>CAKNYM010051560.1:114350-132666 GCA_932195095.1 Andricus curvator
TGTTGCGTCGCGCAACACTAAAATTAAGATTATCATTCATTTTTCTATTTAATTTACGCGCCTAAATTTAAGTTTCGAATATCACCGTAGAAGCAAGCGGTGTTGGTATCACTACGCCTCCTAACGGAAAACAAGTCAGTTCTTAACTCTCGTCTCTAACGACAACTCGTGCCGCGTGGAGCTCCCGTGCGTACATAACCTTTCTCTCATAGAAAGGAGCGGTATCTAATACCCACGATCGTGACAAACCTCTGTCACACGAGCCGCGCCTCCAAACTATTACAAGAGCCGTGCCTCTTAAAACGAACCAGGAGCCGTGCCTCCGAATTTATCAAAAGAGCCGCGCCTCTTAAATCAAAAAGATACGAAAACTCAGGTCGCGCGAGTGATGCCAACACCACACCACGTGAATTGTTAAAATCAGTGTATTCATGAAACTTCCATTCAAATGCAAAATAAATAAGGGTTTTTTGTGCCAAGCCAGGCTTTTTCCCTTCCCAAAAAATGTCTGTGTTCTTTAATAACCTCCCAGTGTCATTTAATTTTGATTTTCAGGAAAAATTAATGCGCAATTCGATCAATTTTATCCCTCTTTTTAATTGAGTCGTCGATCCGTCAAGGCGAGACGACAAGACCCTAGGTCAAAACAAAAACCCTCTGTACCTGAATTGAGCCCTGATGATGTGAGGAATGCAAAAGTTTACTCCTTCGACAAGGACTGTTTTTCTACATTTCTGTGAAAGTTTCCGTGCATTTTCTTGTCGAGTAGCTGTTGGTGAAATTTTTCAACCTCTGCTTTCTTCAATTTGGCTTCCAGAAGTGGAGCATCTAGATGAAGTAATGCACTTTCCTCACTTCTGATGTTAAAATTCAGGGCAAGGATCTCGGCCGCTTGGTCCGCGGCTTTGTAAAGGAACGCTCCTTCGCCAATCATCTCGTGGTTCCTGACCATTTTTGGGTGATGATCTCTGCCATTCGCAACGATTTAGGCTGTACTTAGAACAATTCGGTTATGAAGACACTCAAGACTCAGAAGTCCGCGTCCGCCTTGACGGCGTGAAATGTATGATCGCGGAACTGACGAATTGATATCCAAGCTTCTATGCATATGCATTATCTTACGTGTGGTGATATCAAGGGCCTTAAGCTCGTTCTTGGTCCATTGAACCAACCCAAACGAGTAGAGTAGAATCGGGACGGCAAGCATGTTAGTCGCAGATACCTTGTTCAACGCCGACAGATTGGAAGATCAAATCTGTCGAAGAAGATGCTTATATCTGCTTGGGAGAGACTCCTTCACTGATGTTACGTCCTGAATGCGGTTTTGAGGCACGCCCAGGTATGTATAGGTCTCTCCAGTATTAAGATGTCTGATAACACTTATATCCACAAGCTCAGGGTCCTTGGGAACGCCAGTAATCTTTCCTTTCTTCAGATAAATTTTGGCTCACTTGTCCAAGCCAAAGTCCATCCCAATCTCTCCTGTTTAGTTCTTGATAATATTTATAGCAGTTTGAAGTTTGCTTCTACCAGAGGCATAGATCTTCAGGTCATCCATATAAAATAGGTAGGTAACAGAGGTATCCAGGAGAATTTCGTAGTGCGAGAGATAGAGGCAAAAGTGTGATGCAAAAAAGCAAAGGGCTCATGGTATCACCTTGAAAGGCGCCCCTCTGGAAGGTGACGTTGTTCGTTGTCACACGATAATTTCTAGATGAGATAGTAAATCTAGTTTTCCAAAGAGGCATCAATCTCTCTATGCATCTCACTATGTGTGGATGCAACTTCAAGCTTGCCATCAGACAGATGATAATTCTATGAGAGGTTGAATCGAAAGCTTTCCGGTAGTTAAACCAGGCTATTGGCAGAACGCGCTGATTGGTTGCAGCGTCTTTACAGACACACCTGTCAATTGGCAGGATCTCTCCACAGCCTGCTACACCTTTTTTCGAGCCACGTTGTTCGTACATCTCTCGCCACACAGGCTCAATTGGTCAAACAATCCTGTTGTTTAGGCCAGCTGTAAAGATCTTATACAGTGTGTTCAGACAAGTTATTGTCCTGTAATTCTCTGGGTTGGACAAGATGCCTTTTTTCGGCAGGAGTATAGTGCGTCCTACCAGCAGCCACTGAGGAATGGGCGTCTCCGCCTTTAAATATGAGGTGAATATGCGGGCCAAACACTACCCAAATCGGGTAGTGTCACGCCTACCCTGAAAGGGAAATGGCTTAATGGTATACTATCTACTTCAAATTAAAGGACAACTATTCATTTTTTAGTAAATTCTCATTTTTTAGTAAATGACTGAATTCACCATTTTACATGCATGATTTGAACTCTTAACACACTTTTTTCGTGGAGTTTAATCAATTTTACTATTTAAAATTATAACTTGTGCATGGAAAATCGTAAATACGACTATTTTTCATTGTAATATTCACTAAATTCTACAAAAAATGCGATTAGAGTTCAAATGATGCATGTTAAATGGTAAATCCAGCCATTAACTTCTTTCCGTGACCGGATTGCAACATAAAAATAAAATTTTTCTCTTTGAAACCTGTGAAAACATGAACTTAAATTAAAAGACTCATTATTATTTTGTAATTAAATTCATCATATAATTATTTATTCATAATCAAGATTTTTTAATTGAATGATTATTTAATTAATTACATTCTTCTTTATTATTTTTCTTTAATAATATTATATGATTATAATGAGGCAAATTGTAAAATACAGTAATCTCTCTCATCTTGTCCCCTCTCATGTTGTCTCCCTCCTGTACTGTCCAAGGGATTACGTCTCGTACTGTCCCTATTCTACGCTCTGATTGGTCAGTCCCCCCTTCTACATAGTGGACAGTACGAGAGGACTTGGTTCCAGAATCGGGACAAGATGCGAGGGACTACTGTAAATAAAAGTTTACCTTCGAATCCTGTGAAAACATGAACCGTGACAAATTAATTTCAACTCTTATAGTTCCTTATTTTTATGTATAGGTAGGAGAAACACTTGTACAATGCGTCGATCATAAATACCTTTAGACATGTTGACAGTAATCGATCTGGTTCGGACTGGGTTTTTGCCATTTATACCGATTTTGCAAACCTTGAAAGTATTCTAGAGACCACGTTCACCAGAGAATTTCATTGAAGCGTTGCACCAACTGCCATCTAGGCAGACGATTTTCTGTAAAATCAAGAACTGATTGTTCTGGAACCGATGACAAAGGTGAACCTATAAGAAAATGACTTGGAGTCAAATATGACAAATTATCCAAATCATCTGATGTAGCTGACAAGGGTCTAGAATTAAGGCTCGCCTCTATTTGGCAAAGGAGTATTGACAACTTTTCTATAGTGAGTTTATGATCACCGATTATACGACGCAAGTGATTTTTTACACTTTTAACTCCTGCTTCCCATAGCCCTCGGAAATGAGGGGCAGCAGCAGGCTTAAAATGCCAATTTATATTTTCTTCTGTGAAAAAGTTTCGTAGCGTTTCATCTTCTTTCAGGTTTTAAAAGGTTCTTTTCAATTCCTTATCAGCACCTTGGAAATTGGTACCGTTGTCGCTATACAAATTGGAAGGGATTCCTCTGCGAGCTACGAATCGTTTAAATGTAGCCAAAAAAGCTTCAGTGGTATAAGCACATACCAGCTCTAAATGTACGGCTCTAGTGGCATGCCATACAAACATAGCTATATCGACGCCTTCATTCAATATGAGTCTATGTGCTAACAGCGCTCTGTATGAGACTATTCCCTATGCTTATACACAGCGCATAGTCTCATACACGGCGCTGTCAGCACATAGACTCATATTGAATGGAGGCGTCGATATATGCTTTATGGGCTTTGTAACCTCTACCTATACCCAATTTAACTAACATTGGTCCCGCGTACTCGAGACCAGTATGTTGAAATGCTCGAGATCTAGTCACCCTAGCAGAAGGGAGTTCACCCATAATTTGAGAAGGGACTTTGGCCTTTTCAAGAACACAAAGAATGCATTTATTTACAGTACTTTGAGCGGTATAACGTGCTTTTAGAATCAAATAATTTTGCCTGAGGACATGTAGAGTTTGTTGTGGACCCCCGTGCAAGGTTCTCTGATGAGCTTGCTCTATTATTAAATCCGTGACTCGAGTTTTTCGTAAAATGATTGGGTGCTTGGCATCGTAGGATATAGGGGCGTTTTCTAGACGACCTTTTACTCGAAGAAGTCCGTCACTATCCAAAAAGGGGCACAAACATTTTAGAGGATTTGAACGCTTATGTGAAGTTTTATTTTTAAGCAACTTAATTTCCGTTGAAAAATGTTGTTCCTGTAAATATTCAAACCAACCGAATTTTGCTGGATTTAATATACCAATAGATAGAAAAGATTCCTTAAATTTATTCGAGCGTTTGGAAATGCGATCTATAAAGCGAAGACAATAAGCTGTGATTCTAATCAATTTTTGCCAAGTAGACACTCTTTCGGCAAGTTTGTCCAATGGTGATGGCTCAATTTTAACGGCATTTAGCTTAACCTCTGGTAGGTTTTTTAGAACTTTTTTTTTTTTAAGCAAGTAGATGTGTACTTTGTACTCTCAGCTTCTAGTACTTCAGAGGAAACAGAATCTGGCTAGTCTCTCTGAGATTCATGCAAAAAGGGAGGTCCTTGCCACCATAAGGGGTGGTTTATCAATTCCTCTGGAGTGAGACCGCGAGAGAGACAATCCACAGGATTCAAGGACGTAGGAACGTGGTTCCACTGAGCGTCCGGAATCGAAGTGTGAATTAAGATTGCCCAACGAAAGTAGTTGGCAACGAAAGTAGGCGAAGTAGATGGCACTTTACTTAACCATGACAATACAACTGTGGCATCTGAGCAGCAATATAAGGATACTGCGGAAAGATTAATTGATTTCACTACCTTTGGAGCCAGTTTTGCTAGTAATATTGCGGCACAAAGTTCTAAATGTTGTATACAAACAGTTATGACAGGAGCCGTCTTGGACGTCGCCATTAATAGAGAAGTTTTAACCTTTTCTGTGTTATCAATTACTTTTAAATAAATGGCTGCCCCATAAGCTTTATTAGAAGCATCTGCAAATCCATGCAATTCAATAGATTTCAAATTAGAGCTGAGGCCATTCCAGCGCGATATTGTTAGTTCTTCAAGTAGAGGTAAACTTTTGTAATACGCATTCCACTTATTATTTAGATCTGCTTGGAGTATATCATCCCAGTTGAGCTTTTTTAGCGAAATTTCCTGCATACAAATTTTTGCTACTATAATTACAGGCGCTAACCACGCATGTATATCAAACAAACGAGCTATTAAGAAAAGAACTATTCTTTTAGTAACAACTTCGATGTTTTGAATATTGATTAAAAACAGAAAAGTATCCGATTTTGGACACCACCGTAAGCCAAGGACGGATTTAGCATCGTCCTCAAACTCTCCAAAAGTTACTGTTTTATTTTCAAAAGGGGCATTGTTATGTATTATCAATGCATGGTCGTTAGAAGACCATTTTCGAAGAGGAAGTCCTCCTCTAGCTAAAAGCTCAATGAGTTCCTTTTGTAAATGAAGAGCTTGTTCTAGAGTATCTGCTTTGAATAAAACGTCATCGACGTAAAAATAATTTTTAAGAATTTCACTAGCTTCAGGATAATTACTACATCCATCTTCGGCTAACTGTTTTAGAACCCTGTTTGCTAAGAATGGAGCGGACGCCGTTCCATATGTGACCGTCATTAATTGAGAGTGTACTATCTTTCTAGAAGGTCCTTTATGGCAAACTATGCGTTGCAGATCGATATCTCTAGGATCCAACAAGATTTTTCTAAACATTTTGTTTATATCAGCCGTTAAACCAAATTGATAATTTCTCCATCGAAGATTAATACTGCCGTCCAAACTAAAAAGATACATAAGTGACATTTTTATGAAAAATAAGTTTTTGGTATCGTTGGATTCGTCAGAGAAAGCTGCGTCTAACTGTGTTAATAGAAATTATTAATTATTAATATTTATTGCAAAAAACGATTGTTTATAAATGAAGAAAGTCGAAAAAGTTAAAAAATACAGCATAAAAAGATACACAAAGCACTTTGCGTGTCCTAAAATTTGCACAAGGCATGTAATACGTCATCAGCATACAAATGAAAAAGAACCTAAAGAACTTTGTGTCTTTTTTGCCTTGTAAAAGTGACCGAGTGCGGAGCGAATTTACAAACGAAAAGAATCGCTTGCCCTTACGTATGTTTTAGACTTGTGAAATAGCTCGGGCTCTGATCGGAAATCCAAGGGAAATAAGTCCCGGTTAGATTCGGCTATACACTAGCGACGATCGTTCCGGTAAGTTCGGGACAGCCGCTGAACACACAGTGTCCCTTACGTATGTTTTGTTGTTGTATTTTGAGGCCGTGCTCGAGCTCTTCGATAAAGGCATCGTCCGCAAGTGACTTTGTGTTATTTTTGCCTTGTATTTTGGACTTTCCGCGACTAGTTAAAAATCGCAAGTTCATTTTCTAATAGAAGTGGTTTAAAAAATCAATTTTTTATTGCAAAATATGAAAGAGCACATTATTTTCACCCAAATAGTGTATCTATATCATTCAAACTTTTATTCGATATTAGAGTTCTTTAGGCAAACCGTTTTTCTCGATTTTCTCGGTTCGATTGAGATTGGACTTATGTATCATTTTAGTTTGTACGGCAGAATAGCTGTGATATCATTATGAATCTTTGGGCCTACTAAGAGAAGTTCATTTAATGATTTTCCTGAAGAAGTAGGACTAGAGGCGTTAAAAACTACCCTTACTGGAGTAGAAGTATTTGATTCGCGTACAGCAGGGTGATTAGGCAAATAAACCGGAGGACAACTCAGAAGAGTTGTTTTGCCTGAATCTGAAATTTGACGCATATGACCTAAATTTTCGTATTCGTCTAAAAAAGTTTCATAGGTTTTTGCTAAATCAGGATTTTTAGCTAATCGGCATTCAATGCCATAGAGCATAGATAAAGCTCGAGGTAAAGATTTACCTAAAAAATCAAAAGATTCCTCTTTGAGCGGAAGACGTACCATATAACGGTCCTCTTTTGTACGCCAATGCGTTTTCATAAAATGAGTTTCGCAACATTGCTCCTCATCTGTCAACATTGATTGTTGCTAAACTTCCTCAAGCTCCCAAAACTTTTTAAAATCAAAGCTCAATTCCTGTTGAGTGAAAATACGATTTATAATAATGTGGGAGTGGGTTTGAGAATTTGCTGTAATTGGACCCGAAAGAATCCATCCACAGACTGTGTGTTGTGCTGTAAGAGAACTAGGAGGTCCTTTACATAACCCTGGCAAAAGAAACGAGCCATAAGAATCTGCACAATTATCAAATAAATTTGTTCACTACTCAAGGGTGTAGGATCCGCGTAATCTAGATCACGAAGGTGATACCATTCAGAATTTAACTCTATCTTTGGAGGGTTGTAATTAATCAACTGTGGTAAAACAAATGCAGAAGTAGGATATGATTCATTTTGATCATTTGTAGGTGCGATAAATAGATTGACTCGAGATCTTGACACCCCAATCAGAACATTCGCGGAAGCAGTTACTTTTGTATTCACTGGAAAACGCTTAGGACGCAAATATTGTACCAAAGATTCGGAAATAAACGTAACATCGGAGCCTTGATCTAAAAATGTTCGTACGATAATTTTTCTTCCATTGTGAGCGCGAATAACAACTTTAGCAGTAGCTACTAATGTTTTTGTACTATGAAAACATCTCAAAATAACGGAGGAATTAGTAGACATAGTATTACATGATGAAGCTTCTGTAGTTTCATTCACTTTTTTATCGACATTGCTATTTGACGCAACAGAATTACACTGTGTCTATTGATTTGAATTAGAATTTATTTTGCGAGAAAATTGTTCAGAAGAATCTGGAGACGATAACTCGTTATGCATTAAAGTATGATGAGCTTTTTACATTGAAAACAAGATATTCTACTTTTACAGCTTTGGCCTCGAATTGCAACTTTTAAAAGTCCTGCAAAAATTTTTTAAACTATTTTTTGTAGAATTTGTCATTTTGGTTTTATTTATCAAAAATACTATGAAAAAATAGAAAATTCAAATTTTTAGCCAAACGACGCGAAATAGGGAAAAGTGTTTAAAAGAATTTCAGCGTTTCAAAATTACTACAACATTTATCCCAACCATTTTTTGACAGGACTCATCGTTTTAAATGTATTGATCGAAATTGAAATTTAAACATGAAAAATTCCAATATTACGCCAAAAGACGCGAGATACGTAAAAAGTCTAAAAGATGACTTGTTGGAGTTTTGGTTTTATCCATAAAAAAATGCTATGAAAAAATCCTATTTTTATCATAATAACGCGAGATAGATAACAAAGTCTGAAAAAAGAATTGTAACTTTTTATTCTAAGGTAGCTCAGAAAATAAATCTAATTTTAAAATGTCTGTCGAAAATAGAGCGCGAGCCGCGAGTGTCCCGATAAGAAATTGTACCTCAAAGCCTGCAGAGCTTTGAGCAATTTAATGTTTAACTATACTTCATTACGTACAAAATTCAGAGTATGGAGATGCATAAAAAACTGGGATCTAAAAGAGATGGTTTTTCTGAAGTTGCATTCAAGCATTCCAAGTGAAAATAATAAATATTTGAACGCGAAGCGCTGGGTAAGTTATTATCGAGCGTGAAGCGCGAGATCCGAATTTGAAACTTTAAACTCTCATAAATTGAACATTTGAAAGATTTCTTGTTAAAAAACACAAATCCACGTTATCATTTGCAATGCTCTCTCAATTGAAGAATGAATCCAAAGTTAAATTATTTTTATTTTAAGTCGCTTCAAATCAATAATTGTTCAACTGTTGTTTATACATCAAAACTCTGAAACTTTAACGATTTTTGGCATTCTATTTTAAACAACCAAGTGGGCACAAAATTTGACGACATCGTTACAAGATCTTTACGACGACTTTAAGACATCCAATGTCCATCTCGTCAAGAACTCTTTACGATGTCGAATTCTTGTTTATACATCAAAACTCTGAAACTTTAACGATTTTTGGCATTCTATTTTAAACAAGCCAGTGAGCACAATATTTGACGACATCGTTACAAGATCTTTACGATAACTTTAAGACATCCAATGTCCATGTCGTCAAGAACTCTTTACGATGCCGAAAAGACATCGTCAGATCGTATGACGTCTTTACGATATCGTAAAGACATCTTAACGACATGGACATAGGATTTATATAATACATAGATTTATATAATGTGATATGAAATTTAGGATATTTCAAATGATTAAATAGATTTTTCTTCTAAAATTTTGTAAAATACTATCCTGCATACTATAAAACTATATTGAAAACCAGATGACGTTGGATGCTTGGCAGCAAAGATTAAAATTTAAAATTGAACATAATAGCCGGGCTTGAAAGCTCATTCTTTCAACAAACAATCGTAAAGAAAGTTAATTATAAACAAACAAAAAAAGGAATCCGAAGTTGATAATACTGAAATGCCAAAAGAAAAAAAAAGAAAAACTAACCTGTGAATTAAGAATATAAATAAAAGCTTGTCTAATCAAGTTCGCAAGGCAAGATACAAATCGACGGTGACGACCTTTTGAAGATATTTCCATTGGCTATTCTCACCTCAACAACCCTGACCAATCCATCCTTACCCGGATACACCTCGAGGATTCTGCCAGTTCGCCAAGTAAGAGGGGGGGGGGGGGGGTATTTGCTTCCTTGAGTAGGACCAAAATCCCCGGTTTTAATTGTCCTGGTTGTAATTTTTTCCACTTTGGTCGTTGCTGCAGCTGAGAAAGATATTCTGAGGACCATCTTTTCCAAAAATGTTCCTTCAGCTGAATCAAAAGTCCGTATCGAGTGAGCCGATTTTGCGGAACGTTCCGATATTTGGGATCCGGAAGAGAAGTTAAAGGCTCTCCGATGATGAAATTAACGGGAGTTAGCGGGTTGAGATCACTAGGATCATTAGACATAGCACACAAAGGCCGGGAATTCAAAATCGCTTCTATTTCTGCTGCAAAGGTCGATAACTCTTCAAAAGTAAGCAATGTCAATCCAATCACCTTGGTTAAATGCGTCTTAGCGGACTTGACCGCCGCCTCCCACAGTCCTTCAAAGTGAGGAGATAGAGGAGGGATAAAACTCCACTTAATGAATTGAGATGCAAGAAAAGTTCCAATTTCATTTCGAGCGTCAGCAGCTAGGATAGATTCATGAATAGACCTAACCTCTTTGCTATTCCCCACAAAGTTTGTTCCGTTGTCGGTGAAAATGTGGGAACTCTTTCCTCGTCTACCGATGAATCTTTTTAGGGCATTCAAAAATGCAGGAGTACCAAGCGAAGAAACTACTTCAATGTGTACTGCTTTAGACGCCAGACATACAAAAACATAAAAATATGCCTTACCAGTCACATTGCGAGATATCCGAATGGTAAAGGGTCCAGCAAAATCGATTCCACAATCAAGGAAAGGTCTAGCAGGTATAATCCTTTCAACTGGTAAGTTTCCCATCAACTGCTGCAGGTTAGTTGGTCTAACCTTAAAGCAGACCAGGCATTTCCTAAGCAGGTTATTGACGACTCTCTGACAGTTTATGATCCAGAATCTTAAACGTATTATGGACAAAAGCCCTCTGGGGCCAACATGTAAATTCCGATGGTGTTCGTCCATTACGATGAGCTGGGTAAGACGATGATCCTTAGGTGTAATAACTGGGTGTTTGTGCGATTCCAGAATGTTAGCATAATCCAGTCTTCCACCAACCTTGATAATGCCTTTATCTAAAAGTGGGTTAAGAGAAAGTAATTTGAAATGAGAATCAAGAGGCTTTCCTTTCTGAAGAGACTTTAACTCCGGTAAAAAAGCTTGCTCCTGGCATAACTTTATCAAGATAATCATTGATCTATCATGCTCGTCTACTGTCAAGAAACCCGTTGATTTTTCGTTAGGATGGAGACTATTATGGTTGAAGCGTAGCATGTAAGCAACTACCCGCTTCAATGTCCATAGGGAATAACAATTTTCAAAGAGTTGAAATTCTTTAGACACTGAAGGCAAAGATACGTCCCTTTCCTTCTCTGGAATCTCGGACGGAGTAATGAAGCTTTCTTTGAACCATTTATTCTGATCTTCGGCTAACCACTTCGGCCCGTGCCACCACGAAGATGACTCCCTTAAATACTGTGGATCAGTGTGTTGAGATAAAATGTCGGCTGGGTTATCTTTAGATCTGAGGTGTTTCCAAATTGCACCAGGAACTGTTCGTTGTATCTCCCCAACTCTATTTGCTACAAATGTGTTCCACTGTCCTGAAGGACTGCTTATCCAAGCCAATACAATTGTACAATCGGTCCACAAGTAGGTTCCTTCTATGGTCAGCTTGAGGGACTGCTCCACAGATTGGTATAGCTTAGTTACAAGATTTTCTCCACACAATTCGACTGGCGCTAACGTTATTTTGCTGAGTGGAGCTTCTTTGGACTTTCCACGCAGAAGGTGAGTATGTGGGACTCATGAAGCATCCCTTACTCGAAGATATAAGCAGGCACCATAAGCAGATTTTGACGCATCGCAAAATCCATGAATCTCTATATGCGTTGGATCTTTGACTGAAGCGAATCGTGGAATTTTTAATTCCTCGAGTTGAAGAATTTGTCTCTGGTAACTTGTCTAAGTTGTATAAAGATCCTGGGAAATAGCCTCATCCCAATCAATTCCCAACTGCCACAATTGCTGCATAATAATCTTGGCTCTAATTATTAAAGGTGATACTAAACCCAAAGGGTCAAAGATTTTTGCAATGGCTGAAAGTATCGAGCGCTTCGTGACTACTAGTGACTGTTCAGGAAACTGTATCTGATACTTGAAAACATCCTCAGCAGCATTCCATGCGAGACCAAGAGTCTTGATCTCTGTATTTCCAACAGGGTGATTGAAACTGGTGTCCATTGGATATTCCTTGATGATGGAAGGCTCATTGGACGCCCACTTTCGAAGTTCAAACTTGCCGGAAAGAAGTATGTCATTGACCTGTTTCTTTAGCTGTTTTACGTAATCGATAGTAGATCCTACGGATAAAAAGTCATCCACATAAAAATCGTCCCGGATGCATTGAGCAGCTTCTGCTATTTGAGCCTGATTTTCGTCAGCCAATTGCACAAGGCATCTAGTGAACAGAAAGGCAGATGGGCCCAATCCGAATGTTAAGCTACTGAATCGAAAAGATCTTAGGGGTTGGTCTGGATTATTTCTCCACATAATCCATTATAAGCCCTGATGCCCATCATGCAACTGAACCTGAGTATACATTTTCCATATGTCTGCGGTGATGACATATCGGTGCTGACGGAATCGAATCAGGATTGAGAACAAACTTTTTCGAATATTTGGGCCTACTGAGAGTATTTCATTCAAAGAGACTCCCGAAGAAGTCTCTTCTGAAGCATCGTACACGACACGAGGCTTGGTAGATGTACTAGACTCCTTCAAAACCTCATGTTGAGGGAGAAAATTAACAAATTTGCTGGATGTTTTAGAGTTGTAGGGAGAAGATGGTTCAATTCCATATGTTCTTTGATGACTCCACTATAAAGAGCATGTAGTTCCGGACTTTTGAGAAGTTTACGCTCAACGGACAAGAATCGTCTTTCTGCTATTTGCTTGGATTCTCCAAGCAAGGAGATATCAGCGCGAAAAGGCAGCTGTACAATAAAGCGACCGTATCTGGCCCTACGGTGAGTGGCAACGAAGTGGTCTTCACAATCCTGTTCTTCTTTAGAAAGTTGTGCCTTTTTTTGACATTCCTCAATTGACCAAAAACGCTCAACTTGCTTCGAGATATTCATTCCCGTTGATAAACAGCACACTGAAGAAAAGCTTCCAGATTTATTAGGCTGCATCAGCAAAGGGCCAGCTATGATCCTCCCAAGTTTATTTTTTTGTAAGATTGGGAGATTTTTGCCAAGTTTTATCTGCCCCACGCAAAGCAAGTTCCAAAAGACAGTAGTACCTAAGATCACATCGATTTTTCCTGGAATATGGAAATCTGGATCAGCAAGAGTAAGATCTTCTGGAATTAAAAGCGAATTTCTGTCAATCCTCTGAGTTGGAAGCATTTCGGTAGTGCGGTCTGTGACTATGCACTGCACGTCTTCCCTATAACCATTCACTCTAGATTTGACGGTTGCGCAGGCGAAATGAGAAAATCTTAGTGAAATTTGTCCTATTCCAGAAACAGGTAGATCAACCCTCCTCTTAGTAAGCTTTAGCAGATTACATATCTCAGAGCTAATGTAATTTGACTGAGAGCCGGAGTCCAAAAAGGCCCTACACTCTCGTGGTTGACCCTGGTTATCGTAAATGATGATGCGAACTGTCGCAAGCATACCCTATATCGTTGAAATCATTTAGTCGACTGGGAACGGAAACGAAAGCCGATGCTGACGTCTGCCGGAAACCATCTTCACTCGTTGGCGTGAATCCTGAATTCTTCGATGAAGATGAATTATCTGAGGCACTGTTGCACCCCTGATCATGTTGTTTAGTAGCATTGCTGGCAGAACCGTCGAAGTGGAGTAGAGTATGATGTTTTTTGTTACAGCGTAGGCAATTTCCAGATGTACAATTCTGAAATGCATGATTACCCCTTAGACAATTGGTACATAGTTTAAGCCTTTTAACTTCAGTATACTTATTTGAAGCTGACAACGCAAGAAATTTCTTGCAATTATAAATAGAATGAGATTCTTTGCATAGGGGACACGATGAATCGCTTGTCGATGCGCAAGATATAAACTTCTTCGAAGCATTTTTCAAATTCGGTTTTGTTAAGCCAGCTTTACTTACAGGCATATCGACAGAGAGTGACTCTAACATTTTGCATCTTTCATTCAGAAAGTCGATTAACTCTATCATAGTTGGTAATTCTACTTCGGAGACGACTTTCGATTCCCATTCTCTTTTTGTGAGCTCGTCAAGCTAGGAAGTTACGACATAAATGAGAATTGAATTCCACGAATCGGTTTGTTCGCCAAGATTTTTTAGAGAACGAATATTCTTTTTTGAATATTTTCCATTAATTCACGCAAACCGGCACCCGATTCCCTCTTGAGCATGGGAACTTCGAAAATCTTCTGCAAATCAAAGTGAACTCGCATGCGCTTGTCTTCGAAACGCTTTTTTAGTAAATCCCAAGCTTTATCATAATTATCATCGGTAATCTCTAGCCCATCAATAATATCTGCTGCAGAACCCACTAATGATGACTTTAAATAGAAAAGCTTTTGAACCTTACTCAACGCTCTATTTTTATCTACGATCGCACTGAAGGCATCCTGAAAGGCCGACCATTTTCCAAAATCACCATCAAAATTTGGAATGTTTATATTCGGTAGCTTTAAACCAGCAGACGGTTTAAGAAGTAAGCTGTCTAAGTTTGGAAAAGCGTCAGCGCTTACGGGTTTGACATTTAGATTATTATGGGAATGCTGTCGCAAAAAACCACGGGCAATAGCAGCAAAATTGTAAAAAGAGTCCTGAAGGGCTATTCTGGATGCACTTTCGTCTATTTGGCTTAATTCCTCGATTTCTTGCTGAGCTTGTTGAAATCCAGCCCAGCAGTCATTGATTTTTTCTAACCTAATCTCTAATTTCAAGCAAAGCTCCACTGAGAAAAATGGATTATACCCGGTAATAAAAAATATGTTACCGGCTATAATCTTGGACTATTAACTATGGGACAGCGATCCAGATTATTAGAACTACAATCTATAGATATTAAGAAATAGATATTACAGGATAATATCTTGGATTATTAAACTTTATAATCTGAGATAATAAAATCTATAATCCAAGATTTTAAAATCTAATATCCATATGTGACCGTCCGCCAATCGATAGTTTCTGAGTCACACTTTCATTTCCAATAATCAGAAATATTTTAAGTTAATTACTTTTTTTGTTATTAAGCTACAAACATAGGCATGATAAGCGTACACGGAGACCGAAGGAGAGGCCTACGAAAGCCAACCCCACCACTGACCACTACAGCTGTACGCGACGTGTCCGTGAACTCCACTCGCTCGTGCCTAAAAGTGTAGTGGTAAGTGGAGGGGGTGTTTTTCGTAGACGCATCCCCACTACTCAAATGCTAGCTTGCGGGCTCTGCTACGATCGCCCGTCTTGTAAAATTCAGCTTTGACGCATTAGGTCCCTTTCTTCGCGGACGGTCACATATTAGAATCCTGGTCCATTAGATAATCTCAAATATATATAATAATTTTTTCGAACGTATTTATAAACCTATACCAACATTTGATAGACGAGTTCGGAAGTAAAACTTAAAACAAATTTTAATTTTTTAAACACACAATAAGCAGGAAAGTGGTTATCATAAGACTACAAAAACGAAAGTAAAGGAGGCTAAGTTTCTTTACTTGTACAAGTGTCAGTGATGTGTGATGAAAAGAAATATAAACTTACCCATTTTCAACATCTAAATCACGTGTTATTCAGCACTAATAATCATTTTATAACTTAATTATTACTGGTTTCAATGCGAACGGAGGCATATGACACGCGCCACGAGGCGACGCGACGTACCATTTGAGACTACACATACGCCTGGATATTTTAAAATCTGAGATGTTACAATTTAATGCCTGAAGATTATAAGAATTTAACATCTAGAGATTATATTTGGTAACATCTTCATATATTAGAAAAATATTATAGATTATACGCGCTAATATACTTTTCTATACGGTGTATTATTCTTTCATTCTATTATCCAGTTCGTATAATCCATTTTTCTCAGTGACATCTCTGATTTCGAAATTAGATAAAAAATTGTGGAACTCAGACGCTTTTCCTGCAATTCGCGTTTTGCAAGAGCTTTTGCTAATCTTTTCTCAGCCATTTTTAGTTTGCTTTAAAAGTGCAATATACAACGTTGCGGCAATTAAAAATATTTAAATCGAACCGTATACAGTTTAATTCTCAAGTAGTTTAAAAAAAATACTTAACTTCGAAGAGATTATAAAATTCAGATTATATTTTGCAAGATGTAAATGATGCTACTGCAGAGTTGTTGCTCGAAGATCGCTCAATGACAAGTCGAATTGAAAGCGCCCCCTGGCACGTTTGCAGAAGTTGGACGTCTCTCGGCAAGTCGATAATTCAGGGTTTTGCATAACCTGATAGAATCCGGTCGGCATATCGGCAAGACAATTCCACCTTTACCATGAACGTTGATATCCTTTAAGCACAATGTCGGCCAATACAGAGTCAAAGATTCAAACTGAATAAAAGAGACACCTCGCTTATCTTCTGATGCTGGTAGAACCAATAATGTTCACTTCATCACCAGCGATTTAAGAATTGATATATTGATATATAGTATCTGCTTCGTGAAAATCACTTTAAGTTACACGTGGCAACGTTCATTCGAAACAAAGGCCAAGATGGCTACGATACAACACAGGCATATGGAAAAGTCCAAACCACAGCGCATATTGCCCATGAGAGGCGAAATCAGGAAATTTTATGTTGCGGATAGCGGTGGACGAAAGCTTAATGTTTTTTTAGAAAGCACAATGCTTCTCGGTATCGCGGCTTTAACTGATTTGACTTCTCGCACACACCACCTCACAATCGAGCACGTGGTACGAACACCAGAATCATTTTCAGCACTCGCGTTTACGGAGTAAACAGGCTCTGCTACCAAAATTATGTACAATATGAAATTGTAGGTTTACTTTCTCGTGTGTAAAAAAGCGTAATACACGTTTTAAAAAAAGATATATTTAAACTTGAAATTATTACAGCATATCGTCCAACCGCACGTATCAGAAGCATTAACTAAAACTAGACTGATACTATAGTCCCTGAATACTATAAAACTAAATTGGAAACTAGATGCCGTTGGATGTTTGGCGGCAAAGATTAAAATTTAAAATTGAACAGCTACCATGTTTTAAAATCATTAGTTTTAGGGTAAAAAATTCAGAATTCAAAAATGTCGAAAAAGCGAATTTTTCCAATAAATTGATTTCATATTTTTGCGAACATAAAAGAATTTATTTGTTCTGACAAATGTTTAATTAGAAGTTTTTTCAAATTTTACTTTTTATTCATGTTAGTATTTACTTTAGTAATTCTTATACTATTTTTAATCAACGCATATATGGTGAAACTTTTTCAGATTAATTTTTAAAAATTTGGTTACCCTTTTGGTATGTTTCGTTTGGAGTGTCCATTAATTTGAAAAGCTGATATTTCATATTAAACATTTTTTTCACAAGTTCAAGAATCATACATCTAATTGCGATAATAAAAGAAATTATATTTTCTTGCTAAAAGTAGGGTAAACGATGTAACATTTCTGCGTCTAGTATATGATGCTAGGTTGAAATATTTTTGGCTACTTTTTCAGAAATATTGCCGAAAAAAAGTGTGAATAATAAAATTTTCTTGGACTTATATTCCATCGAATACAATCAAAGTTTTGACAAAATTGTGCTGATTTTTTCTTTGATTCAGCCAAGATCTGAACTTAAAATAAGTAAGTCGTAATAATTTTAAATTGTATAATTGTTTATAAATTCGTTGTTAAAGTATAAGAAATTTTTG
Source organism: Andricus curvator (assembly GCA_932195095.1). Taxonomy (NCBI): domain Eukaryota; kingdom Metazoa; phylum Arthropoda; class Insecta; order Hymenoptera; family Cynipidae; genus Andricus; species Andricus curvator. The sequence goes on from CAKNYM010051560.1 coordinate 132,058, forward strand.
TAGAATTAAAACTTATTTCTTCTAAGTTCAGACCTTGGCAGAATTCAAAGAAAAATCAGCACAATTTTTAAATCTGACATGCCATTTTTGCCATTTTTCTGGCATTATGTTTTAACTTTTCAAAGGTATTATCTTTAAAACTTATCCGAAACCAATCCTCTTGGTAAAATCATACCGATCCTGATAATATAATATTAATTTTGTACTGGTTTAACTAATAATGAGGTGCGAAATTGAAACACATATATATGAAAAGAAAACATCGGGAAATATTTCTTTAGTTTGAAGAAATGTTTTGTTTGCATCTAAGGAATGCAAGGCTTAAGACATAGAAAGATTTACTTGACATTTTAAGTATTCTTTGAGCGAAATAGACTTTCCAGTGGGCACACAATTTGGCGACGTCTTTACGACATCGTTACGACATCTTTGCGACAATTTCATGACATCCTATGTCCATGACGTTGAAATGTCTTTACGATATCGTAACGACGTCGTATGATCTGACGATGTCTTTTCGACATCGTATAGACATCTTAACGACATGGACTATAAGGGGTTTTCCACGGCCTGTATATGGATCACCCGTTATTGCTACTTGGGACTGAA
>CAKNYM010051560.1:132676-156412 GCA_932195095.1 Andricus curvator
GTTTTACTAGGGCGAGGCAGTTTCAAGTGACGGGTAACCAAAAGATCGCCCGTCACAGGACATATGATGTTTTAAAGTCGTCGTAAAGATTTCGAAACGATGTCATGAAGACGCCGTCAATTTTTGTGCCCACTGGGTTGTTAGTGACTGTAATACATAAGTACACTATTAGAAATTTCTGTAGGAATTTCGGAGACGCGTTACTAAAGCTTTATGTGAAACCGTTCCTAAATTTTCCTAAACAGGAACAGAAATTTCAGCAACGGTAACTGCCGAAAGCTTTAATCACATGTTTCAGAAAATTGTGTTACAATTTAGGAATTTTTAGTTCCTGTAACTAAAAATTTCAAGCGATCAAAACGTTTTTTGCATTCATTAATTTTAATATTAAATATGTAATCTGTATTTTACCTGACAATTTAAATAGTAATAGATACAGACGTAGTCATTTATACATATACACTGAAACTTGGATTGAATATGTAAGTCCCGATTTACTGCGTTATATAATGTGATATGAACCGTGATTTAATGCCGCGGCGGTTTCGTGGTGAGAGAGGAGCCTGCGGGGTCGAGAGAGGCTTGCTCAGCCATACATGTCCACCAGCAGCGTAGCGACAAACGTGCAGGGCGCGGGTACTTATGCTTGTCTGGTGCGCAATATTATGTATTCAAATTGAGAATGGTTCACACGGCCCTACCTGTTTACGTTTGCACGGTCTGGATTTACCACCAAGGCCACTATAAGCATTGCCCGGAACCGGTGGTAAATCCAAATTCTAGTGCATAAACTGCACTCACATATAGTCCGACTATAGTTTATATTGTTAAGACAAATATCTACTGCAAATTTATATTTAAATTAATGAACCAGCGGAACGATTGAAAATTACAGATCAAACCTATCTAGCCAAGAGGGCGCCATTTGACGTAAACAGCGCGGAATCACCATTCAATTTAAACCTGGATTAATTAATAACCCAGTGGGCACAAAATTTGACCACGTCTTTACGACATCGTTACGAGATCTTTACGATGATTTTAAGACAGCCTATGTCCATGTCGTTAAGATGTCTTTACGATGTCGAAAAGACATCGTCAGATCGTACGACGTCTTTACGATATCGTAAATACATCTAAATGACATTGACATAGGATGTCATAAAGTTGTCGTAAAGACGTCGCCAAATTTACCTTTTTAGAAGCTCATTTGCGAGGCAGACGATCGCAGTATCTTGTACATATAACTATTTTATTGTCAAGATAATTCGTTCATCAGCCGAGCTTCTAGGTCATTGCATTCACTCGCGATTTCAACACTTTTTTTAGTTTCTTCTTCTCGTGCAAATTTCTAATTCTTTTCACGCTTGAGATTATTCAATATCGGGAAAAATATGTTTCCTTGACACGAACGTGGAAAATGGCGGCTTCTGTACCTTTCCGAACATCGCGAAAATAGCCTTTTACAGCACACTGTAGTTTAATAATTTGCATTATCCAAGCACCGAGACGAAAACAAATGTACCCTTGTGTAAAGTTATTTTCGTCTCCGTGATTAGATGAATGACTGCTGGATGCATTTATTTTTGTATCGGTGATTGTTTGAAACTATCACGGAGTAATAATAAGGAGACCGATCATGCTGTACAAAGCGCCTCGAGTTTTTACTGCGGTAAGTGTACATTTATTGCCGGGCTCAGACGTTTCTAATCAGCACATTATGGCCATTTGGTCATGCGCACTGTGATCTGCTATCTCCTTTTCTCCCGCGAGAAGTGTGCGAGTGAGCGCCGTGTTTAATGAAAACTGAGGATACGTTCCCGTAAATATTATTAATATTTAAATGAACACTTTTAAAATTAGAAGTTAAATTATTTTCATTTTAAGTCGTTATAAATTAATAATTGTTCAATTGTGATTCAGATTGTTTCTGAAACTTTTAATTAATCCTGCAAAATAAACAAAACTGCCTTAAAACCTTTCAGATTTTTTTTTTGTTCAATTCGGAAAATCTTTCGATATCTTTACAAATATTCTCTTAAAATTAATTTTCTAAAATAAAAAATCATTTTCAATTTTTCTAGGAATCTTAATAATTTTTTTCGTTCTTGTGAAACTTTTGAAAATACTTAAAAAGCTCCTAAATTTTTTGTTCCAAATCTTGTAAAATGTACACCAAAGTGACTTTGGTTTACATTTTTTGAAATATTTTAGTTTTCAATTATTTGTTAATCTTTTCGAAACTTTGAAATATCTTCTCAACTTACTCGATTTTTTTCTACATGTATAATTGTTCAACTTATTTTGCCATAAGTTGCAAAACATTGATATAACCTCAATTTGCTGTCGTTGTTGTCATCACGGAGTAGTTGTCATGTGGACTGGCGCTCACTCGCACACTTCTCGCGGGAGAAAAGGAGATAGCCGATCACAGTGCGCATGACCAAATGGCCATAATGTGCTGATTAGAAACGTCTAAGCTCGGCAATAAATGTACAGTTACCGCAGTCAAAACGAATGTACGGAGATCGGTCTCCTTATTATTACTCCGTGGAAACTATAAACTGAAAAGGTTGGCAAGCGTGAAACAGTACTGATATCCTTCGTTAGTCGTGTTTGACAGATGAAAAGTGAGGTTACGTGCATCTCTTAAACTGAAACGTTGACATAACGACGGGCCTTCCCACAATTAAGCGCAACATATTATATCCCATTATATTGCAGTCCTGCCTTCATTTATTGTTGTGAGAGTAAGTGCGGTTTTTAAAAGATAATTGTACAACTGTTACCGCAATAGTGATGAATGATAAGTGTCATACCTAAACAGGTGACATACGACCAGGCGTACGACCAGATGACTACTGGTATACTGAGAAACCAGTTAACCTCACTGATTAAACCAGTGCCGGAACTCCACTGAATAAACCAGTGAATTCTCACTGATTGTCAGTGACACACTTCTGGCTGTTTCAACCAATAATATTTCACTAGAAATCAGTGAGATTTCAATGGCTCATTTTAAGATAGTGTTGATTGTTGTTTATCGGGTCCAGTCGGGTCTTTCTCATTACTTGTTAATCAAGCCGCCGATTTCCACATTCTCATGAAGAAAAATAGTATACGCGCCACGGGGCGAAACGTGGGAATGCAAACTCGCGTGATTTGGCTGCACGCTCGTTTGCATTTCCACGTTTTCGCCGTTTATACGGGTAGGGGAGCGGCGGCGAATGCGGCGCACATAAAGGAAAATGCACAATTAAAATTCAAATATAAAGTAAAATATTGTAATAAAAAATATTTTTTTAGGCTAATATCTTACCAAAGCTCTATGTATGGAGAAAATTTAATTGAAGTTCATTAAAACAGTTAATTAATGTGTTTTCCAAAAAGTGCACCTGCGCCAAGTTGTCCTACCTTGTTTGGTAATGTGGCGCGTTTCAATTTCAATTCATAATTATTGAATAAAAAACCAATTATGAAGAAAAATTAGTAAAATTCAATAAACATAAGATAAATATATTTACGTTTAATACTATTAACATATTTGAGGGATTATGTCTGCCGAAATTTGGAGAAAAATGTTTTTTTAACAGTGCAGATTGTCTCACAATAATTTGAGGAGTGCTACAAATTTTGTATTTTAAGATAAGCTTACAGACGTTTTATAAACAATAAATTAAAATTATATTAACAATAAGTAAATTTTATTCTTTTCCAAAACAGTTATAATGATTCAACATTCAAATAATATCATTACTCTAAACCTTCTAAATATTTATTCTGTCAGAACAAACCTAACCCGAAAACTGGTAAAACGATTTCAAAATACAATTATTCTAAAATAACTCTAAAATACACGATAATTATTGGAATAAAACTTTTTTATACATATTAGAAACGAAATATTATTACTTTGAGTGAATATTTCTTACCTTCTAACTAAAACCGGCACTTTGTTACTACAAAATTCTCGGATCAAAACAAACCACAAACTTGTGCGTCAAGTTACCTGCCGATTTTAGTCCTGAATGCGCCATATTAGTCGCATGTGAATAGTATTTAATAAAGATTTTTTACATAAAAGTTTATTATTTTTACTCAAAATGTTAAACTTTAAATCATTCAAGAAACTCTAAACAGTATATTTCCAAAAAAATTTTATAAGTTTACATGAAACTTCTGTAATTTTTTACTTGTTTTTAGCTACTCTGACAATACAAGCGAAAGAACCAAAACTAATTTTTCTTCATAAAAATCAGACAATTAATTTAATTATCACAATTTTTAAATAATGTAAGTTTTAAAACATATATACATGTAATGAAACTATCTCCGCAAGCAGAAAGTGCGTTAATATTCGAAAACACGAACGCGCCAAATTAGCCGCCGCGCCGCATTTGCGGCCGCTCCCCTAATCTACTATTCGTTATAATTCAACACAACATTTTGCAGTTTGCCGCCCGTGACCACAACCGTCATGCTTTGCCCGCTTCGAACGCGATCGAGAACATTTAGGAATTTTAGGAAACTATTTGTAATTTTAGATAAGGTAAATGCACTAGTAATCGTCACCTTAAGCCAAATTGGAAATTAAAAATGTTTATAATTGTATTTAAAACACAATTCTCATTTCCACAAAGGGCTTAACCGATTAAAGCAGATATAGAAAAACTCAATTTTGATCACTTCTCATAATATTTCATTGGAGTCAATTTTTATTCACGATAAAAATTCAAATTATTAAATGCGTTAGTTATCGTCAGGCACGTAACCAAGTATTAGAACGAGAAAAGTATACTAATTTGATAAAAGGATATTTAAACTAACCTAAAATCACATTTTTTATCATACGCGGCAAGAGCGAGTCTTGTTATACGAAAAATACTGGGCCATCTGACGATAACTAATGCAGTGACGATTACCAGTGCATTTACCTTACCGTTTCTATTTGTTAACGAAAATTTAGTAAATTTACTATAAAAGTTATTGAATTTCGTTTTCAGCAACCTAATTTCGTAAATTGCAGTTACTTTAGTATCCTAAATGTGTAGGAATTTTCCGAACATTTCTAACTGAAAACCATCAATTTTCACATTTTTTTAGATTATAACTATACTCAGAAAAAAGTTTGGTTGATTCAACAAAAATTTGTTTGGTTCAAACAAATAAATACATTGCTATATGGGCAATCAAATGTTTGGTTGATTCAACCAAATTTTTTAGTTAATAAAGTTTGGTTGATTGTAATAATTATTTTGGTTGATTGTAATAAATATTTTGGTTAATCCAACCAAATATTTTGGTTGATCCAAATAAATATTTTGGTTGTTTTGTTCAATCGAAATATATCTAGATCTTGACTTTCAAAAAATTGTATTCTAAAACAAAAGCTTTTGATAAAAAACTTTTGATAAGCATCACTTGCAGCATTAAAAAACCGAACTTTCACCCAATTTGTCAGAAAGGCTTTTTACATTCTCATCCTAATGAGAAGGTATTGGTTTTATGTAAAATTTGACTTAGTCGGTTTTTATCAAATCTCCACGTTTTGAGACCTCCTGAGCTAGAAAAAACGATTTTTACCAAGGTGTCTGTCTGTAGTCTGTCTGTCTGTAGGCACGATAACTTTCGAAATAATGATCAGATTGGATTGAGCTTCGGCATATTTTTTTAAGTCCTAAAAGAAAAGGAAAAGTTCGCTAGCCAGCTATTTTTGATAAAAATTCAAAAAGTTAGAGCGTTTAAAAAATTTTTGAAATAATTTTTTTTCAAAATTTCAAAATTCCATGTACGGCAATTCGTATTACTCAAAAATCTGAGCAATTTATTTCCGCGACTTTTTTCGATAAAAATAAAACTATCAGAGTTATAGCATTTTCAAAATCCAAAAAAACAAACGGAAATCGACATTTTAAGCCAAAAAACGCACGATATGAAAAAAAGTCAAGAGAAGAAAAACGTTGCCTTTTGCAAGCCTACAATATCATAATGACGAATTTTGGAATTTTCTTGAAAAATCAAAAATTCAAATTTGACCCCATGAAACATATAAAAAACAAAATGAAAAATTGCATTTTGCTTTTAGACTATGCAAGATACGAAAAAATATGATTAGACAAAAATTATCCATCCAAGAAAGACCTACAAATTTGTTGTTAATTAATTTTTCATAGGACGCATAATTTTTGTTTTAATCGTGAAAAATGACGTTACAAAATAATAAAAAAATCAAATTTTCACATTCTCATCCTAATGAGAAGGTATTGCTTTCATGTAAAAAAAAATTAAAATAGTTTTTTATGAATTAAACAAACACTGTTTGACCAGAAACGGAATTTTCGATGTTTTGGTAGCATTTTCAGTAAGGTAAACCAAAACTTTCTTAAGCAATTAGGCGTTTTTATTTGGACTTCCAAAAAGTGTGTGGGTATTGTAATGAGAATGTGTTCCTTAAGGCCGATAGCGCATTAAGTAAATAAACTTCTTTTTAATCTAAAATAAAAACAAATTTAAGAATCACTTAAAACGTAAAGGTTTTGTCTATTTTATAATATTTGCATGTAAATTTCTTCTTTCTATCTAAGCCGAACACGATGTGCGAAAACCGAAAAAAGCCGAGCGCGTAGCGTGAGGTACATACATTAGCGAGTCCATACATCTGTGTGATGTTCTTTCATCGCTTGTATGAATTTTGAGGTTAGCTTGCCTGCACAAGGCCCATCCGACCGACCCGAATTTTGCATAGGAGCTCTGGCTAAAGTTTAATGTCAACCGTGAACTAATCCGCTGGCGGCGCTGCTGCGCTTCTTGCTGACAAATTCATTAGTTATCAGGGCAAAATAATAAAATAATTAAGAAAGAAATATTTTCTGAACAAGAAAGGGCCTGAAAATTTTTATAATTTATTCCCAGATATGGAAAAATAATGTATAAACAAGTACACGTGTTCTAAAAGAAGTTTGCAATAAGTGTTTCAAATCCTTAATAAAAAAATTGTCTGTAATATAAAATCAATTTTCAAAAAAATTAGGATAAAAAAGAAAATTAAATAATAAAAAAGATTATAAATTGTAGTGTAATCGATTCCAGAAATAAATATAATTTTTTTTACTAAAATTAAAGAGTGGTAGTAATAAGAAATAAAAAATAGGATCCAGAAATAAATGATAGTTAAAAATAAAAGTGTGATACGAAATTGAAAAATTAGACTTTGATCCATTTTTTTCAAAATTAGCAAAATTCGGATTTTCAAGGAACTTATAAATTTCTTTAAAAAAATCAACGATAGGTGCTTATTATGTAATAAAAATGAAATGTAAAAACCAAATGACGCAATTATGAATTTTAGTTTTCTGAAGGCATCTCAGTCGATTTTGAGATAATTGATTAAAGCAATACCTGATAACAGTCTTCTTTTTTTTACAAATAATGAGAAATATGGTCTTAATGTTACCCTTCATGACAAGAGTATTATAGGAAAATCGTTATAGACCTAGCTATAATGATTTTGCTATAACTTTTTTGCGATTACAGGAAAAATGATTCGAAAATAATTATGGAAATTAATAATATCAAAATATTGAAATACTTAGTGCAAAAAGTAGAGGAAAGTATAAGTTAATAATTTATTTTGAAGTACTCACATAAAAATTCACATATTTGAAGGAAACTTCCTTTAGATTCCCAGGTGCGAAATTGGGTCGGCTGCCAGAGATTGACCATCGGCCCAAAGTCGGCCCTGCTTTGGTAACGGATCTACGGTAACCAGAGTTGGGCCGACTAAGGTGTTTTCAGGCTGCCATGGTCCCACCGACAATGGCAACTGACGTCGGCAGCGGGGGAAAAGCCGACTGTCGGCCCAATTCTGGCCCAACGTTGGACCGACCATTGGATGAACTGTGGCAGATTGGTCGGTACGACCGCAAAAATGCGGTCGGTCCAACTCTGGATACAGCAGTCGGTTAGCCACAAGTCACCTTGATGCACCCGACGGTCGGCCAAACCTTGGCCCGAGTATGAACAGACGGTCGGATAAACTCTGGTTCATTGTTTCAAAAAGACCGTGAAAGTACGGTCGGCTCGACTCTGGGCAAGAGATGGCCCGACCATCGGCATAACATTGCATTGTATAAGTCATTATGATGCACCCGACGGACGGTCAAACCTTGGCCCAAATATGGGCTAGCCGTCGGATATACTAGGGTTTAAAAAAAGTTTGAAGAAATGTTTCAAAAAAATTGTTTAAAACAATTTTTTGATAAGAAATTTTTGAGAACAATCATTTTGGAAAAAAAATTTTTGAAGAAAAATTCTTGAAAAAAATTTGTTGAAAAAAATTAAAACAAAAATTTTGAAAAAAATGGTTGAAAAAAATGTTTTGAACAAAAATTTAAGGGTTGCCGCCCTGGGCTACGAATCCCTAAAGATTGCAATCGATTTAAATTATTTATTTAAAAATTTTTTAATTTATATTCCAGTTAACAGATAATTTATTTGACATCTACATGATGTAATATAATAATACTAAAATTAATGAGAAAAAAGAGTTAACAAATTGTTTTTCTTAACTGCTTTGAGCTGTAGCTTATGAGGATGGTTTTTTCATTGACTTTCAATTCTTTAGGTATAGAGTAGTGGGTAAGACTCCCGACTGCTAGGCGATAGATTCAGGTATAGGCGTAAGTTCGAAACCCCGTAGCGTTAGAAATGTTATTTGTAATATAATATTTAAAAATGTAATATACATGTATTCATTCTAAGCAGGACCATTAAAATTTATAGTCAAAATACTCGCAATCAATTATTATTTATTTCTTTAATACCACATTGTTGTCCAAGGTTGCGCCGACATCATCTTAATAGATGGCCCATATATGGGACCAAATATCGGGCCGACCTTGTGAAGCCAAAGGCGGTTGACCGTTATCATTTAGCTGGTTGGCCCGACCAGTGGCGCACAAAGTTGGACCGACCATCCGACGGTTGGCCCGACCGTGGGCCGACGGTCAATTCGCACGTGGGTTGTGGCGGGTATAATGAAATCTAAAAGCTTTGTGTATATTATAATTTTTGGAATAATTATTGCAATATTATTCGTTTCTATAACTATTCTTCCATAATTACTTTCCGGTAAAGCATTTGAAATTTTCGAGAAAAAAAGTAAAGAGTATCAATTTTTTTTAAAGAACCATGAAGTTGGAAGATGTAACATTTTTGGACCCGTACATCTTTCCAAAATTGAAAAATCTATTTTTATCGCTACACCACCTACTTTTTAATTGCTATCAATGTTGGTATTAAGTCCCTTTCTCACCATTAGCAATTTAATATTTAAAGTAACTTTACTGGCAATTTTTAGAAAATAAAAATATATCTTTATAAATTAAAAAAAAATTGTATATTTATTATTAACACAAAAAGTGGCTAATATTCACATAAAAGAAGGCCTGTGATGTAAATAGAAAGACTTATATTTTCAAAAATGTCGATTCAATTACACATTTATTTTATCGGCTAATAAATTACCGAAATTTTATTTAGAAATTTAGTTTACAAAATGCAAAGGTTCAGAAAAATGTCACATTTATGTACATTATAGAATAAAGAAAACTAAAATTCTACGATGTAAAACTGTATTGAGTCCAATCAGACGTATTCGACAGTCTTTATACTGCAAAGGTAACTTTATTGGGATATAATGAACAAAACTTGTGCTTTAACAATAACCCAAAAATAACCATTTTTAGCACTTCCATAGCCCTATTAAAAACGTTGTGTTAAGTTTTTTTTTTTCAATTAAAACTTACCATCGTAAGCTTCACTTATGGTCAGATTTTTCATAGTTGTAGCCCTTTTTTAAATTTTTTATACTGAAGTATGAAAGTTTTCGTTTTTAAATTCGACATTGGAGGTTTTGTTCATTGTCGCGGATGAATGACGCAGGGAGAAAATTAAAAAATTCAGGATTTACATTTAAGGTAAATCAGGTCCTCATTTTATCCCCCTGAAAATTTAATTTTAAAATATTTAGACAACTTCAACTTATTCATTACCTCGGTTAACAAAGTCTCAAAATAGCAATACTTTTGGTTATTTTGAAAATTGATATTTCAATAGAAAAAGGCTGGGGGCGAACGCAACATTTTCAGGGGTATAAAATGAAGACCTGATTTACATATGCTGTGAATACTCAATTTTTTCATCTTTCTCGCTACGAGTCATTCATCCTCAAAAATGAACGAAATCTCCAAAGTGTCAAATTTTTAAACGAAAATTTGCATATTTTAACATCAAAAGTTGAAAAAAGTGCTACAACTATGAAAAGTTTGACCAAAATGAACCTTACGAGGTAAGTTTCAATTTAAAAAAAAAAACTAAACACAACGATTTTAATGAGTCTATGAAAGTGCTGGAAAATAACTATTTTAACTTGGTGTTAAAATACAATTCCCATTCATTATTTCACAATAAAATTACTTTTGCACATGTTAAATAAAAGTATCAAGACTAATTTATTGATGCAATTTTACATGGTAGAATTTGAGTTTTTCTCTATTCTATAAAACACATAATTAATGTGACATTATGTCCCTTTGCAATTTAAAAAATAAAACTTATACATAAAAATAAAGTAATTTAATACATTGATGTGATAAATAAATTCAAAAAACAATGACTATTATTATGGTTAAATATAAAAAAAAATGATTAGGCCGCAACCACACTAAATGTGATGGGCTCGTTTTTGTTGCAATGGTATTCAATTGATACCAAAATCTGCATCAATCTATAACATTAAAATAATTAATTTCTTTTACGCACACTACAAATCACTGAAACTTATTTTTTTCATTAATACTTCCTTTTTTATTTACATTAATTGTCATATCGCCTAACCCAGTGGGCACAAAATTAGACGACGTCTTTACCACATCGTTACGAGATTTTGACGACGACTTTAAGACATCCTATGTCCATGTCGTTAGGATTTCTTTTCGATGTCGAAAAGACATCGTCAGATCGTACGACGTCTTCATGATATCGTAAAGACATTTTAACAGTATGTACATAGGATGTCGTAAACTTGTCGTAAAGATGTCGTAACGATGTCGTAAAGACGTCGCCAAATTTTGTGCCCACTGGGAATGTATCTTTCAGCAAGAAGCAGAGCAGCGACGCCAGCGGATTAGTTCATGGCTGACATCAAAGTTTAACCAAGCGCATTTGCACGCGGTCGGATAGGGCTAGCCTGCACCGGTGTGAACCCTGCGAACTAAAGGTTGTACTTACGTTCAGAATGTTCTGCATACTGTTGCAGACCCCAGTTTTTTAAAAACTTTGACATTGTTAGTGTCGTTCGTATCTCTAATTTGTTTCCTAATTCGCAACACGACGCACGATGAGAAACTTTTCGACACGAAAACTGGTCACCGGCGTGGGCTGACATCTGTTTCGGTATATTTAGTGTAGTTAATGGAAGTATTTGGTAGAATCAGCTAAATTATTTCGTTACTTTAACCAAATCATTTTCTAATCAATAATATGTTCCGCTCAACACATTTATTTGGTTGAATCAACTAAACATGCTCAACTAAATAATTACTTTGAATTGACCAAATTAATTAATTGTGTTTCTTAAAAATAACCAAAGGTTTATTTGCGCTGACCAAATTTTTTAGTTTTAACAAACAAATTAGGTTGAACAAACTGTTTGGTTTAATCAACTCAATCTGTATGGCTAACTTAATGACTTGAGAAATAATTTCTATTGTGAGACTATAGGCTCTGAGCACCTGGCGGCACTTGTTCTGAACTACTCTGTACAAATAATGAATTTTACCATAATATTTTTTCGAACGAATGGTGTATGAAGTTATTTCAAAAATATATTTCTTTGCTTAAAGGAAACGTTTATTGGACATGAATCACTTCCCAGTGGGCACAAAATTTGACGATGTCTTGACAACATCGTTACGAGATATTTACGACGACTTTAAGACATCCTATGTCCATGTCGTTATGATGTCTTTACGATGTCGAAAAGACATCGTCAGATCGTACGACGTCTTTACGATATGGTAAAGACATCTTAGCGACATGGACATACGATGTCGTAACGATGTCGTAAAGACGTCGCCAAATTTTGTGCCCACTGGGTTTATTTCATTTATTAAAAGAAACACATCTTCCGAGTCAATAAATTAATACTTAAGTGAACGAATTACTTCAGTCAAATAATGAGATGTTCTATTGGAATGACAGTACCAACCCCCTTATATGAAAGAAATACCCACGTAGAAACAGCCCCATTTGTCCCCATTCCAATTAGGGCAGTAGTCAGAATCTAACTAGAACAACTGGACTAAGCAAGTTCTAATCAGGACCCTCTAAGGCACTGCTAAGATTTTTTATTCCTTATGACTAGAAAAACTATGTGCGTCTAGTTAGGCCCTAATCTTGTATTTGAGCCAGGCTTTAGTTAGTTCCTGATTTATAGATAAAAGAACCAAAAAATTCTAGTCATGCACTGGTCGGGCATTAGCGAGCATACCCAGATAAACTTTCTGAAGATGGCGCTGCAGTATATATGATGCAATGCCATCGTCAGAAGTTTTTATGCACTACATTATGCTTTAGTAAACAGGCGAATGGCTGCCCCAACAGCACGTAACAGCAAACTGAAATTTATTTTCATCTGAAGCATCCGAGTGTTTCACACTTCTTATGAACCCGTGTTTTAATTAAAATAACACCACTTAAATTTGTAATAAATAAAGTTCAAGTAGTAGTTTTGTTAAATTCTATTTATTATATATACTGAATGGGGTGTGTGAATATAACCTAAAAATTTAGGTAATTTATTTTTTCACCTTTTACAATAACTTTACTTTGTTTAAAATAAAGATAAAATTGTTTTTAATCAGAGAAATATAAGGAAAACCGTTGAATTTGTGCTGTGTATGTGAAACCCAGTGAACAATAATGAAAATAATCATTTGGCATAGTAGAGTGCAAATGTTCAATATTAAGATGTTGTGTGATATAAATATATATGCAAAAAACGGTTTTTGTCCGACCCCCCTTGAAAACGCGCCATTGCATGCACGTGAGGCAAGCATAATGTGGCCGCTTCCAGCCCAGTGACGTTCGCACATGCGCACTCCGCCGCCGGGCGAACATGAAACTTTACGCCCGCTACAAAACACTTTACGCCCGCTATATAACACTTTACGTCCGCTACATAAAACTTTACGCCCGCTACACATAATTATCTTTATCTTTTAAAAAATTGTATCGCTGGACCCCACAGTCTTCCTTCTGCAAAGTACGCTACTTCTTTCTTTCACTTATAATCTAAAATTGTCAAGTTTACCAAACATCCTCTATCTGCTTAACATGCTTGTTTTCAATAAGGGTAGGACAAAAAGTATGGTGTGTATCAAGGGCGTACGGATATTTTGCCTTGTGCGACTGCCGACCTCGCTTCGCTCGGGCGGCAAGTTCACACTCGTCAAAATAGCCTTCTTTACGCCCTTGATACATAATATACTATTTTAATTAACGAAATATAAACCTCTGAAATTATTGATCTGAAATTGGTGTGTATTTAAATATTCTTATTTACTTTATTGTTGAAAAATCAGTTGTGACATATATTTATATAATAGCTGAATGATGTACGTACCGGAAAACAGAGAGGGTCTAGACGGGCGGTTGAGGGTATTCCCGTTAGGACCTTGTTAGAAGTTCCATATAGAGCCTGGCTGAAACAGCGTTACAGAACTATTCTTGCCCTCCCTATTTTTCCCGATCAGCAGCCGATCATAAATAGGGAAAACTAGCCGGGCACTTCCAAATCCCGATCTCAATTTCTACATGGGTATCTCTTTCACTTAATTAATATCGCTTTCAGTTAGCGCAATATTTCTTTGGTTGAAAGAAACCAAAATATTTGTTTCACGGATCGATGAATTACTTATATAAAATAGAATGTTTTTTAATTAAAAGGCTCAAAATCATTGAACTAACTAAATATTTCTTTAGATGCGAAAGCGAGATTTAAGGAAACTAGGTTCTTAGTTTTAATGATATTGTTGCCTTCTTAAAATATTTATTACAATTAAATGGTTTTCTTGACTCAATAACATGGAATCAAAGAAATGCATTTATTTGGATACAAGGATTTTTTTTCAGTACCGGGAATTTGTGTTCATCTAAATCCTCGCTACTTTTTCGTACATGGTAATCTACGCGGCGCTATATGTCCACTTTTTGACAAAATTAAGTTTTCGTCAACGCTCATACTTTCTCGCTTTTTAACATCTATTTCTGTGAAAAAAGTAAGATTTGGAAATTTCTTACCCTAAAATGTAGTATTTAAATGTATTCAAATAATTCAAATTGAATTAATTAATTATACTGAAATACTCAATTTTTTAACAATTCGTCGGTCATTATAGGATTTTGACAAGTATGTGAAGAAAAAAATTTGTATTATAATACCAGGGAAAGCTGAACGGCGCTATAAGTTCATCGTCGTTTCCATTATAATATGTGGGCGTCCGCATGAAAAGGGCCCTTTATGTGCGGTATGGAGTTACGTATAGGGGCATATAGCCGAAAAAATTCCCAGCATTTTAGACCCAAAACGAACCCTATAAGTTGCAAAACGAGTCACCGGGGCATTTTTGAAGTTGGAAGTTTGAAAAATTGTTTTTCGAGAAAAACGCATCTAATCTTGGCGAGTTCAGTAAGCACACGTGTTAACATTTTTTTCGAACAATAAATATACCTACTTCCGTTTACTTTCTGGATATGAGTATAGTCCCAATAGATGCACTATAGATCCCAGTATCAACCTTCATTCAGACCCGAAAATAATCATAATTATTTTCACCTCAACTCAGAAAAACGTGAATATCCCATAAATTAAAATAGACCGGCCATAAAGGCCCTTTTCATGCGGACCCAGTAAGAAGGCTTGCATTGATCGGGATTAAAAAATGTAATTCACTTGAATACCTGATTTTTCCTGTCGTCTCCTAAATCGTCGGGGAAATAGGTATGAGAAAAAATCAATCCCCTTCAATGCACCTTGAAAAATTTAATAGAACAGTACTGAAACGAATTAAAAAATACGCAAATCCGTAGTCAGGCTCAATAAAATTGAATCCCTGCCAATGAACATCGAAAATTGCACGAAACGGTACTGAAGGGGATTGAAAAGTTTGAGTATGCAAAAGAAGCAATAGAATGGATTGACATAAATTAAATTTCAAAACGCTTGGTTGAATTAAAATGGAAATTAATTGTTAGCGAATATTTTATAATTTTTAATTATTAAGTGGCAATTGGGTAGTGAAATAAAAAATTATAATTATTTTAACTTTTTTTTAATGGTAGTACTACATTTTAAACATATTGTGCGAAAATTCCTACAGTAATAAGTCGTATTCTATTTTATAGAAAAATGTGTACTACTTATATTCAATAAAATGGATATGTTAATTGCATAAGGGCAGATCGAAAATAATTGAAAAAATAAAAAACAGCCTAACAAGGCTAAGTTGATTGATTTAACCCAAAGTTCCTTGCAATTTAATTTTTCTTCTCGTTTTTTAATGTAAATCCTATTATATAATTTTTATTATGCCGATACGCATGGCTTAAATAAAAAAAAATAAAAATACAATTTTGGAACCTAAAAAGTATAGATTTTCTAAAAGACGGATAGATAAAAGATTCTGATTTTCTTTGCAAAATAATCAGAAAACTACCCACATCTATACTGATATACTAAAAATTATTGAAGAATATTTGATGACAATTTTATTTCAATTCAACCTAGATGTTTTTCATTGATATATGAAAAATAATAGTATTTCTTGTCGTATAACGTAATTATTATCCATCAATTGACTATATACTCAATTATTTATTCATTTACTATTATCAATTCATTTTCGTTTGGTTTTTATATTGACTTTCATCTTATTATTAATTTATTATCATTATCACTCTATGTTTATATCTTTTTAATTCGTTAATTATTTATTTACTACTTAATAAAATGTATAAATTTAACAGTAACCGTTTTTTAAAATCTTTGATCAGTTGAAGATTTATGTAATTATCATTACAATCCTTAAAATTATTAATTTAAACCACCTTTTTCACTTCATTCATAGCTTATACATTTAAAAAGTATATTATATTTATTTATAATTTTATTTGTTTAAAGATACCCAAAATCTTATTCATAAGATTAATGAAAATTAAAACTTTGAAACTTATATTCCAAAAAAATGGATTTAAAATATTGTAAAACAGATACTTTCTGAAGGTACCAGTGGGAATTAAATTCATTTGAAATATATTCTACATTTTGAAATTCGAAACAATATCATAAAGATTTATTCTGAAGGTATTAGAGGGGATTAAATAAACTTAAAATAAATTCTACTTTGCGGAATTAAAAACTATTCAATATACATATTTTCTGAAAGAAATGGAAGGAATTAAATAAATTTGAAATGTATCCTACTTTAGGAAATTAAAAACAATTAATTATAGATATTTTTTGAAGGTACGGGAAGGGATTAAATAAATATAAATTTTGTCCTGTTTCTGGAACAGAAAATAATTCCGAGAGTCGTTGTTGTCGCTATGGGAACTGCCGGGAATTACATTTTTGGAAAATGTATTACTCTCTTGCGGATTGGAGGTCGGTGGAAGAATCAGGTTTTAAATATGATAGAAAAATGTTCATTTTTACGCTGAAATCGGAATTTCACCATTCTTTCTAATTCAAGCCTTCTTACTGGGGACGCTCACATATGATTATATGAACATGTAGCACCATCTATTTTTTGTATACAATGGTTATTAAATTGATCCATCAACCTAAACAGAAAAATACTAAATCGGTTGTAAATTGTACTTCTAGAAAGGTTTTTTGCTTCTCTTGTAAAATGAGGTTGATTGGACTTAGCACCGTTTAGCTTTCCCCGCTTCAATTATGTAAAAATAAAGCTGATATCTGTATACTTATAAATTCGTAATATACAATATATCTCTATATTAAAAAATAATTAAAGGTATTACCATAATATTTTTAAATTAAAGGATACAAGCGAAGAATTATATTATACACGTGTGAAATCATAAACTGCGATAATGCTGAAAAGTTGAGGCTATTTGTACCGAAATTTCGATACAAATAGTCTCTTTTCTAGGTTTCCCTATTCGTGCTGAAAAAATCCGGAAATTCGCCCCGAAATTTTGGTAAAAATAACGATTAGGGATAAAATAATAATAAACTAGTTATTAAAAACTAGAGTTATTATAAACTAGAGTTATTATCCATTTTTTTAAAGGTATTGTCTATACTTTATTGCATAAGTTCGTGTGCTTACATACGCTTACGTGTGCATACTTAATATTTACGCTTTTATTTATGATCAAATTATTATTATATTACTATTGCAATCCCCCTTTTCAGAGTGAAGTATTTTTTTCCCTTCTAGGATATTTTAATAAAAGCTTGTTTGTTAACAAATTATATTGAAAATTTTGTTAACTTTCACATGTGCTACTATTTTAAAATTGAAAGTTAAATCTATTGAATGACGCGTTATACTTTTAAGTGGTAACGTGCTGAAAACTATCCTATATACTCAAATACATGTTTTAAATGTTGAGTTCAAGGTTTATTATTAGAGGTCACCATATCTTTTATATCTGCAAAGTACGTTAATTTTTTCTATGAAAATTTCTCTTCACTGACCTGACTGAGCTTCACAATCGCTTGCTGAAATAAACACGTAAAGTACCGACGGCAGACACGTGGTTCTTCTCCAGTGAAAGACGATAAATGATGGTTGGAATAGCGTAATCGTGGAGGGCCCACAATCAGGCAGTTCCTCGCGATACGTGATTCAGAATGGCTGTTCCCAGAGTTACGTATTTTCTCTTGACATTCTTAACCATTTTAGTGATCGGTTCTTACTCTTTTTTATTACCTGAGGAGGATGTTTGTCCCGTGGAAGCTCTAGTCGATCTGACTACGGAAATTGGAAAAGCCACTCCGCCTCTTACGATTAATAGGACGTTATATCCACCCCAAGCTAACCAAACGCGCGGGAATAAAACTTATGGCTGCCCTTGTAAAACTCGACCATGTCTATCATTTTGTTGTCCACCAAGGCATCTTTATTATCTAGGCAAATGTGTTCCTTCTCAAGTCAACGAAAACGCTCATCTACCTCCGTTTTATGACGCGAAAACTTTAACTTTACGGGACTATGATGAAAGTGAATTTCATATTTTCACGTGGGATCCCTGCCATGGAGGACAGAAGTACATGCTGGAACCAGACAAAAATGAAATTGATGAGTTTTTATTTCTGAGCAATGGATCGATTTATCTACCACGCGATAATGTTATCTATGGATTTCACGATTATTGTTTTGGTGTTGTGGGACCAGATATGTACAGCGTTATTTTGTGCTTCGACGATAGCTTAGTGAACAGTTCCCTCAATTCCCAGACGTCAAAAACACTGTATCCAGTAGGCTTATATTTCTTGTCAATCTTTCCCTTAAAAGTATTTCAGAAATGGAAACATGACCGAGAATAATATGTACAAGTATATGCATGATCACCTTGATTCTTGATCATCCCTTAAAAAAGATTCATCATTAAATAAGCTCATGACAATTCCCCAATTTCTACTTTCCCCAATGGTTATTTTACAGAAATTCATTCCACCGAATGAGAATTTGCCCTTATTTCTATTTTTATATTATTTTACATTTGAGGATTTGAAAAATAAAGCATTTCACATTCAAATTCAAACAAAAAAATTTAGAAAATAAACAGTTTTTCTCTGAATTTTAAATTTATAAATTGAAAACGTTTAAAATGTACCTAACAATCTGAAAATAAAAGAATACAAATAAATTTTACTCAAATTGTTACAAAAGCATTAGTAGATGGCAACGGTATTTCCGAAAATCAAGAACTTCATTTTTAAAAAAGCAAAATACAAGGCGAAATATGTTTTGAGAGAAAAGTGGTTTATCTTACATTTTTCGATATTTCGTTATCCAAAAATCAATAATTTCAAACATGTTTTAAATATTAAGTAATATAAGATTTAAAGTGTATCCGTCTATTGCTCCTATATAATTTTTAAATAGTCAAAATGACTGATTTATTATTTTTTCAAATGCCTTTAATCAATTTAAAGCTCTTGATTCGTCTCAGCCATATCTCTAGGTGTTTTTTTCAATTTTTTTAAAAAAGTCATTTTTTAAACAATTACATTTTTATTGAGCATTGTGCCTTTATTATAAACAAAAGTAATAGTCGTAAAGAAATTTTAAAGACATAGACAGAATCCTCACCAACATATCTCTAGGTGTTTTTTTCATTCTTGCAATAAACAAATTATTTAAACAATCACATTATTACTAACATTTTTCCAGGTTTTTCAAATTAAGCGACAAAAATATTAGCAAAACATATACTAATTCAAAGGTAAATCATTATGCAAGCTTCCAGAACCTTCACTTATCAATAATTAATAAACTATCTATTGTTTTTAACCCCTCCACGTTCACTCATGGATGCTATTCAGCATACAGTTTTGAAAATTGTGCCTTTATTATAAATAAAACTATAAGTCCTATCGGAAAAGTGAAGATACCCCTAGATTCATCTCGGCAATATCTCCAGGTTTTCTTTTCATTTTTTTTAAAGTCATTTTTTAAACAATGATATTGTTTATAATTTTTAGGAATTTATTTACAATAATTGAAAACTATTAAAAGTTACTTACTGAAACATAACGTACTCTAAAGTATCATAATTGAAAAAAAAATTCAATAATGCAAAAACGTTAGTTTAAACATTGTATTTATACCCTCCACGTTCACTCCTTCACGTTACGCCATGCATCATATAGATTTGAAAATTGTGCCTTTTTTATAAATAAAATTATAAGTCCTATCGGAAAAGTGAAGATACCCCTAGATTCACCTGGAGATATTGCCGAGATGAATCTAGGGGTATCTCCACTTTTCCGATAGGTCTTATGTTTTATTTATAATAAAGGCACACTTTTCAAATCTATATGCATCAAGGAGTGACCGTAGAGGGAACAAAAACAATGTTTAAACTAACTTTTTTCCATTATTTAAATTTGTTTTCAATTATGATACTTTAGGGTACGTTATGTTTCAGTAAGTAACTTTTAATTGTTTTCCATTATTGTAAAATAAATTCATAGAAATTATAAACAATATAATTGTTTGAAAAATGACTTTTTAAAAAAATGAAAAAAGCACCTGGAGATATTGCCGAGGTGAATCTAGGGGTATCTTCACTTTTCAGATAGGACTTATAGTTTTATTTATAATAAAGGCACAATTTTCAAATCTATATGCTGCATGGCGTAACGTTAAGGAGTGAACGTGGAGGGGATAAAAGTATGTTTAAACTAACTTTTTTCCATTATTGAAATTTGTTTTTAATTATGATACTTTAGGGTACGTTATGTTTCCATAAGTTACTTTTAATTGTTTTTCATTATTGTTAAATAAATTACTAAAAATTATAAACAATATAATTGTTTAAAAAATGGCTTTTTGAAAAAAATGAAAAAAACACCTGGAGATATTGCTTAAATGAATCTAGGGTATCTTCACTTTTCCGATATGACTTAAAGTTTTATTTATAATAAAGGCATAATTTTCAAATCTATATGCTGCATGGCGTAACGTAAAGGAGTGAACGTGGAGGGGATAAAAACAATGGTTAAACTAACTTTTTTCCATTATTGAAATTTGTTTTCAATTATGATACTTTGGGGTACGTTATCTTTCAGTGAGGAACTTTTAATTGTTTAATCGTACAATCGGAACGAAATTTTGCGGCTGAGTTTTTCATATTTAGACAACTTATCCCATAAATGTCGTTCCGATTTTTTTTTAAACTGTAAAATTGTATAAAATGAGCTTTGCCTGAATTAGTGGTGGCTATTTGTTGGCTATTTGTTTGAAGAAAACTTCGAAGATTTTTTTTTTAAATATGCTAAGAATGGCAATAAACTTATCGTAAATTGAGGTAAATGATCTTCTTATCATAACTTGCAATGAGTTATTATTGTATATTTATAAATCATGCCAAGATTTTACAAATTGTTGAGTCTAATAGATAAGTATGTATAGCGGAAAGGTGCCCACAGTTATTCGGCGCAAACAGGTAGTCAAATGGAATATCTACAAATTATTGCATAAAATGGGTTATAAATCACTGAACATGAATGACTCTATTGTATTGACGTGTTTTAGAAACGTTATAATTGTATGCTACTCGTATTAAAGTTACTTGTTAATAAAATAATTTGTTGACAGTTCGCAATGACAGGTTATTTGATTACCTTTCAACTGATCTTTGAGGTAAACAAGTCAATTAAGCAATTTTTCGCTTCTGTATTTACAATCTAATAACATTAACTTATTAAATTTGTGACAAAAAGATTTTTGACTCCTGAATTGTATAAAAAAAAAAAAATTTTTAACTAGTCCATTTTTGGTTGAATATTTAATGTTTTAGCTCAGAATCTGTTTCTAAAGTTTAAAATTGAAGAATTCTGTTGCAAAGTTTTTTTTCTTGAAAAAATATCTTTTCAGTTGAAAATTCATCTTCTTTTGTAGCAAATTATTCTTCTTGTTTGAAAATTCATCTATTTTAGTTAAAAATTCATTTCTTTGGTTGAAAATTCTTGTCTTTTTTTTGGGGTTAAAAATTAAGTTTTACAACTGCAAACTAAAGTATAAACTAAAATTTTCAGTTGAAAAATGTATTTTTTTAGGGATAAAGTTCCGAAAAGCGCTTACCTCCGATTAATTTGAAACTCCGTATACCTATGTATTTTGATGCGCTGATCACGAATATGATAGTGAAAATACCCGCAAATTTGATTTTCAAGGTCAAAACCCCAAAAAACTATAAAAATTTCATGTTTTTCCGTTTATTTCAGTAAAGAAAACAAATTTACAAAAAAGTTTCAAACAAAAGTTGTAGATTTTTTAATAATACATATTTTATAAATACTACAAAATGTTCAGCGGTGCGACTTAAATTGTATGAAAAATTCCTGGAAGGCTGGGTGGACATTAAATATTAAAAATAACAGAAATACTGCACAATAAAAAATTCCAGGAAGGTTGAGTACGAGCGCGTCGAATGGGTGGGAGAAGCGAAACTTTCGAGAGCGGACATTGGTGGGAAGGAGACAACCAATACAATCTTCTGTTTATTTGGAAGCTTCACTCCTCCCACCCATTCTCCGAATCTCCGCGCGTGACTTTCGCACAATTAATTTTGATCTTGCACCTCGTCTAGCACCCAAATAGATCTTACTTATTACCATTTCACTCATTCCTCACCATTCTTACAAAACCTTCAGTTGCTCGCAGAGTTCATTCCGTCTTTCCACTCAAAACAAACTCACTCATTGTGTTCACTCTCAGTGCAATTTTTGGAGATAGGGAGAAAAACTTACAATGGCTACGTGACATCAATTTAATTCACACTGAAAAATATTGCCGGACCCACAAAAAAAACATGAAACTTGTGGAAGGAGCACTGGTTTGTGGAGAGTTTGTTTGTCAGAAAAAAGGCAAATATAGTCACAAGGCTACAGTCGCAGAAAATACCTGGTTTGAAAGATGTCATACTTCGGCAGCAACATGTATGCTTCTGACATACTGTTTTGCCGTAGGTATGACATTCGATCAAACAATCCGCGAAAGTAGCATTGCTGAAAACCAGCAGGTATCCAGGGAAACAGTTTCCGATCGCTTCTCTTTTTGTCGGGAGATATGTATGGTTGCTCTCGATACACAATTTGATAACGAGGGGAAAATAGGAGGTGTCGGCGAAATTGTTGAAATTGACGAATGCAAGATCGGTCGCTGGAAGTATGAGCGTGGACGCGTAGTTGAAGGGTCATGAATCTTGGGAATGATCCACAGAGGGCATGCTCATTCTTATAGATTAGAAATCTATCCTGACAACAAAAGAGACAAAGATACTTTGATCTCTTTGATCAAGAAGCATGTAGCCCCAGGAGCAGAAATCCATACGGACTGTTGGAAGGGCTACATAAATCTAAAGGAACATGGGCATGAGCATTTCACTGTGAATCATTCGGAAGAATTTGTGAACAAATCTACAGGCGCGCACACACAAAATATTGAATCTTCCTGGCGCTGGATGCGCAGATCTCTATCTCGAGGGGGTGTCCAGAAACACAATTTGGCAGATCATCTCTGCGAATTTCTATGGCGCCGGAGAGTAAAAAAATTAGGAATCGATCCGTTCACACAATTGATTGCAGATATTAAAAATTGCTACCCTGGCAAACAGTAGTAACCGTTTCTTAAAAAACTCCGAATAAATTTAAAAAAATACAAAAACTTTAAAAAGCTATAAAATACAAAAATCACAAAAAAAAATATAATGGACTTCAAAGACCAAACTCCAGTCTTCCCACGGCGAAGTGCGTAAGTAGGCATTAATGCTAAAACAAATGGGTTAATGGCAAAAGATATGTTTCCACGCAACATTAGGGAACAAATGGGGATGGTATTCGTCCTACGTTATTTCTGTGACCAGTCACAGGGGTGTTTTCCCGCCCCCCATGAGACGTTGGAAAGGGGGTCGTGT
>CAKNYM010051560.1:161412-182343 GCA_932195095.1 Andricus curvator
CTGTTCCTTGGAGTCAGGTCTCTAGCCGCGGATGATCTTACGCGGCAGACGGGACAGTTGGAGATGAAGTTTCACCTCTGGATACTTTTTTAGAGCTACCAATCTTACCACCTTATTTATTATTATTATTATTATTATTATACCATTAAGCCATTTCTTTTTCGGGGTAGGCGTGACTTGCTCGGTTGGAAAATAGTGATGTGTATATGGGTATATAGGTATAGAGTAGATAGGTATGGGCTAAATAGGTATATAGGTGTATAGTTAGGTATATAGGTATAAGGTATATAGGTGTTAGGTATAGATATTTTAGATTGATCTGGAATTCTCGTGTTATTTATTTAAATGACACGTTTATTCCGCAACACTGCTCCGACCCAGGTTGCTGATCAATCTCTCTAGCGATCACCCCAAGTGAAGAGCCTCACAAAATTGTTATGTTTGGTTCCCCACTTGGGCCCATTAGTTTCCAAGGTCTTTGTTTCAGGCGTCATTCATTCTATTGTCACTCTGTTTATAAACTATTTGTCGCCACACTTTTCTGTCCTGGCATACTACTCTAGCTTCCTTCACGTCCATGCATTTTTTCATGCAGGCTCTTGTGTTTCTATGGCTTCTTATGTCTCTACGGATCAATGTCTCATTTACAGATTCTAACCATTCTTTCGGCGGTCTACCTCTGGGCATTCTACCATTTACTTTGCCTTTATACACTTGTTTGGTCAGTCGTTCATCTTTTATTCTTTCAAGATGTCCGAACCATCTTAACTGATTTCTTTCCCATGTGTCAACTATTGTCTCTTTTGTACCACATTCTTTGAGGATTGCCTCGTTTCGGACTTTGTCCATCAGTGTTTTCCCGCATATCATGCGCAGAGGTTTCATGCCGATCGGGTTAATTTTACTCCTGTCCTTTTCTTGACAGGTCCATGTCTCGCTACCGTATAGTACAGTCGGTACGAATATAGAATTATGTATGGCCATTTTAGCTTTTTTTGATATGTTTTTATTTGTGAGAATGGACCCTGCTCTACCGATAATCTGTTTACCTTTATTTATACGCCTATCTAACTCCCCATCTATTTTTCCGTCGCTAGTGAATAGACTACCTAGATATACGTACTTGTCAACTTGTTCTAATCTCTCATCATTTAGGACAATGTTGCACATTGTTTTCTCACTTTTTCCCTCAAACACCATGATTTTTGTTTTATCTACGTTAATTTTGAGTCCCATGTCCTTCATGCTTGTACTAAGTTTATTCAACATTCTTTGCAAGTCCTCGACTGATTCTGCCATAACAATCTTGTCATCTGCGAAAGCTAACCCACGTACCTTGACTGTTTGGAGATCTACGCCTTCTTCGTCGAAGAGTGCAGTTCTTAGACACTTATCCATGAATATGATAAATAGCCACGAGGACATAACGCATCCTTGTTTCACGCCTTGCATAATATGGAACCAGTCACTCAGTTTCCCATTTACCCTTACGCTCGCTTTACTACCTTTATATATTGTTTTTATTGCTTGCAGGAGCCCTCCATTTACTCCGTACTCTTTAAGGACTTCCCAAAGTTTATTTCTATTTACTTTGTCAAATGCTTTTTCTAGGTCAATAAATGCACAGAAGACTTTCTTTCCTACTCTCAAGCTTTTTTCTGTGATCTGTCTTAGGCTAAATATCTGATCTGTACATGATCTTCCTGGCATAAATCCACTTTGGACTTCCCATATTTTTTCTTCTGTGATTTCCATTACCCTACGAATAAGTATTTTTGAGTATATTTTACTTACGGTACTTAGTAGGCTGATACCTCTGTAATTACTGCAGTTGCTTTTATCTCCCTTTCTTTTGTATATTGGTACGATAATCGCTTTTTTCCAATCGTCTGGGACTTTCCCCGTCTCGATACATAAATTCATCAATTTGCACAACCTGTGAGGTATGTATTCGCCACCGTATTTAAGCATTTCAGCGCTAATACTGTCTACGCCAGCAGCCTTACCGTTTTTCAAGTTCTTAATTATGTCTCTGACCTCAGTGACACAGACTTTTTCAATTGTGTTTTCTAATGCATTGTGTTCTATGTCGCAGTTTTGTTGTCCTATATCTTCACCTCCTAATAGTCCTTTAAAAGAGTCTTTTAAAGCGTCTACTATCCCGTCGATATCATATAGCATTTCACCTTTGCTGTTTCTCATGCAAACTCTGTACTTTTACTTTCCTTCAACTGTTTATATAATAGTTTCATAATTCCTTCAAAGCTGTTTTGTATTTTCTTCTCTTCTTCTGTTCTGATTTCATCTTTACTTTCCTTGACTAGTCGTTTAACTTTCCTCTTTTTGTGTCTGTAATCATTTTCAAGTCTATTTCTCTCCTCATCGCTAAGACCTGTAATGTGCAACTTTCTTTAGTGCGCTTCTTTCTTTTCTTTTTGGGCTGCCTCAATTTCATCATTTCACCATGCATCACCAGATTTTCTTCCTACAACCGCCGTGCCACATACTTCGGTCGCAGTTTCAACGATGATATCCCGTAGAAAAGTCCACATGCCCTCTATATCTTTATTGTTTGATAGCCCCTTCCAAACTGTCTCATCTATACGTTCGTTTAACCTATATTGAAAGGTTATTCGCACTTCCGGTTTCTGTAAATTTTCAATCTTTATTCGCGTTTGTTTTTTTTTTTTTTGTTCTCTTTTTTCTCCATCCCCGCCCTAAATTTATTTTGGATACTAAGAGGTAATGATCAGTATTGCATTCGGAACCCCTGATGACTCTTGTATCTTCAACTAGTTCTCTTAGTCTTTCATCCGCAATAACAAAGTCAATTATACTGTGGCTATTTCCTTTACGCCAGGTGTACATGTGGATCATTTTATGTCTAAACCAAGTATTTGTAATAAATAGGCCCATTTCTAAGCATAAGCTAACTAATTTTTCCCCGTTATAATTTTTTTCTTGTTGGATACCCAAATTTACCTAGCACCCTTTCTGTACCTGTATCCTGACGTTGGACACCGACCCATCCGTTCATATCTCCTAGCAGAATTATTCTTTCACCTTGATCGCAAATACTTATTGTATCATTTAAAGTGTCCCAGAACGCATCTTTGACTTCTCTCGGGTCACTATCAACTGGGGCGTAGCACGCTATGATAAATAATCTTCTGATTCCTACCTTCATTCTAACCCACAGTAATCTGGGCGATACATATCCTTGATCTTTAAGATGCTGTCTTGCTTTTTCATTCATAATTAAACCGACCCCTTGACTACGAGTTGATTCACTGTATAAATTTCGGAAGTTTGCAGAACATTATACACAAAAGTCATCGGAAAGATATCCTTAGTTAATTTTGTAAAAAATTGAGCCCATTCATTGAAAAATAGCCAAATTCCTAATTGGTTTATAAAACTGTTTAAATAATTAATAAATCTTGGAAATTGACAAACCAACATATGAAAGATTCATCGGAAAGATATTCTTAGTTAACTCCGTAACAAAATTGTGCCTATTCCTTGAAAAACAGCCAGACTCTGAATTTTTCAATCGAAATTGTTTAAATAATTAATATTTCTTATAAATTTACAAATCAACATAGAAAATAGTCATCGGAAAGATATTCTTAATTGACTCCTTAAACAAATATGCTTATTCCTTGAAGAACAGCCAAACTCTGAATATGTTTATGAAAATTGTTTAAATAATTAATAATTAGTGTAAATGTGAGAAGTATCGTAAAAAAGAGTGATTGCAAAAATATTCTTTATTGATTCTGGAAACAAATTGAGCATATTATTTACAAAATAGCCCAACTCTCCATTTGTTTATGAAAACTGTTTAAATGATAAAAAAATCTTGTAAATTTGCAGAGAATTATATAAAAAAGTCATTGTAAAGACATTCTTAGTTAATTTTGTGAAAAATCGAGCCTATTAACTTAAAAATAGCCAAACTCTTAATTTTTCAATCGAAAATGTTTAAATAATTAATAATTCTTGTAAATTTACAAAGCAATATAGAAAAGAGTCATCCGAAAAATATTCTTAGTGAACTCCGTAAACAAATTGTGCATATTCCTTGAAAAACAGCCAAACTCTGAATATGTTCATAACAATTGTTTATATAATTAATAATTATTATAAATTTGTAAAGTCTCGTAGAAAAGAGTTACTGGAAATACATTCTTGGTAATTCCGTAAACAAACTGAGCCCATTCATTAAAAAATGGCCAAACTATTAATTTTTTAATCGAAATTGTTTAAATAATTAATAATTCTGGTAAATTTACCAAGCAACATACAAAAGAGTAATCGGAAAGATATTCTTAATTGACTCCGTAAACAAATTGTGCCTATTCCTTGAAAAATAGCCAAACTCTGAATATGTTTATAAAAATTGCTTGAATAATTGATAATTATTGCAAATATGCAAAGTATCGTAGAAAAGAGTAATTCCGTGAACAAATTGAGCCCATTCGTTTAAAAATGGCAAAATTCTTAATTTTTCGATAGAAATTGTTTAAATAATTAATAATTCTTGTAAATTCACAAAGAAAAATAGAAAAGAGTCATTGGAAAGACATTCTTAGTTGACTCCGTAAATAAATTGTGCCTATTCCTTGGAAAATAGGCAAACTCTGAACATGTTCATAAAAATTGTTTAAATAATTAATAGGTCATTATTATGAATGTGCAAAGTATCGTAGAGAAGAGTTATTGGAAATACATTCTTTATTGATTTCAGGAAAGAATTGAGCCTATTCTTCAAAAAATAGACAAACTCTTCATTTGTTCATGAAAGATGTTTAAATAATTAATAAATCCTTGAAATTTGCAGAGAATTGTAGAAAAGAGTCATCGGAATGATACTCTTAGTTGATTTTGCAAAAAATTGAGCCTATTCATTGAAAAATAGCCAAACCTTGAATTTTTGTAAGAAATTGTTTAAATAATTAAAACTTCTTGTACATTTATAAAGCAACATAGAGAAGAGTCATCGGAAAGATATTCTTAGTTGATTCCGTAAACAAATTGAGCCTACTCTTTAAAAAATAGCCCAACTCTTCATTTGTTTATGAAAATTGTTTAAATTATAAAAAAATCCTGTAAATTTGCAGAGAATTATATAAAAAAGTCATTGTAAAGACATTCTTGGTTAATTTAGCAAAAAATCGCACCTATTAATTTAAAAATAGACAAACTCTTAATTTTTTAATAGAAAATGTTTAAATAATTAACAATTCTGGTAAATTTAGTAAGCAACATAGAAAAGAGTAATCGGAACGATATTTTTAATTGATTTCGTGAACAAATTGTGCCTATTCCTTGAAAAATAGCCAAACTTTGTATGTGTCTATGCAAATTATTTAAAGAATTAATAATTATTGTATATTTGCAAAGTCTCGTAGAAAGAGTTATTGCAAATACATTCTTGGTAATTCCGTAAACAAATTGAGCCCATTCGTTAAAAAATGGCAAAATTCTTAATTTTCCGATAGAAATTGTTTAAATAATTAATAATTCTGATAAATTTACAAAGCAAAATAGGAAAGAGTCATTGGAAAGACATTCTTAGTTGACTCCGTAAACAAATTGTGCCTATTCCTTGAAAAATAGCCAAACTCTGAACATGTTTATAAAAATTGTTTAAATAATTAATAATTATTGTGAATGTGCAAAGTATCGTAGAGAAGAGTTATTGGAAATACATTCTTTATTCATTTCAGAAACGAATTGAGCGAATAGACAAACTCTTCATTTGTTTATGAAAATTGTTTAAATAATTATTAAATCTTTGAAATTTGCAGAGAATTATAGAAAATAGTCATGGGAATGATATTCTTAGTTAATTTTTCAAACAGTTGAGCCTATTCATTGAAAAATAGCCAAACTCTGAATTTTTTAATGGAAATTGTTTAAATAATTAACACTTCTTGTACATTTATAAGGCAACATAGAGAAGAGTCATCGGAAAGATATTCTTAGTTGACTCCGTACACAAATTGTGCCTATTCCTTGAAAAATAGCCAAACTCTGAATATGTTTATGAAAATTGTTTAAATAATTAATAATTATTGTATATTTGCAAAGTTTTGTAGAAAGAGTTATTGCAAATACATTCCTGGTAATTCCGTAAACAAATTGAGCCCATTCGTTAAAAAATGGCCAAACACTTAATTTTTTAATCGAAATGGTTTAAATAATTAAGACTTCTGGCAAATTTAGTAAGCAACATAGAAAAGAGTAATCAAAACGATATTCATAGTTGACTCCGTAAACAAATTGTGCCTATTCCTTAAAAAATAGCCAAATTTTGAATATGTTTATGTATGTATTTATTCTCTCCCTTTTACAGGTTTGAGGGCCTCCGCTCCCTTTACAGTACGGTACAAAACCACTTATACTACCTTAATAATACTTACTACCTAAATAATAATATTCCACTTATATTAACTTATATGCTATCGCTTTGTCTTAACAAAATTACTCTCGAGATTTGCTGACTATTGAGTTTCCTGGGCTTTCGTTTCCTCTTACCATTTCCGTTAACATGATTTTAAAGCTTTATTTATTTTACTGTCCTTGTATAGGAGTGCTTGATTGGCCTTTCCCTACTACATGCCCCTTACTTTCTCTCGTTTCTTCCAGTCTCACCATCCAGCTTGCCCCTTGTCCACTTCCATCCAAGATCCACCTTATCCTGTCATCCACACTCTCACCACCTGTTTCCTCCCCCGTACATCTCTCTAAAACATGCCCCCATGATTCTATCTCGTAATAACAGACTCTACATCTTCTTTCCTCTTCATCCATCCAGTACCTACACTCTCTCATTCCTTCTCCCATCCTAAATCGTATAACGTGGTTCCATTTACTCTCCTTTTTAACCTTTCTTAAATATTCTGGTTCTCCTTCAGCCTTCACTACCTTATACCACCTGTTATACTTAGATTCCACGATTTTTTCCATCTTTCCTCCCCCTCCTTAATTATCAGTTCATTCTCTAACTCTTGCCATACTCTGATATCTGTTCTTATATTGCATTCTCTCCTCCTCTGTTGTCTCTCTCTCTCTCTCACCTTGATCCTTCTGTTTTACCCCTAGTCTCTTTGTTCACTACTTCCCGTAGACAAGCTTGTGCTATCCTGCTTCCCTCCCCCCTCTTTAGTTTCTCCTCAAAGTTCCATGCTCTCTTCATTTGTCTAATAACCCTTTTTACCTCCACTTAATTCCTCCCTCAACATATATCCTGGACAGCTCCAGCTCACTCCCATTTTCCATCTCAAGAATCTCTCCTGCATACTTTCCACCCTCTTGTGCTCCTTCCATCCCCATATCTCCACTCTGTAACTTAGAACTGACCACACCAACGCATCAAACATCCACAGCCTCATCTTCCAATCATCTTTAAACCGTCTCTCCCCTATACCCCACACCTGCCCCATCACTTTAGTCGCACATTTTATCCTCCTCCTCCTCACCTGTATTTCAACCACTCCTATCCACTCAAACCAGAAGCCTAGGTAACTAAATTCCTCGACCTGTTCCACTTTCTCCCCGTACATCTTCCATTCATATTCTTCCTTTGTCCTTCTCTTCCTAAAAATCATCATCTTCGTCTTATTTACATTCACCGTTAGATCTTTAATTCTCACGTACTCCTCAAACACTCTCATTGTGACACTCATCCCTCTCACGTAATCCGCTAATAAGACTATATCGTCTGCATACGCTAAGGAATATACCTTGCTATTTCCCAAAGCCGTTCCCCCTTTTGCTTTCTTCTCCAATTTCTCCTCGAGATCTGCCAAGAAGAGACTGAATAGTAGTGGGCTCAGTGGGCACCCTTGCCTGAGGCCCCTTCCACTCCAAAAAATCTCCGCTTTTTGTTTCCCAATCCTCACCCTTATCTTAGTCTCTTCGAATATCTCCTTTATCCTCTCGACCAACCCTTCGTCCAACCCCCTCTCTTTTCATAACCTGCCATAACACCTTCCTGTTTATCGAGTCAAATGCCGATATAAAGTCTACAAATAAGGCCACTAACATCCCTTTCTTCCTCCCTAAGTTCCTATTCACTAGATAATTCAGTACGTAGATGTTGTTTACTGTTCCCATCCCTTTCCTAAAGCCCGTCTGATTGTGTGGAATAATCCTTTTCTCCGCCACCTCCTTTTCTAATCTCTTTCTGAGAATCTCCGTATATATTTTGTAGCCCACCGACATAAGTGTGATTCCCCTATACTTCTCCACCTTCTTTCCCTCTCCTTTCTTAATTATCGGCACCGCCAACCCTGTCCTCCATTCCTTAGGCCATCCCTCTCCTCTCCAAACCTTTTTGAATACCTCCCACATTTCCTTTCTCACCCCTTCTCCTCCAAACTTCAAAGCCTTGTTCTCCATATTGTCCTCACCTGTTGCCTTGTTTCTTTTAAGCCTCCCTATCGATCTATTCAATTCCTCCCTACTTATCCCGTCATTGCTATCATCTTCCCCTTCTATTACCTTCCTCTTTTCACCTCACACCTTATTTTCCACTACTTCCAACAGTCGCTTAAAGTACAGGTTCCACTCATCCATCTCGATTTCCCCATTGATGCCCTTCCTTCCTCATTGTTCCCTATTGATCACCTCCCATACCCTCCCTTTCCCGATTGATTTTTCCACCTCTTCCATATACCTACTTTTCTCTAACTGCCTTTCATCACTCAACAATCTTTCATGTTCTCTCTTTCTCCTATTATATTCCTGTTTCCCTATCTCCCCTTTTGTCCACTTTTTTACATTTTTCTTCATTCTATCTTTACTCTCCTTACATTCTGCGTTCCACCATCCCCTCTTCATTCCCTCCTCCTCTTCTCTTGGCCTTAGCTCTTCTTTTATCCTCTCTGTTAGTTCTTTTATCTTTTCGAAGCGCGAGTCCACGTCATCTCCTTCCATTCCTCTAATCTCCTCGTTCTCCATCCTTTCTTTAAATTCTCTCAATTTTATCCTCCCCCCATCTACCCATTTTTACTTTCCTTTTTCCAATTCTCGCCCTTTTTTCGCTATGCCGCTTCCATCCTGAGCATTTCAATGTCGCTATTAGCGGAAAGTGTTCTGAGCCTATTTCATTACCTACTTCCACTTTATCCATTCTCCTCCTTATTCTTTCTTCTGCTAGAATGTAATCTATCACTGTCTCCCCTTTACCTATAAAAGTCACTTCCCCTTCTTCATCTACCCTTATATTTCAATTGCAGATAAACCACCCCTCCTCTCCTAACAGGTTCAAAAGAGTTTTACCCTCCCGATCTATCTCCCTATGCTTGGAATTTCTTCGAAAAGTTTCGCTTTCTTCATCCTATATCTCCGCCCCCCCCCGTAACTCTCCTGTCGATGCGTGTAAGTCTCCTCCTATCAAGAACAACTCTTCATTCCGTTCCTCCATCCATTCCCTCAATTCTCTCCAACCTTCCTCTTCTCCTCTCCTTCTATACACACAAACGATCGCCATTCTCTCTTTTCCTACCTTTATTCTTCTCACCATCACGCCCTCCAGCTTTTCTTCTCGCTCTTCTACTTTATCATTTCCCATCAGCTCCTTTTTAACCCCTGAGACCATACCTCCCATTGCTCTTCCCTTCTCATGTTCTTTCCTCGTTTCTTGCATTGTCCACACATACCCCTTCGTCAACTTTCGTTTCAAGCCCTTCCAATCCTTATCATCCAACCATGTTTCACTCAGCATTACCACGTCCCATTTTCCAATAGCCTCCCAGAACCCCTCGTTCTTGTTTTTAGCCCTGACACATTCCAAAAAGCCACACTAACTTCTCTCTTTTTGACCTTCCCGCTCCTCCTTTCCGTGCTCTCTCAAGTATTGATCCCTCTGCTCTCATCTCTTCTCTCTCTTCGTCCCAGATCTACTTCATCCCATTTACCCACAACCTGTCTTTCCCTATCCATACATTACCCCCGTTCCTCCTCTCTGACCATGCTCTCCGTTCGATCATCCACTTCCTCTTTCTCTCTCTCTCCATGTCAGGTCCTCTTCAATTCTTTCATTGCTTCCCCGTAGTACCCTTTTCCTTTCCATAATTTCTCTCTTCTCCTCGGTTTCCACTTTTACTATGAGCACACCTGTTTTCCCTTCTGTCTTTCTCCCCAGTACCTTCACCGCCTCCACTCTCACCTGAGCCCCAATATCATTCATCAGCTTCTCCGCTTCTTCCTTTCCCGAGTCGCTTTCTACTGTCATTCCATGAATATGTTTATGAAAATTGTTTAAATAATTAATAATTATTGAATATTTGCAAAGTCTCGTAGAAAGAGTTATTGCAAATACATTCTTGGTAATTTCGTAAACAAATTGAGCCCATTCGTTGAAAAATGGCAAAATTCTTAATTTTTCGATAGAAATTGTTTAAATAATAATTAATAATTCTTGTAAATTTACAAAGAAAAATAGAAAAGCCAAACTCTGAACATGTTTATAAAAATTGTGTAAATAATTAATAATAATTATTGTGAATGTGCAAAGTATCGTAGAGAAGAGTTATTGGAAATACATTCTTCATTGGTTCCAGAAACGAATTGAGCCTATTCTTTAAAAAATAGACAAAATCTTCATTTGTTTATGAAAATTGTTTAAATAATTAATAAATCTTTGAAATTTTCAGAGAATTATAGAAAAGAGTCATCGGAAAGATATTCTTAGTTGACTCCGTCTTCTTTAAAAATGTTTGTGGGTGATTCAAAACCAATCTATTTAGATTATTACATTTTCACAAATAGGAAAACGAAACAATCCAAAAAATTTGCATGTATTTCTAAAATTACTAATATTTAATGCATTCTTATTACAAAAATTTGTAATAAAAAGATTTCTTTCAAGAAATTGAGGTAAAATTATTTAGACTCAATTAAAAGAAATCAGAAAATAGTAATAAACAAACCCTGCAGATTGGAACGAATCATTTGTTTAGTGTCTCTATTTAAAAATTTTTTAATTAAGATCGATCAGTATTCTATTTTATCATGAATAATTTTATGCAAAATGAGCATGAAAAAGATTCAGAATTAAAAAACAGACTTCTAAACTACCTCACTTTTCGGCTCATTAGAGACAAAAATAACCAAATGAAAAAAGAGAGAGAAAAGGAGAAAAAGTCAACCAAAACCAACCTATCACTTTTTGCTTTATCCGACTTTTTTATACTACCCGGGAACCAACATGCTTCGGAGTCAATTTAGACTCCCTCATCAGGGATTATTTATAGGAAAACTACGAGGTATGATAAATATATTATTATGCTAATTGAAAAAATCAGAAACTGCAGGGTTTTTTATGACTATTTTCTGATTTCTTTTAATTGAGTCTAAATAATTTTACCTCAATTTCTTGAAAGAAATCTTTTTATTTAAAATTTTTTTAATAAGAATGCATTAAATATTAGTAATTTTAGAAATACATGCAAATTTTGTGGATTATTTCTTTTTCCTATTCGTGAAAATGTAATAATCTAAATAGATTGGTTTTGAATCACCCACAAACATTAGATCTGGGCACTATGGTCTTTTTTCCTTCTTCAATATTCATAATTTACATATTTTCAGACTTAAAATAATAAAAAATGAAAAAAGTTCATTTTTATACATGATATATGTTTTAAAAAAATGTGTTCCCGGTACTTATTTGAACATAAGGTTGCCAATGGGATGTACATACTGTACCAATTTTTAAATCACCAAGATACTTATCAAAAGTAAGTTGTTTACCCTTGTTGCCTATAACCAAAGGTATTCTGAGGATGATGCCTTATATACAAAATATGTGCATAATTTTTTCTTATGTACCAATGAGTACTTTTGTAATAATCTTATGCTGAATTTCTATTCAAATTTTTTTACTTATGTCTTTTATTTTCAGATCACTGTTGATATCTTATTTTTGTATTCATTTCTGAATAATTGATAATGATTTTTGCAACGATTTCTTATATTTTGTGTTTTTTCTCGGTCTTTACTTACGGTCACTTGTCCTGGCAAACGAAAAGCTATAAAAATAAAAAGGGTCCTTTCTCTCTCTCACTCTCTCTCTCTCTCTCTCTCTCCCTCTTTCTGTTAAAAGTGGGAGGAAACGATTTCTAAAATCTGTTCATACCTTGAGAGTTTTCGAGTTAAAAAATAAGTTTAGTTTGCCTGGGTACTTTGAATACTTCACCGCGTAATTTTTGTTAGTGATATTTTCATTTAAAATCATTTTTCTTTTTAATATAAATTAAAACAAAATTCCACAATTTTTCTTGACGGTGTTCTTTCAACAGCTTCTTAATCTTAGAATAAATAATAATTTTTGTATATCTTAGTCAGTTTTTCACTAATGAATGCAAAATTAGATTAAGTAATCTTTTTTAAAAAAGTGATATGTGTTGTGTGTATATGTGTATGTAAGTGTACACGTATAGATATTATGTTTATTTGCAGGTATTATGTTTCTGATTTTTTCAATTAGCATAATAATATATTTATCATACCTTGTAGTTTTCCTATAAATAATCCCTGATGAGGGAGTCTAAATTGACTCCGAAACATGTTGGTTCCCTGGTAGTATAAAAAAGAAGGATAAAGGAAAAAGTGAGAGGTTGGTTTTGGTTGACTTTTTCTCCTTTTCTCCCTCTTTTTTGATTTGGTTATTTTTGTATCTAATGAGCCGAAAAGTGAGGTAGTTTAGAAGTCTGTTTTTTAATTCTGAATCTTTTTCATGCTCATTTTGCATCAAATTATTTATGATAAAATAGAATTCTGATCGATCTTAATTTAAAAATTCTTTAAAGACATATGAGCCAAGGATGAACACATTACAGTACACAGTACATGATAAATTCATATTTTCAATTGTTTAAGATGACAATAATAGTTACAATTAGATGGACGTCATATTCTTTGAAAATGTAACTGAAAGTTAAATAAAATAAAATTCTAAACGTTCATCATTTTGTATTGTTAGTTAAAATTAGAAGGATGTAATATTGTCTTTGAAAATGTAAATAAAAGTCAAATAAAATAAATGTCTAAATTTTCATAATTTGTATTGTTTATTATTCTAGTAAAAAGAATTGTCTTCGAAAATAAACTGAGGCTTTATAATTTTCAAAAGAAACATTAGGAAATGAGTCAAAATATTAATTAAAATAGTAATTTTTTCCTTAAAAATAATTAACCCATGATGAAATCATTTTTTCAATTGCTTAAGATTTGAGAAATAGTTAAAACATGAAAGAAGTCATAGTCGACGAAAATGTAACCAAAATATCAGTATAAATATTTTTATCGGATAATTTAAACATATGGCCTCGCGTATCTACGCCACAACACTGACACTGACGCAATACATGCACAGTAGAACTGGGAATGATCACTCTATTGAAAAATAACACGAATCAAACCTACTTTCAAATATAGGATATCTGCGAGAGCCACAAAGTTGCACGAAGTATTCTCGTCAAGAACTGGACGTTACCATCTATTTCGGCGCTAAATTTCAATAAGAAAACATTTTTAAATTAAAATTATGGCAAAGTTGATATTTGTTTTTAACACTATACTTGCATTGCAAACAGAAAACTGCGATGCCGCGTACGCCCTTTCGCCACCCTAGTATATAAGTATAAATTTTATACATCTAAGCCCCCTGGTTTCCAAAAATCGAGTAATCTTAATAATTGACCAATAGGAATGCTTCCTGTATTGATACTTTATAAAAGCATTACTATTTTTTTTTTTAACTTTTTTTTTAGAAGAATGTCTTTACTCCACTCTATGCAATATAAAATTAGTATTTTTAGTTACCTCCTCCTAGAAACTTTTTCGGATGGGCGTTGCAAAAAATAGCGTGTGATACACGTGCGCACCTATTTTGATATCTGATATCACCTATTTTGCGCACTTGTATCACAAATAACTATTTTAAACCTGTTTTTCTGAAAAATGCGAAAAGATAGAAAATTTTCGCCTTCAGGTTCGAATTCTACGAAAAAAAAACATACTGCAGTAGCCCTCTTCATCTTGAATAATTCGGGCCTTAGGGATCCTAGAATAGTAGAGCATATGCATGTTAAAGTTACTAGAAAAGTAGAGCATATGCATGTTAAATTCCCCACGCGTGAAGCTGTTCGATACTCAATATGAAAAGGTCTATGTGTCACCAATTCATGATAGACAATTCGTCGCCCTAAAGTTATAGTAAGCCATGTCCCTTAACTGTGAAACTGGGAAAATAAAGTTCAAAGTTTGACCATAATATACCACAACAAAACATTGTCAGATGTCGAAATAAGTTTATCGGACAAAAATAATGCATGATCAAGAACATATCAGCACAAATTTTAATACTATTATGAATGTATTTTAGCTGATGTGGAAAATTATGGGTGAATGAACTATTTATAATGAAATTCTTAAATGAAAAGTGTAACAGAATGGTAATTTACATTATTCTGTTGTATACATACCTCGAATTAAATGAGTTATTCGCAAATTATTGACTTTTGAGTAATATTCCGATGGTTACTTTTAAGGTTAAATATAATTTTAAATTGTTATTTCTTTAATTGAACTTAGGTTATCCATATAAAATATTCACTACGAAGTTGGCATTTTTTCACTTATAGCAATGCAAAAAAGGACATGGCGTGATATAATTCTAACTTTTAATTAACGTCACTATTTTACTTAATAATTGTAACAGCTGAGGAAATAAATTTGAGGGAAAAATTTATTAAAAAACAAAGTTAAACCCTTACCGACCCTAAAAGTAACAATAGTTCAAAAATTTCAAAAAGTGGACATGGCGTAGTATAACCCTAGGGCGACGAATTATTAAGTTTATACGTAGTGTAAATTACTACACTTCTTGTATCTAATATAAACACAGAAAATTCTCAAGCTTTTTGTACAACAAAATTGGATATAAATGCTACAAACATGTTGTCAACTATTTTGATTACTACGTTGATAAATTTACGATTAGATACAAGAATAGGTAACCTAGTCAAAAAATTGTATTACATTCTAATGTCAGATCTAGCCCAGATCTCGCTTTATCTATACTGTGTAGTCTGTAAGATCTAGTTTAGCCCAGAACTATAGCGCCGATCAGCAATCCTTGTCTTAAAAGTTTCTAAAAACGAAAAGCTTTGTACAAGTTTTGAAAAATTGTCAAAATGTCTAAAATGATACAGAATAACAAATTAATACTATTAACAAGTGGTGTTTTCCCCTATTGTCTTGGTAGTTCTTAAAGTAAAATAGAATTGGACAGTAGAAATTCAAAAATAAAGTAATATGATTTCCATTTAATAACGTGTACTGTATTTTAAACAGTTACAAACCTAGCCGAATTGTACCGTAACCTAAGGACGAAAAGGCTGGCGCTGTAAAATATAAAAGAACGAACTCTTACTCAGTGGCGGCGTAGCATGGGTTGGTACCCGGGGCGGTTGCGGTGTGACACTTTGGTGTTGTCACCCCTTATTGCCCCTTATTGGCACCCCTTGGTGCTTGGCACCCGGGGTGGACCGCCCCCCCCCCCTTAAGCCGCCACTGCTCTTACTCATTCTATTGTTGCACTTTGATTAAACAATGTAAATCAATGTAAATCAATGTAAATCAATGTAATAAATGTAAATCACAATACATTCTGATTAACGTATATCACACATTATATGATCAAATAGTCGAGAAATTTACCATGAATCTAAGAAAATAGCGAAAAAGTCGACTTTTTTCGATTTTTTTAAACTTCAAAGTCAATTAGGGAGGGTAAAAAATATTTTAATGGAATTATCGCTATACAGGTATAAATGGACTTGCTTTGAACTATTTTGATTGATAATTTAAATCTCAGAAAAAAATTTTTTGCTGTTCAAATTTGAAGAAGTGCTTCGTTTTTTGTGATTTTTAGCTATATCGACGATGCGGAGACAGAAGGAATTTTTTTTTTTATGAAACTTTAGAGGAGTGTTTTTGACTCCCAAAAGAAAGTTTTCATTGCTATTAGAACTTCGCACAAACAACTTTTTTTTTCGATACGCCCTAATGGGCATAAAGGAAAGGCAGTATATGTTAATTTTATTCTATATTCTTCTTTATTCATAATGTGTCCCCTAAGGGTTTACATGACTTCCATTTCTTACAACACTTCCTTCTACATGTTTTATAAAATCTTATCCTTACTATTTACAGTTATTTACACCTATATACAGAAAATCTTATATCTATATCCTTATTTCTATTTTTTGACGATAGCGCAATTTGGGACGTGTTAGCGAACGAGTGAGCGAGCGATCGAAAGCGAGAGTGCAAGCGAGAGAGAGAGAGCGATAACGCAAACGCAACTTAATTTACTTATGCTATTACATAACATTGGTAGTAAATATCCACCTAGAAACACTACCCGAATCAGGTAGTGAGGCAATGAACTTTCGAGATCGAACTGCTAATCTATGTATGTATGTATTACATAACCATTACTTACAAATCTTTACGCTTCTAATTTAAGCGACTTCCGTTTCCTTTTTCTTTCACTTCTCTTGTAACTCCATTTTGCCATTTTTTTTGCATCCATTCTTTCATTGTTTCTCATTTGCTCCCCTAGCACCCTCTAACTCCTTCATCCACTCTTCCCCCAAACCATCCTCCCCTAGAATCTTCACCACATTCTCTTGCCAGCTTCCTTTATCTTCCATTCATCTCCTCGTTTCCCAATCTAAATCTTGCTATTCTGGTCCATCTTTTCTCTCACCATCCCTTTTCTAAATACTTTGGTACTCCTTCCTTTTTTATCATCTTATACCATTTATTATATTTTGATTCCTCAATCATCCCCCATCTTTCTATTAATTGTCTTTCCCTATCTTTTTCTTCCACACCTTCATAGTTGACTCCAGTCTCGTCTTCTATACATCTAGCCTTAAAGAACTCCCTCCTT
The DNA here is from genome assembly GCA_932195095.1 of Andricus curvator. Taxonomy (NCBI): domain Eukaryota; kingdom Metazoa; phylum Arthropoda; class Insecta; order Hymenoptera; family Cynipidae; genus Andricus; species Andricus curvator. The sequence goes on from CAKNYM010051560.1 coordinate 178,391, forward strand.
TCTTCTTCCCATCTCGTTAATTCCATCGCCCTCCCTCTCCTTCCCTCTACCTCCATCAAACACTTTCTCGCTAACTCCTCTCCCTTTCCCTCCCTCAGCTTCGTCTCAAAATTCCAGGCCCTCTTTCCCGCTCTAGTACTTAATTTATCCCTTTGCGCTTCTTCTCTCACCATATATCCCGGTGTCCTCCAGTCTACCCCTAGCGTCCACCTTATATACCTTTCTTGTAAACTCCCAATCTCTTTCCTTTCTTTCCATCCCCATATTTCTGCTACATAACCTAATACCGGCCATACCAGCGTATCAAATAACCAGATTCTCCTTCTCCAATTTTTTTAAAACCTTCTTTTTCCTATTCCCCATATCTGTTTCATTACCCCTGCTGCTTTGTTCATCCTTTCTCTTATATGAGCTCTATGATCTCCATTTGCTTGCAAGTTATATCCCAAATACTAAAACTCTTTCACTTCTTCTAATTTTATTCCCTTCCATCTCCCCGTCCATTCTCTCTTTCTTCCCCCTCCTTTCCTAAACCTCATTATCTTTGTCTTTTCTACATTTAAATTCAACTTTTTTCCATGTAAGTATTTCTTTAATCCTGTAATTAAGCCCGCCATCCCTTCTTCATCCTCTGCCATCAACACTATATCGTCTGCGTATGCCAGTGTATATATCCTACTTGCTCTCCTACCTTTACCTTGCTTTTTGTCTCTCTAAAAATTTCCGACACTCTCTTTATTAATCCTTCTCGTATCCCCTTTTTCACCATAACTTTCTCTATCTCGCCTCGGTCTAATGAGTCAAACGCCGCATTCAAGTCCACGAATATTGCTACAATTGCCCCTTTCTCCCTTTTAATCCTCTTATTTACTAAATAGTTCAGAACATATATATTGTCCATCACTCCCAACCCTTTTCTAAACCCTGTATGATTCGGTGGCTCTATCTTTTTCTCCACAACTTCTTTTTTTAACCTCTCCGACAGAACAGTCACATATATTTTATACAGTGTTGGCATTAGTGTCACTCCCCTATAATCTTTAACCTCCTCCCCTTTGCCTTTCTTCACTATTGGTATCACTACTCCTTCTTTCCATAACTCTGGCCACCCCTCTCCTCTCCATACTCTATTGCACATTATCCATGCCCATTCCTTTAATTCTGCCCCCCCATATTTCCATACTTCATTTGGAATCTCATCTATACTAGGTGCCTCTCCATCTTTCATCATCCCTAATACCTTGTCTATTTCTTCCCTTGTAATGTCCTCCTCCTCATCTGCTTCCCCACCATCTTTTCCTCCTTTCCTAACTTTCCTCTCTACCCCTCCTAGTAATTCCATAAAATATTTTTTCCATTCTACCATCTCAATATCCTGGTTTACTCTTTTCCTTCTTCGTCTCTCTCTATTCATCACCTTCCAAACCTCTTCTTCCGTCCTAGCCTTCTCCGCTTCTTCTTCAATTCTTTTATTTTCCTCCTCTTTTTTTTGATCACACAACTCAGTATACTCCTTCTTTTTTCTCCTATATTCTTCTCCACTACTTGTCCCTTTTCTCCATTTCCTTCATTCCCTTTTCACTTCCTTCTTCTTCTGTTGACATTTCTCATCCCATCCACTTCTATCCCCTCCTTCACAAACTTCTTTTTTGCTTGTGCACTCTAATACTCCTTTTATTTCTCCTATAATTATTTCCATTTCCTATTTTACATTTCCTTCCCCCATTTTGATATTCCTGACTTTTTCTTCAAACTGTTCTTTACCTTCCATTGACCAATCCCCTCTTCCTGCTCTTTTTACTTTTGCTTCCTTTTTAGCCTTATTGATATTACTCATTTCTCCCTCTACTGTAACTATTAAGGGAAAGTGATCCGAACCTACATAATTCCCTACCTCTAGCTTCTTAACCTTCTCTCTTACCTCGTCGTCCACTACCACATAATCAATTACCGTTCCCCTCTTTCCTCCTGAACGTGTATATTCCCCTTCCTCATCCCCCTCTATAATTCCGTTTAGGATAAACCATCCCATCTCCGCTAGGCTCTTTAACAACTTCTTTCCCTCCCCATTCATTATCTTGTCCTACTCTCTTGCTCATTTTCTTCCATCAGTTCCCTCATCTCCTCTGATTTTTCCTGCATATCACCGTTCATATAAACCCCCACTATCTTCCACCTCTCTCCTCCCATATTTATCTCTTCTACTATTAATCCTTCTTTATGTCCTATCAACGCTTTTTTATCCTTCTCTGTCATACATTCGTTCCTTACACCCGTTACCATTCCTCCCATTGCTCTGCCTTTTTTATTCTTCCTCTTTGCATTTTGAATCTGCCATTTGTAACCTCTTGGTAATCTTCCTCTTACTCTTTCCCATCCCTTTTCATCTAGCCACGTCTCCATCATCATCATCATCCCATACTTAACCCATGTTCTTCTTCCCTTTTTTCTTTCCTCTTCCGCTATTTTCCTTAACTTATACTGCATGTTCCTTTCTGCCCATGTCAAATCATCCTCTATTCTCTCCGAGCTTCCATATAACGCCCTCTCCTTTGTCATCACTTCCCTCTTATGTTCCCATTTCTTCAGTTTCACTAGTACGATTCTTTCCCCTCTTCGCTCTTCCCTTCCTACACTTCGCACTTCCTCTATCTCTACCTTAGCATCAATCCTTTTTAGTACTTCTTCCACGCCTTCCATTAGCTCCTTCCCCTCTAATCTTAGACCCTTTATCACTATGTTTCTTTTTCTTTCTTCTCTCTCTTTCTTTTCTAGTCTTTGTTCTATCTTTCTCAACCTTTCCTTCTCCTTATTCCCACTCTCCCCAGCTCCAGACTCACGGTTTGAGCTTTCTATTTTTTTATTCTGCCTTCCAACTCGTCTACCTTTTTATTAGGCTCTTCCTTCTTTTCTAGTCTTTGCTCCAACGTCTGCATCCTTTTCTCTAGCTTTTCCCTGACTTCTTCCCATTTCCTCATTTCTTTCCTAAGTTCAGCCATTTCCTGCCTAATTTCTGTCCTTATTTCCTCTACCCGTTTCTCCTGCTTTTCTTCATACATCCCCATTACTTCTATCATCATTTCGCGCGTTTCTTTCAATCTTTCCTTTTCCAACGGATCTTTAGCCTCAGCTCTGTCTCTATCTGTCCCCTTATTTTTCTCATCCTTCTCTACAAAACTATGTTTTTCCGGCGGTGATCTATACATTTTTTTATTTTTCAAGCTTGACTCTATATCTTCCTTGTCCTCACTGCTTCCCCTCTCTTCCTTTTGATAAATTCCTCAAAGGATCCCACGCTCTTCGCCCTCAATCTATCCTTTTCTACTGTTTTCCTATACTTCCCCCTTGCCATCCTTTCTTTGTTCTCCCCTATCGGTGTACTGAAAACGTCGTGGTCTAAATCCCTGCTTTCATTGCTGGCACTCGCTCTGCTAGCCATGAATCCAATTCAAACTCTCCCGCCTTCTATCGATCTCTATCTCTATCTATCGTCGCGTCTACCTGCCTTGCCTTTCTCCTTCTCTACCCTGCCCTGCTACGACCAACCTGGTCATCCCACCCTGTCACAAACCTCAAACCCACCTAACCTCAACTTCCACACAAATCTGTCTTTATCCCCAAAAATATCCTGATCCCCTTGTCAATCTAACTGTCATCTAAAAAAAATGTCAATAGCCCCCAGTAGAACCGCGGTAAGTCACACCTATAGCCACGTCTCACAACCGTGAGATTGGTGGTCACAGGGAACGACGAAATCAGAACGACAGGCCGGCGAAACACTCGTGTGTCTTGAGGACACGAAGCGACCCAAGGATGACAGCTTTCTGCATCCATTTCTCCATATATATATATATATATATATATATATACGAACAACGTGGCTCGAAAAAAGGTGTATCAGGCTGTCGAGAGAACCTGCTAATTGACAGGTGTGTCTGTAAAGACGCTGCAGC
>CAKNYM010051560.1:182743-198929 GCA_932195095.1 Andricus curvator
TGAAGTTGCACCTTATAAAAAAATATAAGTGAACGACAAATCTCGGACATTTGGCTCCCAAAAATAATTATTGCACGAGTAAATATTTTCTGTGAACACCCAAAAATTACGTGATATTTAATCGTGCTCTTGATTTGAAAATGTTCATTTAGCTAAAAAAAAATTGTAACTTTGAAACTAAATATTTTTTGACTCGTTCATTCGTAGATTCAGTTTATGCGCAGATATTCATCTTTGAAGTGAAGTATGAATCTTTAAAAGGACAAAGGTGTACACAAACTTTCTGTCGGTAGTGTATAGTAAGTACCGTATTTATCCCCATATGAGCCGCACCTTTTTTTCGTTTTCAAGAGCTCGAAAACCGGGGTGCGGCTTATATCGACGCCTCCATTCAATATGAGTCTATGTGCGAACAGCGCTCTGTATGAGACTATTCCCTATGCTTATACACAGCGCATAGTCTCATACACGGTGCTGTCAGCACATAGACTCATATGGAATGGAGGCGTCGATATATGCGGGTAAATACGGTAATTTCAATGTGTGGGGCCGTTCAAAAAATACGTGACGTATTCAGGGGGGGGGGTATCACTTCGAGTGTTACGCTAATGTTAAACTTACACATACTATAGAAAAAGCGTTATGTGTGGGGGGGGGGGGCAAAACATGTCAGGAAAAACCGTTACGTATTTTTTGAACGACCCTTTAGTGTAACTAACAAAAAATGTTAACATTTCATGTTACATGAAAATATTTGTTTATTTTTTATATACAACACTTCATCTTGAAAAACCTTACTTTTATTTAGAAAATGTCGATTATTTTTTTAAACATAATACAAAATATTTTACGTAAAGACAGTAAAGGGGGGGGGGGTCCAAAGGAAATGTTACGGTCTGTTACATTGGGCGTGCACGGAAAAAATTTATCCGTGAAGAAGTCACGAACTTGTAGCTAGGTCTCGGATACGAGATAAAAAAATGAAACATTACATCCTTATTTCTATGAGGAATATATGGATAAATTTCGAAGTTTCTTACGAACAGTTCGAATTTCCTACGAACAGTTCCTGAAAATTTCAGACTGAAATATAAAGAGGAAAAATTTTATTTGTGCGATTTAATTTTATATTAATTTATTAAATTCGCAACTCAGAAGATTCGAACCCTCAAAGACTGCTGACTCACCAGTTTCTAAACATAAACCAGGAGTGCGTAAACACGCGCAGCCATCGAGGCCAAACAAAATAGGTATTATAAAATTTCTAGCCACTCATCCGACGATCTCAAGGCACACATACGAGCGCACACACGCAACGCGCGTTTGGGAGAGTGTATGTGTGGGCCACGTACAGGCGGACTTAGTGTCTAGTTCCCAGATTTGTCGGGCAAGCTCGTGAGTGCTCTGAGAATCTTTTCCCAATCACTCGTAATATTTTTGTAATTATTCACGTAAAAAAGAAGTGATGAACCATTTTAGAATTTTCACATCGAGTTCGTCAATCTTTCTCAAAGTTCGCAGGTTATTTACGAAAATACATAAATATCCGATGAATTTTTCTCATATCCGAGACCTAGCTACTAGTTCGTGACTTTTTCACGGATAAATTTGTTCGGTGTGGTGGTTTACAAAGGTCGGAAATAACGTTACGCAATATGTGAACGCACCCTTAACAGTTTCAACTTGATATTCTACAATATTATGAACGATTTAAATTTGAAACCATACAATTCGGGGCTTTTCAATTTTCTAATTGTTCAAATATTATGGTTTTTATTTTTAAATTGTCCAATTGTACAGATTTTAATACAAATTATTTAATTTTGATCACTTTCAATTGCAAATTACTGAATTTTCAAACTATTTCAATTTGACAATTCAATATTCTTTAACTGAAGGCATTTTCAATTTAAAATTATCGAATTTTCAAAGATTTTAAAGTAAAGTTGATCGTTACTAATAAGGCTTTTAAATTAAAATTTACCTCGTTTTTACTATATCAAGCGTGAAAAAACTAGAGCAGATTTGGCTGCCAAACAGAACCTAATGGCCCTGGAGCTATTGTAGATAAGTTCAGAGATTCTAATTCATTCCATTTCATTATGTTCAATAAAATATATAGCTGGTATCAGATGTGACATAGTAATTTGGCTTCAATCTGTAGAATACAATTCAAAGAAATAGTTTTTCTCTATCAATGACAAGTTTGACCATAAATAAAATAATATTTGTTTTCTGAAGATATAACAATAATTGTCTAGGCACACCGAAAATACTTGGTCTACGCTCACCGAATTTCGGTCAACCTAGCTGCCCTTTGACCTTTCCCACTTTGCCTAGGCTTATCGAAATTATTTGTCCTACGCTCGCCGAACTTCGGTGAAACTCGACACGGCCTAATAAGAGATCTCTTCCTGAAATATTTTCAGAAGATCGATCAATGATTAATTTTAGTATAGGGGAAAGTCGGGTAGACCCGGACACTCATCTTTCTGAATCTGAATCAGTGAAAAGTCACTGATTGTCAGTGAAATCTCACTGATTCAAATAGCTAGAATCCGATCACTGACAACCAGTGAAAAGATTATTCATTCAGTGAAAGTTTCACTTTTGAATGTTGGCAGCACTGCACCACGTCAATTTAGCAGTCATAATAAAATAAGATTTTAGTAGATTCAATGAAATAATCACAGTAAAAACTTAAAACGCATAAATGTGATCAAATATTAAAAAGTGTTCGACTGTCATGTACACACCCATCAAGTAAGTACTTTTTACACGAGTTAGAGTATATTTTTCCCGCAGTAAATTCAGCACACTTACAGTCCGAAAATTCAAAAATTTATTTCTTAAAAAAATTATGTTTGCTACTTAAGTAAAAGAATTACAACAACGCTTTACTTAAAAACATAGAGGTTATGTGTCGCATGATTTACTCTGGTGTTACTGAATTGATGAGTGAAAAGTCCGGAATCACTGGTTAATCAGTGAAATGTCCAACTACTATTTCAATCAGTGAATTTTTCACTGTTTCATATTTAGAGAGATGATTTTGAATAAACCATACTTTCTGCGATTATATAAATCAACATTTTTATCTTTCGAAATTGTCCCAAAGAGTAATTTTAAAAATATGGACGTATATCTCACGACTAGCCTGAACGAATAAATTTTCATTTAGATGAGCGTGCACATCTCTGTTTCTTTTTATGTTTTGGGGATGCCTCCCGAGAACTCTAAGCCTAAAATTTAAAAAATCGTCTGAAATAAGTGAAAAGATGGAGTTTTTGATGGAATTATCTGTAAATTAAACAAATGTTTGATCTCTAATAGTTTACGAGGTATCACCTCCAAAAGTCAGTTTACCGAATCCATTTCAAATCAGGCAGGATTCTACACTCGAAATTGCAGAATCTCTAGGGGACGAAATATGTTGTTTTTTAGAGGAAATTAGGCAATACGTATTTTTCCGAATTGCAAAAAAAAAAAATTCTGAAAAGTTATGCGTCTTTGAATTTTGTGCTTTATTTTTCCAAAATAGCGTTCATTATTTTCTTTCAAAATGCGTTCGAAAATTGAAAAAAAGGTTTAAAATTAACAAAATTGTAGCGGTTTTTCTAAAAAAAATTAAAATCGATTTTCTCAAAAAACCCACCTTTAAATTTATTCCAATTTTTTTTTTAACTTATACTTTAATAATGAAGATATCTTGTAAGTTTGATGCTTGCTAAATAACTTTTGTAGCCAGGAGAATTCTTTTTTCTTACAATCGAATTTTCTGCTTTTTTTTTGGAAACAATGACATATTTCATAGCTTACGAGAAAAATTCAAAAATTACATTTTTAGGGGAAAAAAATTCTCTTGGCCTCAAAAATGGTTTAGCCCGCATGATGATTATAAGATTCCTTTCTTCTATTAGTAGAAACTTTAGAAAGATATTTAAAAGAATAAAAAAGGTGGGTTTTTCAAAAAAATCTTTTTAGTTTTTTTCTTCCAATTTTGAAAACATGAAAAAAGTATATTTTCTGGAAAACCGCACCTTTTTTATGCTCATAAATATTTTTGAAAAGCTTCTACTAATAGAAGAAAGGGATCTTATAAGCATCCTACGGGCTAAACCATTTTTGAAGCCGGAAGAGTTTTTTTTCCTAAAAATGTAATTTTCGATTTTCTTTCGTAAGATATGAAAAATATCGCAAAAGAACAAGAGACATTTGTCATATAACTTTTTTAGACGTTCAAACTTTTACCATAACATTTTTTCGTATCTGTCATTGTTTCCAAGAAAGAGCAGAAAATTCGATTGTAAGAAAAAAGAATTCTCCTGGCTACAAAAGTTATTTATCAAGCATCAAATTTACAAGATATCTTCATTATCGAAGTACAAGTTCAAAAAAAAATTGGCAAAAAATTTAAAGGTGGGTTTTTTGAGAAAATCGATTTTTAATTTTTTCAGAAAAACCGCTACCATTTTGTTAATTTTAAACCTTTTTGCAATTTTCCGGCACATTTTGAAAGAAAATTGATGAACGCTTTCAGAAGAAGAAGAAGAAGAAGAAAATAATAAATATTTCAATTAGATCACAAGTTATAGAGGTTTAAAGAGAAAAATTCGAGTTTTTTGAAAAACAAAGCACAAAATTCAAATACGCATAACTTTTCAGCAAATTTTTTTTTTTTTTGCAAATCGGAAAAATACGTATTGCCTAATTTCCTCCAAAAAATAACATATTTCGTCCCCGAGATATTCTGCGCTTTCGAGTGTAGAACCCTGCCTGATTTGAAATGGATTCGGTCAGTTGTTAGTTTGAAAAATATGTTTGTTTTTTCATTGTTTGTAAAATATCTTCTTTATATGCATTTTATGTGTAAGTTGAAAATACATGAATATTAAAGTAGACTCAATTCCCAACCAATGTAAAAGCAAACGATGTTCTAGCATTGATAAATTTCAAGTTATGGCATCCCAAATAAAACACTTTTTATTTAACATTAAAGCTTTTTTTAAATATATTTTTTTGTTGGATTCTATGATATGATTTGAAATTCTTTTGTTCAAACAATATTTTCATTGTTGGATATAAAAGTTCTTTGTCATTTTATATGAAAAATAAAACGCTTTTATCATCATGACGAAGATCTGTGCATGTTCGCACTATATTATTATTAATAAAAAGTTATAATTTTAAGTTACTCCAAACTTCTCAGTGAAAACTGTGTCAATTATTATTTATTAGGGACATACGTTTCAAAAATTTTGATGTAGGATTCATCGAAAACAAAATATTTCCAGAAAAGGTTAATGGTCAATAAAAAGTGTTTTATTTGAGACGCCATAACTCGAAACTTATTAACGCTAGAACATTGTTTTTCCTTTAGACTTGTGGAGAATTAAGTTTACTTTAATCTTTAATCATGGATTTTTTTCACAAAAAATGAAAATGTTTTTTAAACTAAAAACTTACTTCTGAAGGCCAAATCACGTAAACTATTGGAGATAAATTGTTCTTTTTTTAAATTTATGCGTTGAATGCTCTAAAATGGAGAAATTACTACAAAAACTCAATTATTTCACACTGAAAAAAATAGTTTAGCTTTCCCAGCTAGAAGTTTAGCTGGATTTCGGCTTCTAAGAAAATTTAGCTGTATTACCTAAATTTCTAGCTGTGTTACCTAAATATCTAGCTGTTTTAGCTAATTTTGCCATCTAGAAATTATCTAGCTAATTTATCTAGATAATTTCTAGGTAGCAAAATTAGCTAAAACAGCTAGATATTTAAGTAACACAGCTAGAAATTTAGGTAATACAGCTAAATTTTCTTAGAAGACGAAATCCAGCTAAAGTTCTAGCTGGGACAGCTAAACCATTTTTTCAGTGCACTTATTTTCAGCATTTTCGAAGATGTCAAGATATCACACGATGCTGAACACATAGATCTCATTTTAAAATGAAAAAGTTTCAGCAAATCAAGTTTTACTTTCCATAGGTTCTTACGAAAATATTCCAAAAAAGTTTTTACCAAAAATTAAAAATTGGGTTTTTTCAAAAAGGGCCAGCACGACTTTTTTCATTTAGGACTTAAGCACCGAGATGTGTAAGCCGTTTAAGTGAAAATTGGTTCAGGCTCTAGAAAAAAATGCAATTTCTGAAATATGGAATAACCTTGTTATAAAATATTTGCTCAACTACAAAAATATTAGATTAGTTTGGGTTGTGATACATAAATTCACTCTTGAACTATTTGACCTGTAATTAATAATAAAAAGGCTTGATAAGTGACCGGTACTACCTGTCTCTCCCATATCGCATACACTCTCTTACATTTGTTGTTACTGTTGTACGTTTTAGTTTCCATTTCTTAGAATATTAAAGGGAAAGATTCCATGTGAACAAATATTAAATGAAGAATGTTTAAAAAATATAAAAAATTTAATAGGTTGGATTGTTGATTTCAATACCACTACTACTGGCCACATTTCTCGTCTATGCGATCATACCGGAATTGAAAAATATGCATGGACTTACACTTCGAAGTTACGTTGGCCCTTTGATAGTTGCATATACTATCCTGGTGATCGTAAACATGACACCTCAAGACAAAATGTCTGATTTTGCCTGTTATTTTTTCGGTAGGTTATCTAATTTAATACCATTAGTAATCTTATAGTAATTTATCTATAATGTTAATCATTAAGAGAACTATTTCTTTTATTTTACTATTTATTAATCAATAATAAAAATAAACGTTTTACAGCGAAACTAGAGAAAAAAGATAATTTTCTGACAATATTAAGCAATATATTAATAAATATCCGAATGGACAAAAATTGATGGGTGTCTTGACGATATCTTTACACGACGTCGCGAAGACGTCCTTAAGATATGGTAAAGACGTCCTTCATTTTATTGCCCACTGGAATCTTTCAATCGTAACTTTAATGCATTTTGCGGACCTTAAGACAGTTCTCATGACTCTAATATATTCATGACTGATTGATTTTGTTCAATTTTGTTAGAGTTTAAGAAATTTCACGTGTCTCTAAGACATTGTTTATTTGAAATTTTTCGCATGCCCCTCAGACATTCGTGACTGAGATATTTCGCGTCACGCTAAGGCAATTTTGATTTTAAATAATTTTGCCTGACTCTAAGAAAATCGCGAGTTTAAATGATTTCACGTGACAACTTATTTTTATTCCCTATAACTGTTTCAAACACCCTATTCTTTTAACTTTTTCATGAACATTCGTAATTCGCGATAAAGTATGGATCTTATATTTTCTAATTATAAAATGTGAGCTATCTCAAAATAAAAAAAAAATCTGCCCGCTTCGCGGGCACATTCTCATGGCGCGCTTTGCGCGCGGCTCGCTTCGCTCGCAAGTTTGAGCGCGCCTAGGGCGCGCGACTATTGGATCTTGCGCTTCGCGCTCAATCATATATTTATCTCGCGCTTCGCGCTCGATTATGTATTCACCTCGCGCTACGCGCTCGGGCGTATTTGCATCGCGCTTTACGCTAGGCTCCTCTAGATTTTTGAACTTCGTGTTCGACTTCCATGAAAAGAAAAAGTTTGTTTGCAAATATTATAAAATTATCAAAACCTCTACATATTAAGTGATTGTTAAATTTATTTTTATTTTAGACTGAAAAGGAACTTTATTCACTCAAGGTTCTATCGACCTTAAGGAACACATTCTCATCCAGACACTCGCGCTTCGCGCTCGATATTTGATTTGAAAATCATTTGAACCGTATGATAGAAATAAAAAAGTTTGAGCGCACTTACGGCGTGCGATTTGGTAAATACACTGAGCGCGCACTTTGTGCTTCGTGTTATATGTTCTTCATATACAAATTACTAAATTTTTATTTGATTTCAAATGAAAAGTAATGATATAATTCAGGCGACAAATTTTATTAGTTAACATTTTATTTTAGCTTGTGCCGTTTATCAAAAAAGTTAATTTTTTCATTTTGAATATATTCTTACCACAAAAATTTATTACGGGTGTGTAAGTCTTTTTTGAATGCACAATTTTTGTTCATTTATATGTTTTCGTACCTTGCATTGTTTTTTCAAAAATTTGATTTTTTTTACTGTCAATGTTATTTTCACGAATAAAACAAAAACCACGCATCCTATCGAAACATGAGTCACAATAAATTTGTACCTCTTCCTTGGATGAACAAATTTTGTTTAGGTCATTTTTTCGTAGCTGGTAATATTCGTCTGAAAATTTGATTTTTCTATTTTCAATGCTGTTTTTTACGAATAAAACAAAAACTACGCGTCATGTCAAAAAGTGAATGATAAGAAATTTGTAGATCTTTTTTAGGTGCACAATTTTGGTGAGATGAACTTTTCTGGTATCTGGCATAGTTTTACAGCAAAATGGCTTTTTTGATTTTTCATTAATTTTTTGTGCCATCAAAATTTGAATTTTTTATTTTTCAAAAAATTCAAAAAGTTGTTATGAAAATATTATAGGGTGTTCAGGAATCAACGTTTTTCTCCTCTTGACTTTTTTTCATATCGTGCGTTTTTCGGCTTAAAATGTTCATTTTCGTTTGTTTTTTGGAATTTTGAAAATGCTATAACTCCAGTAATTTTTTTTTTTATCACGAAAAGTCATGAGAATATTTTGTTCGTCATTTTGCGTACTACTAATAACCGTACATAGAATTTTCAAATCTTCCAAAAAAGTGGTCTCAAAAATTTTCAAAATGTGCTCACTTTTTGGATTTTCATCCAAAATAGCTGGTTAACGAACTGGTTCTCTATTTTTCGGCCATAAAGAAGTGTGCCAAAGCTCAATCAAATCTGAGCATTTTTTCGAAAGTTATCGTGGCTACAGACAGACAGACAGACTACAGACTACAGACAGACAGACACCTTCGTAAAAATCGTTTTTTCTAGCTCAGGGGGTCTCAAAACGTGGAGATTTGATGAGAACCGACTATGTCAAATTTTACATAAAACCAATACCTTCTCATTAGAATGAGAATGTAAAAAAAAACTGAAAAATTGAAAAAATTGAAAAACTCCCGGTCTTTGTAATCTTCACAATGATAGAAATAAAAAATCTCCCCGCTGCGGGGGCACATTATCATCGCGCGCTGTTCGCGCGGCTCGCAAGTTTGTGGGGCGTTCGACTTTTGGTACTCGCGCTTCGCGCTCGATAATGTACCTCACGCTGCGCGCTCGTTCTTTGTACTTCCCCCACATTAATGCATAGACCTTTTAAAAATAAAGGTCAAATCATTGACAACTGTAATTTGGTGATTGTGAATTCGGCTCTAACGGACACATTCTCATCACGTATCTCGTGCTTCGCACTCGATTTTATCCAAAATGTGAACTTTTCTACATAATGGAACACTTTTATATCAAATGTATGTTACATTTATTTCGGCACCTTGGCTTGGGATTGCTTATTTAGATATTGCGAAATAAGGTACTTTCATTTATCATGATTGCTTTAATATTTGCTCCTTATTTTGCACTAATTTTTATTCTCAACTACCCTGAAAAATGTATCATTTCAATAAATTTATATTATTACAATTCATAATATGCATTGGTATTGAAACAGACGTATTTTCATTATCTTGTTTTTTTATTTGAAAAAAAGCATTTTTTTCGTCTCTTGTGTGATTTTTCCAAAAAGTAAATTTTTTATTTTTACTGCTATTTTTTACAATTAAAACAAAAACTACTGTCCTATAAAAAAATGATTCATGACAAATTAATTAATTTTTTTATTAATTTTTTCAGTAGCTTGTTTCGTTTGTCCAAAAATTTAATTCTTTAATTTTTAATTTTTTTACGATTAAAACAAAAACTACGCGTCCTATCAAAAAGTGATTGCCAACATATTCGTAGAGCTTGTTTGAATGCACATTTTATGTTTCTTCATCTTTTTTCGCACCTTGCGTCGTTTTTCCCAAAATTAAATTTGGTTATTGTTAATGTTATTTTTCACGATAAAAACAAAAACTACGCATTCTATCAAACAATGTATAACAAATTTGTAGCTCTTTTTTGGGTGAACAAATTTTGTCTAGTTATTTTTTTTCGTAGCATGTATTGTTTGCCCAAAAATTCATTTATTTTTATTTTTAATGCTGTGTTTTACGAATAAAACAAAAACTACGCGTCCTATCAAAAAGTGTTTAATAACAAATTTGTAGATTTTTTTTGCATAATTTTTGTCGATTCATCTTTTTTCTTATCTTTTATATTATGACCGCAAAATGGAATTTTTTATTTTTCATTACTTTTTTGTCTTCTTGACTTTTTTGATATTGTGCGTTGTTTGGCTTAAAATTTTAATTTTCGTTTTTTTTTTAATTTTGTAAATGCTATAACTCTGGTCATTTGTTTTTTATCGAAAGAATTCATTTGGGTAAATTGTTCGTCTTTTTGAGTACTACGAACAGGTGTACATATAATTTTTAAATTCCAAGACAAAGTGGTGTCAAAAATTTTGAAAATGCTCTAACTTTTTGAATTTTCATCCAAAATGGCTGGCTAACGAACTTGTCCTTCATTTTAGAGCAGTAAAAGAGTACACCAAAGGCCAATCTAATCTGTCAATTCTGTCGAAAGTTATCGCGCTACAGACTAAAAATCTACATACATACATACATCCATACAAACTCAAACAGACTAATGTAATACCTTCTCTGATGAGAATGTGAAAATTAAAAAAAAAACTAAATAATTTATTGAAAAAATGAAAAAAATTGTGAATAATGAAGCTGAAAACCCCCAAATCTTGACGATACCATTTCACAAGCGAATTTAATGGAAAGGCAACATTAGACATAATTAACTACGCAAAAATATCTAAATAAATATATTTCCAAGCAAAAATGTTCTGAATTGAAAAAATGTAACCACATCGGGGACGTTTACGAAGGAGCTATAATAGGGACAGAAGGAGAAAATGTCCCCGGATTTTAGCCCCATTGTCGTGGGATACCGGGTGTTTAAAAATAATATAATCGCGAACTTAGAAGCGATCGTGCCGCTAGGAACAACAGAGCTTATCTAGAACTTCTATATTTATAGATAGATTAGAAAATGCAGTCAATGTGGCGAAAAGTGTGTCACATGTGTGTCTTAGAAATGAGAATTTCCTTGGTCACGTCCGACATGAGTCACACAGGAAATAAAGACTTGTCCTATATAATCAGGATTTGTATTTGATCACATTTTTCTTCCTACACGGAGAGAAATCGAGTTTGAAAACCTGGTGATCCTTGTTAGAAATCGGTGACTTAGTCTCAGAAAAGTAAAGGAACTCATTTTCACGTTGGCCCATCTAACAAAGGTTAATGTCCAAATATATCAAGAATGGGAATTAAATGGTTCAGACTCAACGGTTGTCGCTAGCTAGAGTAACGGACGGTTCGACAATCAGGGACTCTGCGTGTAAGAACGCGTGTAGAGTCGGAGGTAGAGTACAGCAACGAAAGGTTGGTCGCTCTAAAATACTCTTTTTGACACAGTGTGCGTAAAATGCGTTTTTACACACCCATATGAGTGCGTAAAACGACTTATTTTTACGCATCATATGCCAGTTTTACGCACTCATATGGGTGTGTAAAAACGCATTTTTACGCACACTGTGTCAAAAAATATCACAGAATAATACAGATAAATATTAAAAAACGTTTTTTATTCCTTTTTAAAACAAATTATATTGAATTTTATTATAGAAATACCTAGCTTCTTAATAAAATGTAATATTAACCTAATATTGCAACTGTATATTATTTCATTTTAAATAGTCCCGCGCTTCTTGTGCATGCGCAGTGGAAAACGATATCTTCCTTTCAAGAATGACTAATATCTATGATTTTAGTCTCTTCATTAAATTTTTTCCAGCGCAATATTATTTAATTCAAACTATAAAGCAAAATGTGCATCATTAACTTGTAAAATCTTTGAAGTGAGTCGAGGCAGAAATGAAAAAAGGCTCTATTAGAACCATTTGAACTTACACTTTGGGTTCATTTAGAAACCATTTATCATTTTGGGTTCCTTTTCAGCAAGAGAAGTTCCTTTTTGTTGCAGCTCCTTTGGAACCAAAAATTGGTTCTAATAGAAACCCCAGTTTTTTCTGTGATCGTATGCAACATGTGCGTACGATTTACCCACTTGTGGTGATCACGTGTGAAAAACCGCATTTTACGCACATTTCAGTAGACTCTACCTCTACCACCAACCTTTCGTTGCTCTACTCAGTGGTGCAACGAAAGGTTGGTCAGACAGGTACTGAATGAAATATCGGGTTCCAAGGAAAGTAAGAAAAACAGGGATTCCCAGTGGGCACAAAATAAGGCGACATCATTACGACATCGCTACGACAGCTTCACGACAACTTTAGGATATCCTATGTCCATGTAGTTGAGATGTCTTTACGATATCGTAAAGACGTCGTACGATCTGACGATGTCTTTTCCACATCGTAAAGACATCTTAACCACATGGACATAGAATGTCTTAAAGTCGTCGTAAAGATCGCGTAACGATGTCGTAAAGACGTCGTCAAATGTTGTGCCCACTGGGTTCTTACATGCGTCTAAAAATGTGAGGCAGGCGTTGTAGAATCGTCGGTAGACGTTCCATTACAGCAGCTTCAAACAGATGATGTAATATAATGATAAATTTGCACACAAACAAATGTTTTAAATATTATAACTGCAAACGCTGTGGATTCGAACCCTGTACCTAAACAACCTAAACCTAAGCCTATACCGCTCGCTCTAGCCAAGCACGCTAATGAATCACATCGATATGTCGACAAAATCTCAACCAAGCTTTTTCGCTGAAAAGCCAGGGCTAACGGAGGAATATATTTTTCTATTTTTTCGTTTTACACATTTTATACCAATATGTGGATTTAAAAATGTTTAATTAAAATATTTAAATTTAATTAATTTAAAATTTAATAGTTAAACATTTAATTTAAATATTCATTTAATTTGTGATTTCCTTTCAAATTGTAAAGCTCCAAAATTTAAAGGATTTATTATTCCCAGATGTATTATTAGTAAAAATATTTAAAATTCAATAAGATTTTGCAGCATAAAAAAATCTAATGATTGTAGTTCTACTAATATTATTTAGTAAAAATTTGGAAGTAAAAACAAAAGCAGCTACAACAAATAATTTATTGGCGAACATTCAAGTATGAAAAAAATTCTTCCAGATGAAAAATACTTGAACCAGAAATTAATATTCTAACTTTAAAGTTGAATAAGGCTGAATAAGAATAAAAAGGTTTTCATAGAAAAAAAAGAACAACTTATTCTATTCTGAGAAAATAAAGATTTAGTGTAACGGTATCGCACTGTAACAGTTATAAAAGTCTCTATTTTTCTCCGTGTATCAGTGAAAAATATTCTATATGGGTGCGTCCCATTTTTCAGTTTCCTTAGCGCACAGAAAAAAGTTGGGCTAATTTTCAGTCGGATATGGACCCAAAATTGAGATGCAGCAAAAGTAAGTCTAGCTTGCTTACCCAGTGGGCACAAAATTTGACGACGTCTTTACGACATCGTTACGAAATCTTTACGACGACTTTGATACATCCTATGTCCATGTCGTTAAGATGTCTTTACGATGTCGAAAAGACATCGTCAGATCGCACGACTTCTTTATGATATCGCAAAGATATCTTAACGAAATGGACATATGATGTCGTAAAGTTGTCGTAAAGATGACATAACAATGTCGTAAAGACGTCGCAAAATTTTTTGCCCACTGGGTAGCTTTTTTCGGTGTAATTTTTGAAAAAAAATTCAATAATCGTATTTTTTATTTTTAAAAAACACAAGTGTTTCGTTTTCTTCAGATTGCCTTATTATATACTTTAAGAACTAAACATCGATTGCTATCAAAATTGTGCACGTTTTCTAATATTAGCATTCCCAGGGGGAAAAGCCGGATATTAGCCAGAGTTCACGACCGGCGCAGTACCGCGCCAGTTGTAATAGAGAAGAAATACCAGTACTGGATGTTAGTACTGTGCCAACCATCGGCATAGTACTGGTTTACAACTGGCCCAGTACTGACTGTCATTACTGGTATAATACCGACGCAAGAGTTCCGCCAACGGTTGGCGACATACTGGTCTACAACTAGCCCAGTACTGACCGTCACTACTGGCGGGACGCCGACGCGAGAGTTCCACCAACGGTTGGCGTCATACTGGTTTACAACTAGCCCAGTACTGACCGTCACTACTGGCGGGATACCAACGCAAGAGTTCCGCCAACGCTTGGCGTTATACTGCTTTACAACTGACCCAGTACTGACCGTCATCACTGGTGAAATAACAGCACAGGAGTTCCGCCCACGGTTGGCGTGATACTGGTATACTACTGGCCCAGTACTGATACGCATTACTGGTGAAATACCGAAATAAGAATTCAGATAACGGTTGGCATTATACTGGTTCACTACTGGCTTAGGAGTAATATGCATTACTGGTAAAATACCGGCACCGGCGTTTCGCCAGCGATTGGCGTAGTACTGGCCACATACCAACTTCAAGTGCTGATTTGCAACCGACATAAGATTTCAGCCAATGGTTGGCGTGATACTGGGTTTACTACTCGCGCAGTACTGATACGTCCCATGAAGAAATTTTGGACTTAGGCCATTACTAACAACGGGCGCAGTACTGCGCCTGTAATAGCTAGCTACAGCTGGCTGTTCAGTACGGTCATAGTACTGGCTGAAAGCCAGGCCAACCCGTTTCTCTACGCCAATCTTCGGTTCAATACTGGCACTTTACGGGCCCAGTAAAAAACGCTAACAATGGCCAACGTTCATTTGCCAAAGTTGAGCCAAGCATCGCCTGCATACTGGCGCAATACAAGCAATGCTCACCGCGTAAGCAGCGGTCAACCCTTATTTCCCGCTAGTGATGCATGTCGATCATTTAAAAATTTTTCCAAAATCTCGTCAGATTAAAGTAAAACCTTGAACACCATACTCATCACATCGAGACGAACGATCACTCAAGTCGAGATGATCGTCTTGTCTCGATCGACTTTTTTCATTAAAAATTCTCGATCTCCATTACATTTCAATTCCATCTAACTATGTTTCAAGCAAATCTCGATTTTGTCCAAAAATGATCGACATGCATCACTATTTCCCGCATTTATGCCAAGCGTCGGTTCAATACTGGCAGAACTCTGGCCTAATGCATGCCAGAAAACGCGTTTCTCACGGAGTTACGCCAATCGTCGGTTCAATACTGGCACTTTACGGGCTCAGTAAAAAACGCTGACAATGGCCACAGGTGGAATTTTCCGTACTCCGCCGGAGTTCACCACCGTCGCAGTACTGGCCTAGTACTGGTCGCCAGTACAGATAATCGGCCATTCGCCCAGTGCTGGCTAACGGCTGGCTCCAAGATCGGCGCAGTACTATGCCGACAGTATAAATATTTAAAAAAAAATTTAAATACGTCTTAAAATATGGCTCACGTGTTCTAAAATGTCTAAAAACTGTAAATACAACTGTCGCGAAAACAACTTTTTTCTTGTTTTTCTTTTTAAGAAAAAAATTCTAAGTTCTATCTTTATGTAAAATTGTAAGTGTTCAGAAAAATTACATTTCCTGTCATTGTAGAAAGTTGTAAAGTAGTCTAAAACGCCAAAAACGAAATATTACACGAAGAAAAATTATAATCGATTTCAATTATTTATTCAAATATTATTTTATAGATACTCCTGTTAACAGTTTGTATATATTACATTTACATATCGACGCATAATAATAAATATTTAATTAGAAAAAAAAAGAGTTTGAAATGTGTTTTTTTTTTAAACTTTTTTGAGCTTTTATAGTTTTATATTGAATCTAAATTCGTCAACTGGAAAAACAATAATAGCCCAGGTGGAAAAGTCGAATTTATGCCGGACCTTACAAATGGCATAGTACCGCGCCAGTTGTAATTGAAAATCAATGCCAGTACTGTATGTTGGTACCACGCCATACAGGCGCGGTACAACACCAGTACTGAATCCAAGTGCTGTCTAGCAACCAACTTGAGAGTTCTGCTGAGGGTTGGCTCCGTACTGGCTTAGTACTGAACCAGTAGTGAGTCTATGCGCTGGTTAGCAACCGACTTGGGAGTTCTGCCGAGGGTTGGCGC
>CAKNYM010051560.1:224909-237648 GCA_932195095.1 Andricus curvator
TCATCATCTTGCGTGTGCTTCGGTCAAGTTGCTTCAACTCATCGACGCCATATATTATTATTATTATTATTATTATTATTATTATACCATTAAGCCATTTCCCTTTCGGGGTAGGCGTGACTTGCTCGGTTGGAAAATAGTAGTGTGTAGGTGGGTATATAGGTATAAGGTAGATAGGTATATAGGTGTCAGGTATAGATATTTTAGATTGATCTAGAATTCTCGTGTTATTTATTTAAATGACACGTTCATTCCGCAACACTGCTCCGACCCAGGTTGCTGATCACTCTCTCTAGCGATCACCCCAGGTGAAGAGCCTCACAAAATTGTTATGTGTGGTTCCCCACATGGGCCCATCAGTATCCAAGGTCTTTGTTTCAGGCGTCAGTCACTCTATTGTCACTCTGTTTACAAACTATTTGTCGCCACACTTTTCTGTCCTGGCATACTACTCTAGCTTCCTTCACGTCCATGCATTTTTTCATGCAAGCTCTTGTGTTTCTATGGCTTCTTATGTCTCTTCGGATTAGTGTCTCATTCACAGATTCTAACCATTCTTTTGGCGGTCTACCTCTGGGCATTCTGCCATTTACTTTACCTTTATACACTTGTTTGGTCAGTCGTTCATCTTTCATTCTTTCAAGATGACCGAACCATCTTAACTGATTTCTTTCCCATGTGTCAACTATTGTCTCTTTTGCACCACATTCATTGAGGATTATCTCGCTTCGGACTTTGTCCATCAGTGTTTTTCCGCATATTGTGCGTAGAGGTTTCATGCCAATCGCGTTAATTTCACTCCTGTCCATCTCTTGACAGGTCCATGTCTCGCTACCGTATAGTACAGTCGGTACGAATATAGAATTATGTATGGCCATTTTAGCTTTTTTTGATATGTTTTTATTTCTGGGCATGGACCCTGCTCTACCGATAACCTGCTTACCCTTATTTATGCGCCTATCTAACTCCCCATCTATTTTTCCGTCGCTAGTGAATAGGCTACCCAGATATACGTCCCTATCAACTTGTTCTAATCTCTCATCATTTGGGACAATGTTGCACATTGTTTTCTCAGTTTTTCCTTCAAACACCATGATTTTTGTTTTATTTACGTTAATTTTAAGGCCCATGTTCTTCATGCCTGTATTAAGTTTATTCAACATTCTTTGCAAGTCCTCGATTGATTCTGCCATAATAATCTTGTCATCTGTTAAAGCTAACCCACGTACCTTCACTGTTTCGAGATCTACACCTTCTTCGTCGAAGAGGGCCATTCTTAGACACTTATCCATAAATATGATAAATATCCATGAGGACATAACGCATCCTTGTTTCACGCCTTGCATAATATCGAACCAGTCATTCAGTTTCCCATTTACTCTTACACTCGCTTTACTACCTGTATATATTGATTTTATTGCTTGTAGGAGCCATCCATTGACTCCGTACTCTTTAAGGACTTCCCAAAGTTTACTTCTATTTACCTTGTCAAATGCTTTTTTTAGGTCAACAAATGCACAGAAAACTTTCTTTCCTACTCTTAAGCTTTTTTCTGTGATCTGTCTTAAACTAAATATCTGATCTGTACATGATCTTCCTGACATAAATCCACTTTGGACTCCCCATATCTTTTCTTCTGTAATTTTCATTACCATACGAATGAGTATTTTTGAGTATATTTTACTTACGGTACTTAGTAAGCTGATACCTCTGTAATTACTGTAGTTGCTTTTATCTCACTTTCTTTTGTATATTGGTACGATAATCGTTTTTCTCCAATCGTCTGGGACTTCTCCCATCTCGATACATAAATTTATCAATTCGCACAAACTGTGAGGTATGTACTCGCCACCGTATTTAAGCATTTCAGCGCTAATACTGTCTACGCCAGCAGCCTCACCGTTTTTTAAGTTCTTAATTATATCTCTAACCTCAGTGACACAGAATTTTTCAATTGGGTTTTCTAATTCATTATGTTCTATTGTATAGTTCTATTGCCCTATATCTTCACCTCCTAATAATTCTTTAAAAGAGCCTTTTAAAGCGTCTACTATCCCGTCTATATCATATAATATTTCACCTTTGCCGTTTCTCATGCTGACAAACTCTGTACTTTTACTTTCTTTTATCAGTTTAAATAATAGTTTCATAATTCCTTCAATTTAAGAAAAAAGGGTTAAACAACCACCGCAGGGTCCCACTGAGAGCAACTGCCATCTAAAGAATGACACCGGCTCCCAGTATAACTGCGGTAAATCACATTTATGGCCACGTTTCACAACCGTGAGATGGGTGGTCACAGGGCACGATGAAATCACAATGACAGACCGGCGAAACCCTCGTGTGTCTTCAGGACACGAAGCGACCCAAGGATGACAGCTTTCTGCATCCATCTCGCAAGTGCCTTGGCATATTTTTGGCACGCAAGCATGGCTTTAAGGTTACGAACCAGTGATAGTTTCGCGCCTCCGAAAGCACCTATCACAAGGACAATTACTTGTACCGAATATTTAGGATACAGTCGTTGCAGCTCTCTTTTAAGGTCTTGGTACCTCTCCTCCTTTTCTTTCTCCTTGGCAGTGATGTTGTATTTGGACAGAGCCAAGAATTCGATCACGAATATAGTTCGTTTCTCGAAGTCTTGGAGAACGATATCAGGCCTCGAGTGTGCAACGGAGACTGCTGTCCGAAAATCGTAGTTCTAGAAAATTTGGCACTTCTCGCTTAGGAAAATTGACTCTACCTCCCTTCCGAGATAGCCACCGTGATTATCACGTTAAAGTCACGCGTGATATTTCACGCATGATTTCGGTGTGATGTGCTTGCTCATGAAATCACGCACATGAAAAATCACGCGTGATCTACAAATGATTTCACAGTGAATTCTCATGTTATATGTATTTGTCACGTCTGAGTCACGCGTGATTTTTCACACGTGAATTCCAGATGACATCATCTTAAATTCGAACGCGGTAAGCGTGGAGTGCAGGCGCGGACTGGCCATCTGGAATTTGGGAGATTTCCCGGTGGGCCGCGAGCCTTGAAGGCCACCGAGGGCATACCAAAAAACAAGAGTGCGGACGATATCGTTTTTTCTCTCTCTACTAATATCGGGACAGAAAGTCTCACTGAATTCGCATTTAGCAGGTCGCATTCAAAATCTTTCTACCTGTTCAACGACGTTTCTCGTATCTCGGTGAAAAATTTGTTGTTGTAAGAACAACAAATCTGGAGAAAACCACTGTTTTCGATGCCTAGATTTGGAAGGTCAAATTTCAGCTGTTCCTAAAGTCGCAAAAATGTCGGGAAAAAATGGAAAGAATTCAAGTGGATTACTTGTCTATTTGTGAATGGAGCCCAACTTTGAAAATGAAAAGATTATAAAAATTTTGGTCACCAGAATAGTTAAGGCAAGAAAAAATGATATCCAGCTTCAATGGAGATGTCGAGTCGAGTTAAGGTTTAAAAGAAAAAGCTCAGTACACTGATAAAGCTCGAACCAATGAAAAGTGGATAAAATTGTATATTTTCCTGTAAAGTGAGTTCGCATAATTTGGACTTTAATGAGCTATGGCAGCTATGCTAAAATCTCGTGAGGGAATAGTAGTACCAAAAAAGGGTGACTCGTGTCCATTACCAAGTCGCCCCCAACTGCGAAGACTTGAAAAAAAAGATTTTGCTTCTGGACGGTTCCCTACTACTACTAGACCTGGCCATATGGTGGTAATTTCCTTTTCATTTAGCAACTTTTCAGATATTAGTATACTATACATGCTAAAATTTTATTCTACGTCTACAGTAATGATTAACTCACAATTACATTTTTGTAATTTGTGTTAAATAAGGCCTAATTTTTTTCAATTAATTGAAAAGAGAATTAAAGTAGAATAGAATTCAATTATTCCTTTGCGAGTTTCCGCAACTCAACTTGTATAAAACGCAATTACAAATAACTGCTTCTAATGAATATTATTAAAAAATAACACTTACTAATAATAATATGTATAATTTGTTTAAGAATAACTGTACTTACACATCAATAATAAACGTGTTATAATATTTTCTAATTTGCAAAATGATATTGATTTATATATGCAATTTAGAAGTAATTGCAAGACAAGAAGAGTGATATTTTGTGTGAAAGAAAGTTTAAAATTGTTGAAACAATTTTCAATCATTGAAACAATATTTCGTCTGTAAATCTTCAAAATTACTATTTTACAATTTTTTTTTTACGTTCATTTACCAATCGCTAGAGTGTTAGACCCATTATTTGTCGAGTGCATGGCGTGGCTTGTAAACCTAACCTAATTATGCAAGGGCTGTTTTCCGGCACGCGCGTGCCGACACGACGTGCGTCGCATATGCGGTGGCATTGTAAGGGCAGTGTGCCGACACCCTGTGTCGACACGAGGTGCGACGCATATGAGGTCACATATGTCGGCATTTTCGCCATCACAACGTGTCGACAATTCTGCACATCGTGCACGCACCATGTGGGCTCAGTGTCGACATGTTGTTATCTGGGTAGGAATGGCTGAAAGTTCACCTTCCAAATCTAGGCATTGAAAACAGTGATTTTCTCTAGATTTTTTGATCTTACAACAACAAGAAATTTTTTACCGAGATACGAGAAACGTCGTTGAACAGTTAGAAAGATTTCGAATCAGCCTTCCTAAATGCGAACTCAGTGCGATTTTGTTTTCACTGAGATAGAGATACTTTTTCCGAAGTGTCAGGACGGCGTCAGTGCACACGCGCCGGAAAGAAGCGCTATTTTCGCATGAGGGGGTGGGGGGATTATGGTTTGTCAAAAAATTAGTATATTGCTCAATATATTATAGCTTAAAACGGGGGGGGGGGGTACAAAAAAGGGCCGCCTACCTAAAAAATGCCAGGGCCGCATTGATGTCCCAGTGCGTCCCTGGTGGAGTGAACAGGAAAAATCATACGCAAATGAAAAATCACCGTGATCTGCAAAATATTTCACAGTGAAGTTTCATGTGATATGTATTTGTCACGTCTGAGTCTCACGTAAAATTTCACGCGTGATTTCCACATGACTTCATGGTGAGTCGGCAATTGTTATCCGCTCTGACTTCACGCGTGATTTCCACCAGATTTCACGATGAGAATATTTGGCTATCTGGGTTGGAGCGTTCGGCAGGGCAGGGTCGCGACCAACACCGTAAGAGCGACAAAGATGGTAATAAAGCACTCTTAGGGCCGCATTATGTCTATAGATATACGTCGTTCCTGCGTGGGTCGGACACCCCGATAGTATGTGTTCTAGGTACTCAGCGTGTGCATGACACGCTCTGCACCTATCACTGAGAACTTCTTGACATGAAATGCGGTCACGATATGCTAAGGTGGAAATGACACCGTCCTGGCATGCGAGAATAAAACCCTCTGTTCCTGAATTAAGCCCTGATGATCTGAGGAACGCAAAAGTTTGCTCCTTCGACAAGGACTGTTTTTCTACATTTCTGTGAAAGTTTCCTTGTATTTTCTTGTCGAGTAGCTGTTGGTGAAATTTTTAAAACTCTGCTTTCTTCACTTCGGCTTTTAGAAGTGAAGCATCTAGATGGAGTAATGCACTTTCCTCACTTCTGATGTTAAAATTCAGGCTAAGGGTCTCGGCCGCTTGCTCCGCGGCTTTGTGAAGGAATGCTGCTCCGCCAATCATCTCGTGGTTCCTGACCATTTTTAGGAGAGGATCTCTGCCATTCGCAACGATGTAAGCTGTACTTATAACAATTCGGTTATAAAGACACTGGAGATTCAGAAGTCCGCGTCCACCTTGACGGAGTGAAATGTATAATCGCGGAACAGACGAATTGATATGCAAGCTTTTATGCATATGCATGATCTTACGTGTGGTGATATCAAGGGCCTTGAGCTCGTTCTTCGTCCATTGAACCACCCCGCACGAGTAGAGTAGAACCGGGACGGCAAGCATGTTAGTCGCATATACCTTGTTCAAGGCCGACAGATTGGAAGACCAAATCTGTCGGAGAAGATGCTTCTATCTGCTTCGGAGAGACCCCTACACTGATGTTGCGTCCTGAATGCGGCTTTGAGGCACGCCCAGGTATATATAGGTCTCTCCAGTATTAAGATGTCTAATAACACTTATATCTACAAGCTCAGGGTCCTTGCAAACGCCACTAATCTTTCCTTTCTTCAGATTAATTTTGGCGCACTTGTCCAAACCAAAGTCCATCCCAATCTCTCCTGTGTACTTCTTGACGATATTTATAGCAATTTGAAGTTTGCTTTTACCAGAGGCATAGATCTTCAGGTCATCCATATAAAATACATGAGTGACCTTATGCTCGCGCTGATTAGTGTCGCCTCTGGAAGGTGACGTTGTTCGTTGTCACACGATAATTTCTATATGAGATGGTAAATCTAGTTTTCCAAAGAGGCATCAATCTCTCTATGCATCTCACTATGTGTGGATGTACCTTCAAGCTTTACAACAGACAGATGATAAGTCTATGAGAGGTTGCATCGAAAGCTTTCCGGTAGTCAATCCAGGCCATTAACAGACGCGCTGATGGGCTGCAGCGTCTTTACAGACACCCCTGTCAATTAGCGGGTTCTGTATACATATAATTATATATATATATATATATATATATATATATATATATATATATATAGATAATATAATATATTTATCAAACACGTACATGTATTTGTGCTCAGTACTTTTCTAGTTAGTTACAAAATGTTGTTTTTAACAATGCAATCAAATTAACAAAAGCATGAAGTAACACTTATCTTGGCACGTTAGATTATGAATTCCTGCCTATTTCAGAAGTCGTAATTTAACAGTTTATATTCATTCAAAACTGTTTTTTTATGGTAGCCGCACAAAATGAGCGTGTTCTACTGCTTGCGGATTGACCGTAACATCTCTATTTTCGAGCGGCGCACAGTTGGCCATAATCCAAAATTTCTGGACAAAACCCCCGAAATCGAAAGCTACCATTCGAGGTAAACTACTACGAAATTTTGTATAGATGGTATTAGTGCGCTGAAATCCAAAATAGCAGATGGTTTGATCGAATATTCGACGGCAGGTGTACGCTCAAATTTCACCTTGCCGAAGAACGCGCGAAACTCGAACGTATATATGTATATCGAATTTTGTGCGCCTGAAGATAATACGATTATATCAGTCAATAAGTGCAGGGAAATAAATCTGCGAAATGAAGGGTGATCCTGGAGGCATGTACAAAATTTACTTATGCTTAAAAGTAACTATTCCATGTTTTAAGTTAACGTAAATGCTCCGTCAATGTGGCTGCTTTGAATTCTTGTTTTTAAATACGACACGTAAAAATTTCGAAGGACAGTGGCGGATCCACGGGGGGGGGGGGGGTGAAAACCCCCCTTCCAAATCGAAGAATAATAGCAACTTTCAATATGTTAAGGAAAAAAATTCTCCGCAAATAAAAAATTCTGGATTCGCCACTGTCGAAGGAAGTCATGATCTGGCGAGATCCGGAGCAGCCTTCAATTGTTTTATGTGCGAAAAAGTATAAGGAATTAAATCGCGTGATCGGAGCTTCCACTTCTTTCTCCATTTTTTTGCAATAAAACATCAAGTGAAGTCGCTCACGCGCTGTCTAGACCCAAACGCAGGCATGCCTTCGGGCCTAGTCAGCGTGCGTGACAAATCTATAGAAAGCCATTTTGAATTTTGATCTTTCAAACTCATTTTCGTGATCAGCGACCTCAAAACCCCCTCTTTATTGATTTAGCGTCAAACACTACTTTTTAAAGAAGAAAGTCTGCCATTTTGAATCCGTCATCTTGAATTTTGATTTTTTGAGGGCATTTCCGTGATCAGCGATCTGAAAAAACCCCTCCGGCATTAATTTCATCGAAAAACACCAACTGTTTCATGAAAAAAGTCCACCATTTTAAATCCGCTTTTTTGAATATTGATTTTTGAAATTTTTAAAGTTCATTTTCGTAATTAGCGACCCCGAAAACCAGTGAATATATTATTGATTAGAAAATGATTTGTTTAAAGTAACGAAATAATTTGGTTAATTTAACCAAATACTTCCATTAAGTTCACTAAACATACCGAAACAGAAGACGTGACCCCACGGCGCGGCGGCAGTTTGCGCGCTGAAAAGTATCGCATCGTGCGTAGTGTCGTGAATTTGTGCAAAACAATGAGTGATACGAACTACCCGGTAAGAAGGCTTGAATATAATAGAATTAAAAATTTAAGATTTCAGCGTGAAAGTAGAGATAATCCTATTATTTTTAATACCTGATTTTACCTTCAGGCTTCAATGTTCAAGAAAGTAATAAGTGGCTCAGAAATGTAATTACCGTCAATTCACATAGTGTTAATGACTCTCTTTCCTATTCCAAAAAGAAGGTTAGATATGAAGTGTGTTCAATTCAGTTTGATTCATTCGCGAAATGTGTACATTGAATTTTCTGAATTACCGGTTTTTGAATTCAAGTTAGGAAGGGTCTATTACAGTGAATTCAAGTTTATATTGCGGAGAGATGGTGTGACTTCAATTCAAGAAATCTGAATTGATTGTATATGAAACGTATTATCCTCAATTCCAAATGGTATAACTGAATTGAATGAAATAGGATTTGTGATACCGAGATACCAAAATGAATTGATGTATTCTGAAAACATTAATTAACTTGAATAATTAATTGAATAATTATTTAATTAATTAATATAATTATAGATACATATAGTAATTATAAATTCTTTAATAATCGTCAGTAAATTGTCCTTTTACTGCTTTTGGTATTAGATAGATAGAAAATTATATTTTTCAAACTGTATTGAAACGCATAGCAGTTGCTTCTTTCTAATTACTGTTTCTGGTTTAAGAGAACGAAGGGAAAATCAAGGGTAATTATAACCTTTAGTTCGCAGGGTTCACACCGGTAAGGGCAATATAACCTTAAAATCCACAAGTGATGAAAGAACCCCACACAAATGTATGGATTAACCAAAATATTTGTTTGGATCAATCAACATATTTGGTTGGATCAACCAAAATATTAATGATAATCAACCAAACTTTATTAACCAAAAATTTGGGTTGAATCAACCAAACATTTGATTGACCATATAGCAACCCAGTGGGCACAAAATTTAGCGACGTCCTTACGACAACTTTACGACATCCTATGCCCATGTCCTTGAGATTTCTTTACGATATCGTAAAGACGTCGTACGATCTGACGATGTCTTTTCGACATCGTAAAGAAAACTCAACGTCATGGACATAGGATGTCTTAAAGTCGTCGTAAAGATCTCCTAACGATGTCGTAAAGACGTCGTCAAATTTTGTGCCCACTGGGAATGTATTTATTTGTCTGATCCAACCAAATTTTTATTGAATCAACCGAACTTTTTTCTGAGTGTAGCCTTAGAGTAATGAAACGTCCTGAATTGCTGTCCGTAATTCTGTTCTCTAGACAAATTAAATTTTCATTATTTACCACGTAACATTATGGCGATCCTGC
Source organism: Andricus curvator (assembly GCA_932195095.1). Taxonomy (NCBI): domain Eukaryota; kingdom Metazoa; phylum Arthropoda; class Insecta; order Hymenoptera; family Cynipidae; genus Andricus; species Andricus curvator. The sequence goes on from CAKNYM010051560.1 coordinate 234,441, forward strand.
CAGGATAGTGCTGCAACGATATATCAAAAGAACCCTATCATTGTAACGAATCTTGGAATTCTGAATTTTACGGAATTCATAGAGAAGATTAATCGGATTTTTCCACGGAAATCCGGAAAGTGGAAAACGAAGAAGAGGAAGAAGTCAACCAAATCCAACCTCTCACTTTTTCCTTTTTCCGTCTTTTTTATACTACTAGGGAACCAACATATTTCGAGGCCAATTTATACCCCCTCATCAGGGATTATTTATAGGAAAAGTACAAGTTATGATTAATAGATTCTTATGCTTGTTAAAACTCAACATAATACCTGCAATTAAAAACGGATATATACATATTTTTCACTAATGAATGCAAAATTAGATAAAATAACCTTTTTTAAAAAGAGAAATGTATGTATATTATACATACATTTCGCTTTTTAAAAAAGGTTATTTTACCTAATTTTGCATTCATTAGTGAAAAAGTGACAAACATATAGAAATTATTCTTCATAATAAGAATAAAAAGCAATAATTTTAACCAAAAAAGAAAACTTATATATATATATATATATTTCTTTTTTTTTAAAAAGGTTACTTATTTATACATTTCCTTTTTTTTAAAAAGGTTACTTCATATAATTTTGCAGTCATTAGTGAAAAAAGTGACAAACGTATAAAAATTATTCTTTATAATAAGAATAACAAGCAATAACTTTGAGCAAAAAAGGATAACTTTTTTGCTGATCCCAATATTTAGTTTTGTAAATTAAATAAACACCCTGATATTGTTACCAGGTTCTCCAAAAATATCAATAATATTTCCCCATTTCAATTAATTTCTTTGAAAGTTATAATTTTCGAAATTCGATCTATTTAAATAATCATTGAGAATTTAATAATAATTATTGAGAATTAAAAAATTGTGAAGATAAACTTTCTGTGTATAAATGTATATATTATAATCCAATATTTTTTACACAGTCTCAAAAATTAAGGAAGTTTTATTTAAATATATAATAAAGAATCTCATCGCTCGATTGTAAATTCTCTTTTGTTAAAGCTCCTTCGGTTTTAACGAATACATTCTCATCACGTACCTCGTGCTTCGCACTCGATTTCTTCCAAAATGCGAAATTTTCTACATTATATGTTCAACATTATTATATCAAATATATATTACATTTATTTCTGTACGTCGACCTGTGATTGCTTATTTAGATATTGCAAAATAAAGTACAAATTGTATTTGTCATGATTACTTTGCGTTTAATTTTATCCTCAGCTACCGTGAAAATTTTATATCATTTCAATAAATGTATATTTTTACAATTCATAAGATGCATTGATATTAAACCAGGCGTATTTTCCTTGTTTTGTTTTTATAATTGAAAAAAAGTGCACATCCTACAAAAAAAAACAATTTTGTTATTATGCATTTTATTGCAACTTGTGTCGTTTTTCCATAAATTTAATTTGTTTATGTTCAGTGTTATTTTTTACGATTTGAACCAAGGATACGCATCCTAGCGTAAAGTGGTTCTAAGAAAATTTGTAAATCTAATTTAGGCGAAAAATTTTGTTAGATAAAACGTTATTGTAGCGTGTATCGTTTTTCCAAAAAGTTAATTTTTTTATTTTAAATATATTTTTATAACAAGGGTTATAAAAAATTTGTTGATCTTTTTTGGTTGAACAACTTTTGTCTATTCATCTTTTTCCGTACCTTGCGTCGTAATTCCAAAAAAAAATTTTTGTTAATGTTATTTTTCACGATTGAAACAAAAATTACGAATTCTAGCTAAAAATAATTAATAAAATGTGTAGCTCTTTTCTGTGTGAACAACTTTTGTCTATTAATTTTTGTCGTGGTTTGTGTCGTTTATCCCAAAATTTATTTTATTCTTAAATCAGTTTCTTACCAATGAAACAAAAACTACGCGTCCCATCAAAAAGTGATTAATAACACATTTGTAGATCTTTTTTGAGTGCACAATTTTTATCTCCTCATCTTTTTTCGTATCTTGTATAGTTTGAACACAAAATGGAATTTTTGATTTTTCATTATTTTTTGAGCGATAAAAATTTGAATTTTCGATTTTTCAAGGAAATTGAAAAATGTCTTTCAACAATATTGTAGGATGTTCAAAAAGAAACATTTTTCTTATTTTGACTTTTTTTCATATCATGCGTTGTTTGTCTTAAAATGCTCATTTTCGTTTGTTTTTTGGAATTTTGTAAATGCTATAACTCCGGTAATTTTTCTTCTATAAAAAAAAAGTCAAGAGAATATTTTGTTCGCCTTTTTGAGTACTATTAACATACGCCCATAGAATTTTTAAATATTGAAAAAAAGTATTCTCAAACATTTTCAAAATGTGCTCACTTTTTGAATTTTTATCCAACATGGCTGGCTAACAAACTTGACCTTCATTTTCGGACACTTAAAGAGTATACCGAAGCTCAATCCAATACGTGAATTCTTTTGAAAGTTATCGTGATAACAAACTAAAACTCTACAAACTAACAGACTAATAGATATTTTGTAAAAACCTGTTTTTTGGGTTCAGGGGGTCTCAAAACGTGGACATTTGACAAAAACGGGGGGGGGGGGGGTAAATTTTATACAAATCTAATACCTTCTCATTATATAGGATGAGAATGTAAAAATTGAAAATTATTAGCAATTTTAGAAATGCATCAAAATTTTTTAATTTTTTTTTATTTCGATTTTTTTTCCTATTTGGAAAATGTAATAATCTAAATAGATTTGTTCAAAATCATCCACAAACGTTGATAAGGTTTTTAATGGCTTCTCCATCACCAAAATTTTATAGAATTGCAATATATATAAATAGGAACAAGAAAGAATAATTTATTTTATAGGAAATAATTTTTTTTTTTTATTCGCAACAAATATACACTTGAACTGTACAATGCTGGCCATTCCTAGTTTAAACCAAGCATGCACGTGGCAACTGTTTTATTTGTGCTGTCAGAGTGAGTTATTTATTGATATTGCGGTTTTTAATATCCCAGGGGGAAAAGTCGGATATTAGCCAGAGTTCACGACCGGCGCAGTACCGCGCCAGTTGTAATAGAGAAGAAATACCAGTACTGGATGTTAGTACTGTGCCAACCATCGGCATAGTACTGGTTTACAACTGGCCCAGTACTGACTGTCATTACTGGTAGAATACCGACGCAAGAGTTCCGCCAACGGTTG
>CAKNYM010051560.1:237819-248517 GCA_932195095.1 Andricus curvator
TACTGGTAGAATACCGACGCACGAGTTCCGCCAACGGTTGCCATCATACTGGTTTACAACTTGCCCAGTACTGACAGTCATTACTGGTAGAATACCGACGCAAGAGTTCCGCCAACGTTTGGCGTTATACTGCTTTACAACTGGCCCAGTACTGACCGTCACTACTGACGGGATACCGACGCAAGAGTTCCGCCAACGGTTAATGTCATACTTGTTTACAACTAGCCCAGTACTGACCATCACTACTGGTGGGATACCGACGCAAGAGTTCCGCCAACGTTTAGCGTTATACTGGGTTTACTACTCGCGCAGTACTGATACGTCCCATGAAGAAATTTTGGACTTAGGCCATTACTAACAACGGGCGCAGTACTGCGCCTGTAATGGCTAGCTACAGATGGCTGACCAGTACGGGCATAGTACTGGCTGAAACCCAGGCCAACCCGTTTCTTTACGCCAATCGTCGGTTCAATACTGGTACTTTACGGGCCCAGTAAAAAACGCTAACAATGGCCAACCTTTATTTGCCAAAGTTGAGCCAAGCGTCGCCTGCATACTGGCGCAATACAAGCAATGCTCACCAAGCAAGCAGCGGTCAACCCTTATTTCCCGCATTTATGCCAAGCGTCGGTTCAATACTGGCATAACTCTGGCCTAATGCATGACAGCCAACGCGTTTGTCACGGAGTTACGCCAATCGTCGGTTCAATACTGGCACTTTACGGGCTCAGTAAAAAACGCTGACAATTGCCACAGGTGGAATTTTTCGTACTCCGCCGGAGTTCATCACCGTCTCAGTACTGGCCCAGTACTGCTCACCAGTACAGATAATCGGCCATTCGCCCAGTACTGGCCAACGGCTGGCTCCACGATCGGCGCAGTACTATGCCGACAGTATAAATATTAAAAAAAAATTTTAATACGTTAATAATATGGTTCACGTGTTCTAAAATGTCTAAAAACTGTAAATACAACTGTCGCGAAAACAACTTTTTTCTTGTTTTTCTTTTTAAGAACAAAATTCTAAGTTCTATCTTTATGTAAAATTGTAAGTGTTGAGAAAAATTACATTTTATGTCAATCTTAAACATTGTAAAATGGTCTAAAACACCTAAAAACTAAACCTTACACGAAAGTTTAAAAAAATTTGTTATTAAAAAATGGTCAAAGTTCACGATCAAATTTCTAAGTTCCGTCGTTAAAAAATTTAAATGTTCATAAAAAATTACATTTCCTGTCATTGTAGAAAGTTCTAAAGTAGTCTAAATTGCCAAAAACGAAATATTACACGAAGAAAAATTGTAACCAATTTTAATTATTTATTTAAACATTATTTTATAGATATTCCTGTTAACAGTTCGTATATTTTACATTTACATATCGTCGTATAATAATAAATATTTAAATAGAAAAAAACAGTTTAAAACTTGGTGTTTTAACTTTTTTGAGCTGTAGCTTATGAGGATGGCTTTTTCATCTATTTTCAACTCGTAGGTTTAGCGCAATGGTTAAGACTCCCGACTGCTAGGCGATAGATTTAGGTATAGGTGCAGGTTCGATACCCCGTAGCGTTAGAAATTTTATTTGTAATATAATATTTAAAAATGTAATATATGTATTCGCTCTACACAGGATCATTAATATTCAAAGTCAAAATACTCGCAATAAATTAATATTTATTTTTTAAATACCTTTTTGTCATAGTAGTGGGTGCAGATCAGTACAGAACTTAATTATTATTAGCCTTTTACCAGTACCGCGCCAAGAACAACGGTATGTACTGGCCCATTATTGTGAGTCAGTACAGAACTTAGTTATCATTAGGTGTTTTACCAGTACCACGCCAGTACCATCGGTATGCACTGGCCCAGTATTGCAAGTCAGTATGTACATGCCTTCGTTATCACTTGGAGTCTGACCAGTACCTGTTCAGTAATAATCTGCAGTACTGGCCCAGTAATGAACTTCAGTGCTGGCCCAGTACTGCAGGTCAGTACCTAGCCTTATTTGCATTATTGGTTCAGCCAGTACTAGGTCAGTACTGACAGAGGTTACCGAACCAGTACCAACTGTAAGTACTAGCCCAGTACTGGCCAAATACTGCAAGTCAGTACAGAACATTGTTATCATTAGGGGTCTTACCGATATAAAGCCAGTAGTCATGCCAGTATTCCACCAGTACCGCGCAGTACCGCACTCCGCCCGGCGGTACTGGCGCGGTACCGCGCCGGTGGTAAATTTCCCCCTGGGATTGTATAATATGCCTAATTAGTGGAAGCTGAAGTGCATAAAAAAGCAATTATTGTGATTACTTTGTCGAATATTTTTCAGAATAGTGAGAGAAAACTTAGTTGACCTCAATTTCAGGATTATCGTCCAACCATTAGTATATTATGACATTTTCCTAATAATAAAAGTGTAAATTTTTCAACTGTATGTTTGTCCTGATAATAAGAAAATATAAAAAATGATTTTATACAACACAAGTTATTCTTTCTTCCTCATATTTATGTACAACAAATAATGTTTGGGGATAAAATATCACACGGAAAAAAGTGGATCGTTAAAAAAACTCTGTGAACCAGCAGCTCTAACTATTTTAAATTGAACCTCAGCTTTTCGTCGGTGAATTTTGTTAAAATTACTATTTCGCATTCAGGTTATTTGAACTGACTTCTTAAAAGAGTAGGATGAACAATTTCAAATAGTAGGATGCACTGCACCAGTTGGTAACCGTCCACACTCAGGAGAATAAGAGTTACTATTTCGTGTAGTATGCCTTACTTCTGTAAAGAGTAACTTTGCCGATTTCGCATTGTAACGCATATATGTATATGTATATATGCACTGCACGCATTCTATACACGATTTATATATAGATTAGCTCGAAACTTTCGACAACAAAAATGATGTGAAACGTCGATCGATTTGAAAAGGAAAAAATTATTTTATATATGATTACTGTACTTAATTTACGATTATTCTTACACAATTGCACGCACAGAGACTTACGCATATGATCGCACGCTCAAACGCTTTGAAAAATCGCCCCCGCTGGGGAATCGAACCCTACCTAACTACCTAAAACCTGTCCTAAAACCTAAATCTAGCGCACGTGTTAGTCAAGTGAGCCACGGAACCGCTTAGATTTTTCTGACAAACGCTGGGTCAAGCGGTTTCGCTGAGAAAAACGTGGCCAGCTAAGAAATTATAATAAATAATTACTTAAAAATTTTTTAATTAATCTCTTACTGATGATTTCTAGTATTTTGTAACGAGCTTCGGAAAAATATTTTGCTTAGAAGTATTAACTCACACAGTAAATATATTATTAGTAGTTTATATGTATTATTATAAATTTTTAAAAATACAATTTTTAAAAAGTACATATTTTGTATTATTGAAAATTAAGACTTGAAAAAATGTTTTCGAATGAAAGTTTTAGAATTTTGATTTGATTTTATTACCATCTCACTTTATTTAAAACGCAACATTCATTTACATAACTGATATATAAATAAAAAATAGTTTAAAAATCGTAATAATATATCAAATGCAAAATCGAAATCACTATTTTAAGATGAGACAAACGTTGAATTGTGATTTAAATTTAATTTTTTTGCACAAATAAAATTTTGTCTCATGAGATATGGGGATGCTGAATTAGAATAAATTCCCCTTTTTCCCCCTATTCTCAAAACCTTTTCTCTTTAAATATACGATATTTGAAATTGTACCCATTATTGAATAATAATTAAAGCAATAATAGCACTTAAATAAATTATTTATGAATAAATAAGGTACACGTTCCAAATTCAGACCATTAAAAATAAATACTCTTAAACAAATTTGAAGATGAAACATTTTAAAGCAACTTGAAAATGTGAAAACTACCGACAGAAGTTATTATACAAGATAAAATTGGAACAGTTACAAAATATATATTATTTTTTAAATAAGTATTAGAAGATTAATACATTTTAGTTGAAATGTACAAAGTTAAATACCTAATTAAAAAATGGAATATTCCAAACTCATCAACTGCAATTTTAAATGTTCTAACTTGAGCAATTTTTTATTTTTTTAAATTTTTACTTGAAAATTTAACTATTGTTGAAACTTTTTTTTGTTGAAAATTAATTTTTTTAAACTCACAATTGAACTATTCCATTTGTGTTTGAAAATTGATCTTTTTTAGTTGGAAATTCAACTATTTGGTTGCATGTTCAAATTTCGTTCAAAAGTTATATTTTTTGGTAGAAAGTTGGTTAAAAATGTAACTATTTGGTTGAAAATATATTTATTTTGTTGAAAAGCTGTCTTTTTGATTGAAAATCGAACTACTTTGTTAAAAATGCACTTTTTCAAACTGAAAATTGCAATTTTTGATTGAAAATTATTTTTTGTATTGACAGCTTATATTTTTGAGTTAAAAATTCGAGTGTATTATAGAAAGTACTTTTTTTGGCACGAAAATTCAATAAATAGGTAGAAAATTGGTTTTTTCATTTGAAAATTAGTTTCTTGAAATGAAAATGTAGGAATTCCATTTTTGGTTCAAAGTTGATCTTTTTTATTTTGAAAATTCAAATATTTGGTTAAAAATTTATGTAATCTGTTAAAAATTCGTCCTTTTTTTGTAGGAAAATAATCTTCTTGCTTTAAAATTCGACATTTGGAATACAATTTTTTGTCTTCATTGACTAAAAAATCTTTTTTGGTTGAAAACTCAATTCTTGTTGAAAATTCGTGTTTTTGGGTTAAAAAGTAGGTTTTTTAACTAACAATTGTAATTTTTGGTTTGAAATTAACTTCTTAATTATTAATTCATATTTTCGTGTTGAAAAATCAACTGCATTGTAGAAAATTCAACACTTTGGGAGAAAATTCAGTTTTTTCAATTGAAAATTAATTTTTTGAAACGAAAACATAACTATTCGATTTTTGGTTAAAAACTTTTGTTTTTAATTCAACAATTCAACTATTTTGTTCAAAAATTATCTTACTCGTTAAAAATTTGAAATTGCGTAAGTTAAAAATAAATGTCTTGCTCAGTTACAATTTTTTTGAAAATGTGCAAAAACATGTTTTTTTTGGATTGAGTCATATGCACACATTAAAAAAAAAGTTGAATATGTCGAAACTGAAATATATTCAGCTTGAACCAAAGAAACATTTTTTTATTTTTATTTTTCGGAAAAAAATGTTTGTCGTGAATTAGGATTTTTGGGATTTCATATCTTTTTTTGCGATTTTCGAACGTTATAAACGCCACGAAAAAAATGTTTCCCATGGATAAAAAATAATAGCATGTTTCTTTGGTTCAAGGTGACTCAATTTCATGTTCGAATCAATCCAAAAAACATGTTTTTTTATATTTTCCAAAAATTTTCAATGAGGCAAATTTTTTTTTTGATTTAAAAAAATCTTGGAAAGAAATATTTATGAGAACGATGTCAAACATATCAAAATTGTGTATTTAACTAATTTTATTTTTTCCCGGACTTTTTTATTTCACTCTGGATGGGTTTCCAACGATCTAAGTATATCCAATTTTTAAAAATAAATCTTTAATGGCAGAAATCATTGAAAAATCATTGAAAGTTATTTAAAAATGTAACATTTCTTAAGAAAAGATTGTTTGTTCTTTTCGACATATGAAAATAAATGTTTAATCTTTCCCCTATTTTCCCCTTTTTCGTGCGAAAACCACCCTATTTCCCTTTTTTTGAGCTCCTTTTACGCTGTGATCCCTGTAATATCAAAGATCGCGATATCATAGTAGTATGGTAGATTTTATTGTTGTTGAAAATCTGAAAAAAAAAAATTAGAAAATATTTTTTTTTCATGAAATGGTAGTAATTTCTACAAATATCAATGTGAAAAGGTTGAAAAAATTATTACTACGTTAAAATTGGAAATTAATTTGAACTCAAATTTTATTACAAATTATTTTTTGATTATTGGTTCAAAAAATGATATGTCGAAAACAATGTATTATTCTACTAAAAAATAATTCTTCCAAATAATATAATATTTGAACCTAGGTGGCTTAATCAAGTACGATCCTGATCAATTTTAGTGTTATAAGAAATTAAAAATATCATAAGCAGAAAATTCCATAGTAGAAATAATATAAAAAAAATTATTCTTTTTATATATAATTCTTCAGAATATTTTTAAATTCTGAAAATTTTGTACAAAACAAAAAAACAGTATTGAATTATAAAGTAGAGTTATTCAGTATGTTCATTTATAATAATTATCTCAACTGATATTATGATAAAAGAGAAAACATTATAAAATAGTTTCCGATAATTTAATTTTGTAAAATTTCAGTGCGAAAGTTTATAGATTGAGAAGCGAAAATCTGTTGTTTTACTGATAAGCAAGTTATAAGTCGTCCTTCTTTTTTAATTTCAAACGGACCGCCTAAAAAATGTTGCGGACCGAGCCTACACGTTTCTAGTTGTGCCACTGAACTTACTTACAATTTCAAATAGTAAGGCTAACAATCTCGCACAGTGCATATTGCAATGCGAAAAAGCAGATCGAACTCACTTGCAAAAGTCAAACTCACAATTCTTTGCTTACTATGAAAATTAGTTATTCATACAGGTTACATGTTCAAATGTACTATTTCAAATAGTTATTGAAACTACTTGTTCTAGTAATCTTTCTTTTTACAATTTGAAGTAGTAATGCTGACTTTAGACTTTGTATATTTTGAGATCACTATCTCATTCAGTATCAAAAACAATTTGAATTGTTTCTTGTGCAATGCGAACAAGTAAACTTCAAGTTAACAATACATAAAAGTGAATCTAACTATCTACTTTTTTCCGTGCATGCTCTTATATTTGTCTGTTCTTAATAAATCATACTTTTTATGACTTTTACCAGCGCCTAATAACTTTTTTCAATTGGACACAAAATGAGAGTTGTTTTCTTTGTAATAGCTACAATTTTTATTCATTAGATATTTCTCTAAAACTAATATGTATATTCTTTAAAAAAACGTCAACTATACGAAACGATAATGTTACGGCCGCCGAAAACTAAAAAAAAGTTGTTTGTGAATTACCCTATTATATATGTATGAGACCTTTATAAAACAAATAGCAAACTATAATATTAGCAAACTTTTTTACTTCTAAAGTTACTCAAGATCTACGTGGTATGGCCAACGGCCATACCACGCTGAAAACCCCAGTTCTCGTCAGATCACTGAAGTTAAGCAGCGTTGGACGCGGTTAGTACTTGGATGGGTGACCATTCAAGAATACTGACATGAGTGCTGTTGGCACATCGTGGGTGTGGCGAGCCCACACTTGTAGTTATTTATAACTACAAGAAAAACCTAGAAACACTACCCGAATCGGGTAGTGTCACGCCTACCCTGAAAGGGAAATGGTTTAATGGTATATATACTTAAGTCTTAGGCACCTTTCTCCTACAGAAATGACGGGTGGCAAAATTGATAATAAAATTGAATTGAAGTTTATATTTTTGAAATTATATATAATACTCGAACGTGATGCGATCGTGTGATAATGTATAGATAACGTAGATGCATTCCAAAAATAAATTACATAGAGATTTTTTTATTAACTCCGGTATTTTAATACGCCAATAGTTTGTCAGTACAGAACCAGTACTGTCAGCCAGTACTTTGCCAGCGCTATCACATCAGTACCGCCAAGCATTACAAGCTAGTATTGGCCCAGGATTAGCGCAATACAGCCACCTACTGGAACTCCGACAGACCTGGAATTGTAAAAATGTGTTGGGGTTGCGTGAAAAAAGCCTTGTTCATATAGCGCGTACAGCGAAACGTAAACAGTCAGGGCCGCTTGAACCGTTTCCATAATATTGCGCAATCTACTTGACTGAGCAGTATGCATGCGTAGTAGCATGCGTCCCTTCAGAGGCGGAGTCGCAACCGTCTCTCGCCCTGCCCCTTGAGAAACTGCGTGGACCAGCAATTCTAGGAATTCATATAACGCGTGCGATAGCGCGTTCAAATAGTGAGACTCTGGTTTATATGAAAATTGTGTAATAGAATCAATTATAATATAAGATGTTACAAGTAATGTAAAGCTTTATTCAATTTTTATCAAAAATTGATTGATATTGATTCCTATTTTCGAAGACGAAGAATAAGAAGTGGATGGAGACAAATGAGGAGCCACTTTTTGCCTACTTTAATCAGCTAAAGTACAATTCATGAATTGAAATTCTACAAACATTCCACTTAGCTAATCTAATTAGCATAATAAATCTTTTAAATTGAGGAATAAGAAAAGAAAAATCCTCCTGAGCTCTGCGGATATGCGAGAGGATTTGAGAAACTTGGAAGAGAAAGTGTGGGTAAATATTAATCTATAAATAGAATTAGAAGAAGAAAACAGCGACACGGAGAAAATTGATTAGAGAAAGAATCGGCAAAACCTGAGTAAGGCTTCGGAAGTTCCTGAGCTCGGTTTTTTACATCCTTACGATTTAGGTACTGAACATTTTTTTATCATTTTGGTCCATTGTGATGCCGCGGTCGCGCTCATATGGATACTATTGAATATTCACGACCCTGAAGTTTCCCAGTGGGCACACAATTTGACGACGTCTTTACGATGACTTTAAGACATCATATGTCCATGTCGTTAAGATTTCTTTACGATGTCGAAAAGACATCGTCAGATCGTACGACGTCTTTACAATATCGTAAAGACATCTCGACAATATGAACATAGGATGTCGTAAAGTTTTCGTAAAGATGCCGTACCGATGTCGTAAAGACGTCGCCAAATTTTGTGCCCACTGGGTTCCTATATTTATAGATTTTAAACTTTTACAAAGCTTTCTAAATAAACCAATGGCCCGATCGAAAAAACGAAAGGCCTTTGAATTCGCCTCCGAAATGTATTAAACTTATTTTAAAACAATTACGTCATTTTCAATGTTCTGCAACTTTTATAGATAAATTAATTCATTGCACACCAACTCTGAATATATCATGAAAATCTACATGTGTAAAATAGGGTGGGTTAAAAAAAAATTATGGAAACCGAAATTGGAACTATATGGAAAAATAGTGTATTAGGACCGTGGAAAAGTATAACTATGTATTTAGTGTCCATTGATGAAAGCGTTCAGCTCGAGCGTTAGCAAAATGTGTCTTAAAAAATTCTCATTTTCATAGTTTTTATATTTCCTTATATGTACACTTTTTTATGTTCTTGCAGGTCTTTTACAGCCCTACAATTTTTTCAGCTTTTTGATTAACGTTCTCTAGACGATAATTTATTTTTAATGGACCCCTGTTTCCAAAAACTAATTTTAAAATCTGTGGGAATGACGAAAAAAAATTTCAGGTATTTAAGGCTTTTCTGTTGATAAAAATACACCCCAATAGGAAATTACAGACTTGGACCGATGCTTACAACTGGCGCGGTAGCGCGCCAAGAGCAATTTTCCAACACTTGGCTAGTCAATCCTGGCGTGGTACGGATATTGACACTGGATCTGCACTGTGCCTAATCTAAGTTCCAATATCGGCAGACCAGTATCGACCCAGTACGGATTCTGTGTAGTATTAAACAAAAATCAGCCCTGATTCTACGGGCTAATGCCAACTTCAAGCCCAACAGTGACACGACAATGGCACAGTCTAGGGCACAGAGCTGACTGTAACAAATAGTAAAAGCGCCCGATCTTGCCAGGGTACTGGCACGATACTGGCGTAGTGCAGTCCACATAAAACGACAAACCATTGTCTCACAATCTTCTGCCGGGCCTGGGCGGAATAATGGCACGATAGTGGTGTCGTACAAATTTAAAAAAAAGGCGAACTGTTGTCCGATGTTTTTTTGCCGGATCTCGGCGGAGTACTGGCATGATACTGGTGTAGTAAAGATTATAAAAAACGGCAAAATATTGTCTCACGACTTTGTGCAGGACCCGGGCGGAGTAATGGCACGATATTGTTGTACAAAAAAGGCGTTTTGCCGGATCTCGGCGGAGTACTGGCATGATACTGATGTAGTATAGACTACAAGAAAGGGCAAACTATTGTCTCAAGACTTTTTGTTGGATCTCGTCCGAGTAATGGCATGATACTGGTGTAGTAAAGATGATAAAAAACGGCAAAATATTGTCTCACGACTTTGTGCTGGACCCGGGCGGAGTACTGGCACGATATTGTTGTCGTACAAAAAAGGCGTTTTGCCGGATCTCGGCGGAGTACTTGCATGATACTGGTGTAGTATAGACTACAAGAAAGGGCAAACTATTGTCTCACGACTTTTTGCCGGATCTCGGCCGAGTACTGGCATGATACTGGTGTCGTACAAATTTTAACATATGGCCAACTGTTGTCCCATGTCTTTTTGCCGGATCTCGGCGGAGTACTGCAATGGTAGTAGCGTAGAACAGACTAACTATATGAAACGGGATGAATAATAAATTGCGGTCGTCACTTTTCAGTCCGTCAAAAGTAGAGCTTTAGCCCCGCTTCATAGGCATCGAAAAGGGCTGAAATCATGCATGTGTCATAAAAAACAATAAAAATAACACCAATTTTTAAAAAATAGGTGTTATTTTGAATGTGTTTAACCTTTTTTCTTTTTTAGTGCTCCTCAGGGATTCAGGCACGTCAATTTTTTTAATATTTGACAGCAAAAAAATATTTGATATGAACTT
>CAKNYM010051560.1:258517-270189 GCA_932195095.1 Andricus curvator
ACGACGATATGTAAATGTAAAATATACGAACTGTTAACAGGAATATCAATAAAATAATTTTTAAATGAATAATTTAAATCGATTACAATTTTTCTTCGTGTAATATTTCGTTTTTTGGCGTTTTAGACTACTTTACAACTTTCTTCAATGACAGGAAATGTAATTTTTTATGAACATTTAAAATTTTCAACGACGGAACTTAGAAATTTGATCGTGAACTTTGACAATTTTTTAATAACAATTTTTTTATCTTTCGTGTAAGGTTTGGTTTTTAGGCGTTTCAGACCATTTTATAATGTTTAAGATTGACATAAAATGTAATTTTTTTTGAACATTTACAATTTTACATAAAGATGGAACTTAGAATTTTTCTCTTACAAAAAACAGAAAAAAGTTGTTTTCGCGACAGTTGTATTTATAGTATTTAGACACTGTAGAACACATGAACCATACTTTTAAACGTATTTCAAAATTTTTTCAAATATTTATACTGTCGGCATAGTACTGCGCCGATCGTGGAGCCAGCCGTTAGCCAGTACTTGGCGAATGACCGATTATCTGTATTGGTGACCAGTACTGAGCCAGTGTTGCGCCGGTGTTGAACTCCGGCAGAGTACGGAAAATTCCACCTGTGGCCATTGTCAGCGTTTTTTACTGGGCCCGTAAAGTGCCAGTATTGAACCGACGATTGGCGTAACTCCGTGAGAAACAGGTTGGCCGTCATGCATTAAGCCCGGGTTCTACCAGCATAGGGCCAGCGCTTGTATTCTAGTGCTGGTTTTCCAGCACTGGCGCAGTATTATGCCTGGGTTTCAGCCAGTACTATGCCCGTACTGGCCAGACAGCTGTAGCTAGCCATTACAGGCGCAGTACTGCACCCGTTGATAGTAATGGCCTAAGTCCAAAATTTCCACATGGGACGTATCAGTACTGCGCCAGTAGCAAACCCAGTAACACGCCGACCATTGGCTGAAATCTTATGTCGGTTGTCAATCAGCACTTGAAGTTGGTATGTGGCCAGTACTACGCCAATCGCTGGCGAAACGCCGGGGCCGGTATTTCACCAGTAATGCATATTACTCCTAAGCCAGTAGTAAACCAGTATAATGCCAACCGTTGGCTGAATTATTTTTCCGGTATTTCACCAGTAATGCGTATCAGTACTGGGCCAGTAGTATACCAGTATCACGCTAACCGTGGGCGGAACTCCTGTGCTGGTATTTCACCAGTGGTGACGGTCAGTACTGGGCCAGTTGTAAAGCAGTATAACGCCAAACGTTGGCGGAACTCTTGTGTCGGTATCCCGCCAGTTGTGACGGTCAGTACTGGGCTAGTTGTAAACCAGTATGACGCCCACCGTTGGCGGAACTTTTGCGTCGGTATCCCGCCAGTAGTGACGGTCAGTACTGGGCTAGTTGTAAGCACAGTACTAACATCCAGTACTGGTATTTCTTCTCTATTAAAACTGACGCGGTACTGCGCCGGTCGTGAACTCTGGCTAATATCCGACTTTTCCCCCTAGAGCAGTTCACATATTTGCGCATTTCAAAACATTTAATCCGTGATATTGTTTTGAGTTATTTATTATGATAATTATAGAAATGTACTTCAATACTTACATGAGAAAGTAACTTTAGAACTCTAGAACTTTAGAAAAATCAAATTTCGAATTATATATTGAACCACATGACGGTAAATTTTTAAGGTAATTTTTTAATGCGCGATTCGATTATTTTAAGCTGTAAAACTTTAAATTGAAATTTGAAAAATAGATTATAATTATAGATCACGATATATTGTGATGCGATATTATTTGGATTCGAAAAATTGAATATAAAATCTCATGTCAAATGATCAAATTTACATAAATTAAAAGCTAACAATTTTCCCCAAAAATTCCGTTATGATTTTAGCATGACTGAATTTTAGTGGAATTTTGCGGGAAACATTCTTGAATACGAATAGTGTGTCGTACATCGAATTAATATTCGATATGTGACCGAGAGTATATACAACGAGAATTTGCTGAAGAGTCTCGGAAGGTCAATTGTCATTTATGCACCGCTATAGAAGCTTCCTGTTTCTACTTTTCTCGTAAAGTTTTAATTAAACTATAAAAACTCAGTCGAATTACCCCATTCTTACATAGGGAAACCTCAAGCTTTTTTCATAACAAAATTGGATGAAACCGCTGTAAATAGTTAACATTCATAACTCTTAATGATAGTTATGAACCAGTGTTGGGTAGTAACGTGTTACATGTAACTAAGTTACTGGAAAGTTACATTGTTTGTAAATTTTAGAGTAACTTAGTTACTATTTTAGTTAATTAATTTTAGTTACTTTGAACAGCGGCGTAGACGCAGGAATTTTTTTTCAGGGGGGGGGGGCTGACCTCAGGGAAGAAGGGAAAAAAAGGATATCCGAAAAATAAAAAGACCTGATATTAAAGTTGACAAACATAATTGTTTAAACGATTTTTTATTGTTTTTAATAATATTCTCTTTGAATAATGTTAGATAGTTGCAGTTTTTTCTGAAGTTTTTAACTTTTTGTCGACTTTTCACTTAGAACGAGGTAATAATTAGAGCAATTTAGCAAATATAATTGTTTAAACAATTTATTATTGTTTAGAACTATCTTCTTCTATATTAATGCTAGATAATAATTGTGGTTTTTCCGAAATTTTTCACTTGTTGTCAATTTTTCACTTAGAGTGAGATAAACATTAATTAAATTTAACAAACAGAATTGCCTAATAATTATATTATTGTTTATAACTATCTTCTATAATGATGGTAAATAGTTGCGGTTTTTTCTAAAAATTTTAACTTCTTTCTCCACTTTTCACTTATTGAGATAATAATTAATGCAAGTTAACAAACATAATTGTTTAAACACTTATTATGGTTTATAACTATCTTCTTAGAATTTTCCAGCTTTCTTTAGCTATTTAGTTAGGCACAAATGTGGGCGTCCGCATGAAAAGGGCCCTCATGGCTGGTATGGGGTTACATACAGAATCACGTAGCCGGATAAGTTCCCGGCATTTGAAGCCCAAGACGACCCATTTAGGGTGGAAAACAAGTCGCCGGGGCATTTTTGAAGTTTGAACTTCGAAAAACCGCTTTTCGAGAAAAACGCATTTAATATTGGCAAGAGCCATATAGTTAAATGTTACACTTTTTCTTTGAAAATGAAATATACTCATTCCGCTTGCTTTCAGGACATAAATATAGTGTCAAAAAAGTATCAATATTCCCCACTTAAATCCGAAAATAATCATTTTGACCGTGACTTAGAAAAACACGAATATCTCCCAAACTAGAACCGCCCACAAGAGCCCTTTTCAAACGAACGCCCACAAATAATAAATATATATATTAATTTAAAACAAAAATGCTCTCATGGAAATTTTATATTTAATATGATTCATATATCAAATTTGAAGAATATTTCAGATATCTATTTTATTTCAGACAAATATATTAACAAAAAAGAAAGAGATTGTTTAAGAAATGATTCTCTGTATTGTTTATTTATTATATGTTCATAACTAAGAAGACAAAGCAAAGTAAAATTTTTTAGAAAAAACCACAACTATGTAGCATTACTATAGGAGAAGATAGTTATAAACAATATTAATTTGTTTAAACAATTAAATTAGCTAAATTTTACTAATTATTAAGTCACTCTAAGCGACAAGTGAACAAAATTAGAATATATATATAGATGTAAACTTTGGGAAGTCCTTAAAGAGTACGGAGTCAATGGATGGCTCTTACAAGCAATAAAAACAATATATGCAGGCAGTAAAGTGAGTGTAAGGGTTAATGGGAAACTGAGTGACTGGTTCGATATTATGCAAGGCGTGAAACAAGGATGCGTTATGTTCTCATGGTTATTTATCATATTTATGGATAAATGTCTAAGAATCTCTCTCTTCGACGAAGAAGGTGTAGAACTCGAAACAGTGAAGGTACGTGGGTCAGCTTTCGCAGATGACAAGATTGTTATGGCAGAATCTATCGAGGACTTGCAAAGAATGTTGAATGAACTTAATACAAGCATGAAGAACATGGACCTCAAAATTAACGTAAATAAAACAAAAATCATGGTGTTTGAGGGAAAAAGTGAGAAAACAATATGCAACATTGTCCTGAATGATGAGAGATTAGAACAAGTTGACAAGTACGAATATCTAGGTAGTCTATTCACTAGCGACGGAAAAATAGATGGGGAGTTAGATAGGCGCATAAATAATGGTAAGCAGGTTCTCGGTAGAGCAGGGTCCATCCTAACAAATAAAAACATATCAAAAAAAGCTAAAATGGCCATACATAATTCTATATTCGTACCGACTGTACTATACGGTAGCGAAACATGGACATGTCAAGAACAGGACAAGAGTTAAATTGACACGATTGGCATGAAACCTCTGCGCACAATATGCGGAAAAATACTGATGGGCAAAGTCCGAAACGAGATAATCCTCAAAGAATGTGATACAGGAGAGACACTAGTTGACATATGGGAAAGAAATCAGTTAAGGTGGTTCGGACATGTTGAAAGAATGAAAGATGAAAGACTGACCAAACAGGTGTATAAAGGTAAAGTAAATGGCAGAATGCCCAGAGGTAGACCGCCGAAAGAATGGTTAGAATCTGTGAATGATACATTAATCCGAAGAGACATAAGAAGCCATAGTAACAGGAGAGCTTGCATGAGAAAATGCATGGACGTGAAGGAAGCTAGAGTAGTATGCCAAGATAGAAAAGTGTGGCGACAAATAGTTTGTAAACAGAGTGACAATAGAGCCAATGAAGCCTGAAACAAAGACCTTGGATACTAATGGGCCCAAGTGGGGAACCACACATAACAATTTTGTGAGGCCTCTTCACTTGGAATGATCGCTAGAGATTGATCAGCAACCTAGGTCGGAGCAGTGTTGCGGAACGAACGTGGCATTTAAATAAATAACACGAGAATTCTAGATCAATCTAAAATATCTATACCTTACACTTATATACCTATCTACCTTATACCTATATACCCATCTACACACTACTGCAGTCTTTGGTGTGCTAAAATGTGGTTTTATGGTGTTGGTCTTTGAATTTACTTAGTTTTAAATGTGGAAAGCTACAGTTTATTGCCTTCATTTTCGCAGGTAACATGAAGAATAGACACATAGACACAAGCTGTTGAAAATAGTATGAAGTTTTCCAGTGCATGCCAGATGTGATAAAAAAATTTCGGGGGGGGGGCTTGAGCCCCTCAGCCCCCCTGGCTACGCCAGTGACTTGGAAGTTACGTTGTGTGTTTTGTATATCTCCTATTAAAGAGAGGTTTATGTTTCATGGGATAGTTAGTTAGTTGTAATGTAGGCGGGGAGCCCGTGAGGTCTCACCCCTGGCGCTCAAGCTATAAAGTCTATTGTGCCATACCCGTGTTTATTCTCAAGGCAGTACTCCGTATCCGTCCATCCTTCGCGGAGTGTTTTTTGGATCTCGGTGGGTTTCGTTGTTACCAAAGTTCTGAGATTATACCTCTCAGGCGCCAGCCATACTTATCGCACAGTAAACGACGTCCTACTTTGTCGATCAGGCAAAGTGATCCTCACCCACTCTACCATTCGGCAGCCTCCCTTAGCAGGCCGCAGAGAGGGGATACGGCCAGACTAGGGTGGACGGAGCGGTCCTTCTGAGGTCATCAGTTAGATGCACAGATTCGAATCACTGTTCTGGCGTGTTATGTTAGCGTATGTGTGTGTGTGTGTTCATTCCTCGAAGCATCCAGCGACCACCGAGCGGAGGTCCCTCGAGCGCTGCACACGATTTGCGGTCTATGGTCAAAATCCACAGGGGGCATTTCTCGAGTTGCGGGCTCGGATTAGTGCCAGGGACCTTTCCTCTCCGAGCCTTCTTTCCCTCTCCACTTGAGGCTTTCTTCATTCCCTTCGTCCCCTTTTTCCCCCGAAATTTCCCTTCACACCTTTACCAGGCTTAAGCCTGGCAGCATTTACTACGTATCTACTTATACTTGATACTGGCGTGTTTCAAAATTTCTGGGAAATATGTATTCTCAATCACTCTTATTCTTATAACATTATTATAATATGAATATTAATTCAACTCAAATGAAATAAATAATAACATTAACAAACACTAATCTAGTTATGAAACCTATTTACATTAACATTTCATCAATAAGAGATTTCTCTTTTTCTATATTTTCTTTTCTCTTTTTTCCCTTGCTTTTCATTTTTATATAGGCACTCGTTTGAACTTCTAACAAAGCTTCGACCAAATTATGAATGTTTGGGTTAGCACTTCTAAAAATAGCATTTAATTTCGAATGGTAAGCCTCACAACCATTTGTTGTTCGCGTTATTGTTGGAGAAAATTGAGCCCAGATTTCAGGTGGAAAAATTGAACCACTTTTAATATAAGTTTTTGAAATATAATCATAAAAGTTTTGATTTCTACTGTCTAATAAACTAACTG
Organism: Andricus curvator; assembly: GCA_932195095.1. Classification (NCBI taxonomy): domain Eukaryota; kingdom Metazoa; phylum Arthropoda; class Insecta; order Hymenoptera; family Cynipidae; genus Andricus; species Andricus curvator. The sequence continues at coordinate 265,024 of CAKNYM010051560.1, forward strand.
AACAGATCTATGAATCTGCGTCAGGATAAATTCAATTAAAGTGACTTTTTATTCAGATCGTCACACTTTCAATACTTCAAAAACACATGTGTGAGATTCAGTAGTTTTTTATTTTAACTAAATAATGTGATATTTTTAAACTGAATAAGATTAGGTGTTCTTAGCACCTCTACGCTTTCAAAGAAACAGCTGGATACAATACTACCAGTTTCTATCTTTTTTCAAAATTTGTCTTTGGTGCACTAAATAAAAAATATTGGAAAAGCAAATGGATAATAAAAGGAAAGTTGTCGTTGCCAGAAATGCGCTTCACGGAGTTTTGGAAGGAGAAAAAAAAATAAATTCTCATAAATTCTCGCCGAGAACGAACGTCGGGTAAGTTACCCGGTAACTAACCAATATTACCTTACGTTACCAGGGTAATTTACCCGACTCAATACTCTACCTTGCGCTGCCTTGCGCGTTTCGAAGTTCATGTTGTTTATGGCACCAAGCAAGCAAAAGCAAGTTGTGATTGTAACTTAAAATTACATTTAAAAAATCATTTTTAATGTCTATTGAAAGTAAAGCTAACCAAAAAATAATTCTGTCGATCCTGCCGAACAATGCGGAAAAACAAAACTTGTTCAGAATTTGATACCATGAGCAGGATATTCCGAGTGACATGCCTATTACTAAATTTCAATTTTATTCTAAATATATATTGTTGTTCACTTGCCGAAATATATTATGTATTTTTTTATTTACTTATTTTCAAATTAAGTATTTATGAATTGTCATCTTAGTTATTTTAATTTTTAAATTAAAAAATTAAGGGAGTGAAGAAAGTAACTTTCTCGGTAACTTGATGTCACTCTCAGCTAAAAATTTCTGTACAGCAACCTCGGAGAATTCTGCATATGTTCCTACACACGAACCTGCACACGCACCTGTGCAGGTAATCTTGACGGTTCCTATGCAGGAATTTGGCGAAGGAAACCGTAAATGATCCTGCAAAGGAACCTGTGTAATCGAGCGCGAAGCGTGAGATCCAACAGGTGCGCACCCTAGGCGCGCCCAAACAAGCGAGCGAAGCGAGCCGCGCGCAAGGCGGGCGATGAGAGGCAGATTTTTTTTCAATAAAAAACTATGTTCCAAAGTTCACTGTCTTTAAAAGTTGTCAAATTTCCCTACTTTTTAATAGATTTTCGGGTCTGTACGCTATACATTTTTTTTTGGCATATTCGTTTCAGGCTCATTAACGTACAACATTTTGACCTTTAAAATGATCATTTATTGAGCTACCATTTTTTCTTCACTTACTTTTTAAACGTCCAAGCCAGAGGACCCGAATTTTCTCGCCAAAAATAGTTACAATTAAAAGCAACGTAACTGTAACTAGTTACCTTTTTTCGCTAAGTAACGTAACTGTAACTAGTTACTCAAAGAAAAGTAACTTACCCAACACTGATCGAAATCTATTAAGTACGTATTTTTCTTAGCTGCCAATGGGAAATTGTTTACAGGACATTGTCATCAAATAAATCTTCAAAATAAATGCAAGATTTCGACAACTTGTTTTTGTGATAATTATTTTTTCAAGTAAATTTATTGCTGGACACATGCTGAATAGTTTTTAGTCAAAGAAAACTATCATTTAACAATACCTGCTATTTTTATGAAGAATTATTATAAAAAATGTATAATTTAGCCATTTTTTTCATAAAAGCATTATTTCCTTTGCAACAGTGTATGAATAAGCCCCTCACGCACGATTCTTAGTTAAATTGAACCAGAATATAACTTTTATCATTTTTATGAACATTCATTATAAAAAACTGAACATTTCTGCCGTTTTGTAACACAAAAGCACCGTGTCTTCATGGATAAGTATTACTAGACACGTTGTGCATTATATTTTGTTATTTTGAAAAACACTATTCAATAATATTACATTTAATTACATTTAACCAGTGTTTAATCGTTTCTTTCATTTTTAAAATATTTATTATAAATTTTTTTTTACCTGCAAGCACTAGGGTGGTTCTTATTTATACTTGGCGGATTTTTTTTCGAATTTCTCTGCTCTCACCCCCCAGTTTTGTTCGAATGCCCAAAAAAAAATCTCCTCCAAATTTTAGCAAAATCGGTTAATATTTAGGGGTGCCGCAAAGACCATGAAGTTTCCCATTGATTGAACATGGGAAAAAGTCAGCTTTTTGTAAATCTAATATTTAAACGCGATCATATGTTACAAATAATTCCGTGTTTCAGTATATTGTTCAGAATTCGTCAGAGAATAAGAATCAATCATATATTTTGAGGTTGAATAATTTTAAGCCACTCTTATGGGTCCCCAAAGAAAACCCCATAAGTGACAAATTTGAATTTTACGTAATATTGCGGTTTATTGACGCTTTTTAAAAATAAAAAATCATTAATCGGTAATTTAGGAATACCCAGTCATTTTTGTACTAATATTCAATTGTTTAAACAATTTTTATTTGTTTAATTTTTTTTCAGTCAACTCGCGAAATGAACGTATTTTCTGGACTTTATGAGTTATTCAATTAATAATAACAACAAAATAATTTGTTCAAATAATTTTACAATTATTTAAATATTACGTATTTGTTCAAGCATATATTTTACCTAAGAAAAAGCAGGAGAAACATTTTATCTCACTAAATTTTCAACAAATTTTAATATTTGTAAGTACTAATTTGTTTATTATGAATACTCGTAGATGTTTAAAAAATTTAACTTACAAATATTAAATTGTCGAAATTTTAGTGATATAAAATGTTCCTCCTGCTTTTTTTAGGTAAAATATATGCTTGAATAAATACGTGTTATTTAAATAATTGTAAAATTATTTAAACAAAAATCATTTTGTTGTTATTATTGATTAAATAACTCATAAAGTCTAGAAAATACGTTCATTTCGCGAGTTAACTGAAAAAAAAACAAATATTTGAACAAATTTAAATTGTTCAAATAATTGAATATTAGTTAAAAAATGACTGGGTATTCTTAAATTACCGATTAATGATTATTTATTTCTGAAAAACTTTTAAAAAGCGTCAATAAACTGCAATATTACGTAAAATTCAAATTTGTCACTTATGGGATTTTCTTTGGGGAACCATTAGAGTGGCTTAAAATTATTCAACCTCAAAATTCATGATTGATTCTTATTCTCTGACGAATTCTGAACAATATACTGAAACACGGAATTATTTGTAACATATTATCGCGTTTAAATATCAGATTTACAAAAAGCTGACTTTTTCCCATGTTAAATCAATGGGAAACTTCATGGTCTTTGCGGCACCCCTAAATATTAACCGATTTTGCTCAAATTTAGAGGAGATTTTTTTTGGGCATTCGAACAAAACTGGGGGGTGAGAGCAGAGAAATTCGAAAAGTGAAAAATAAGGGCCACCCTAGCAAGCACAGCTCCTTCACGGACAAGTATTACTAGTAATCCTTTGGACGAAGAAACTGTGCTTATAGGTTGCAAAAGGGCTAAAGTTTTCATTTGTTTACAATCAATGTTTACAAAAATGTAAGAAATTTTTAATTGCTGGTGCAATGTAACTAAATCTAATACAGAACGTGTCTGTTAATACTTTTTGTGAAGAAAATAATGTTTTTATTTTAGTTTTACTTGAAAAAATAATGATCACACAAACAAAATTGTAGACATTTTGCATTGACTTAGAATAGGATCGTCTGTGACTTTCGTCCTACTATTTTTTAAGCCTAAAATGCATACAAATGAAGTACCGTAGCCAGATTTTGTTAACATATTCATCATACCTATATCGTTGGTTAAAGTGCACTGTGACCCGGAGTCATCGTGTTTATATGTGGGACACATTACTTCTCAATGTGACCCCACAAACAAAAATTGCCGATTGAACTCAAACTTCGGCAAAATTCAATTCTATTAGGTGACAAATTATGAAAAAAATTGCCATTCACCGAGGTAGTAGAGTGTCAGTTTTGGGTTTCTTGTGGGTATCATCAATTTCAGCGATTTGTACCTTTTATTTTTTATAAATATCAATTTCTTTTCGAATTTCGTCCTTTTTTTTCTTTCATACTTAAAAGACAGCTTAGTTTTTTCTTTAAAGGATCTCAAGGTTAAAGAAAGGACCGACAATTGTTTATTTATGAAGATGAGCGTTCAGTATTTTTTTGAGGATATCATCTGCTTCGATGATTTAAAACTCTTTTAATATCAATAAGAAAAATTTGGTCTTCTACAGTTTTAATAAGATACACTTATAGGATACCCTTTTCAATGATCATAAGAATTTTTTGACAAAATCAATATTTGACCTTCAACAATGAATATCAAAATTAAATTTAACATTTTTCGAACGTCAACCTTTTTATTTTAGTTTAGGCTTTAAGAAAAGCTGACGTTTTTTGTTTAAGAACTAATTAATAATTGGATAACGGTCCATTCATGTATAGTGGCGTTACTGGTTCAAATCCGAGCTAAGGCAGATTTTTTCTAGTTCTTCAAATAAAATCATTTGCCCAGACGAATAGAAAAATTTTCAATTTTTGCTATTCTGTAATTATATTTAAAACTCCTGGGCGCGAAAATATACATAGAACATCTTCCAAAAATTATAAGGCTGAATTAAATTGCTTTTAAGTTGAAAACAATTCGAAAATCGCGATAAAATTACATAAAAATAAATGGTAAAATATGAATTTGAAATAATAAGCGGTTTTTGAAATGATCCCCCAAGATTTGCTGTAAAATTATTGAAGTACATTTATTTAATGTATGAAAATATCTCAGGTAAGCTTTTTTACTGATTCTACTGGGTTTTTATATGGAATGTCTAAATGCTCAAAAATATCAATGAGAAGTTCTAATTGCATTTTTATTGCGATTCGTCACATATGGTTCGGGTTAATTTGAATATTATTCAACGACCCTCTCACCTATTTCATACTTGCGAATGAGTATAGCATAACCCGTTTTTGTGTGCTGTATGTATAGAGCGTCCTGCGGAAGGGCTTTAATTTACGAAATCAATACCACACATACTTGTATGAGAACAATGCTGGCAATGCAATCGCTTAGGTTAAGTGACTTATCATATGCTATCCGCAGAATGATATATATATATATATATATATATATATATATATATAATTAAA
>CAKNYM010051560.1:293087-305204 GCA_932195095.1 Andricus curvator
GAGTGGGGGTAGGCGGCTGTCGCCCCATAGTTGTACCTAACTACTGAGACTGTTAACATATGCGAAGGATGAAAATTAATGAATGAAAAATTTGTAAATATTAAATTAGTTATTTTTAATTTAAAAATTCAGAATCTGTGGGTCTGAACGATTATAACCCTGAAAAATTTTCCTCACAATATTAAAATTTAAATTTTCTATAAGGATCTCCTAAGCCGTTAGAAATACGTAAAAACAAACAACATTTTCGGTATCGTCGTCAAACAAGTATAATACAAATGAAAATCTAGAAATTAATTGATTCAATATATATATTGTGTAAAAATATACAAAATTGTTTAATTATTAACAAAGATTAGCTTTTGTGACAGTCAGAATTACCCTTTTTCAGGGCAAGTATATACTCGAAGTTATAAAACGCTCGACTTGAAGTCATACAAATTCGACTCAAGATATCAATATATGTCTTCAAGACATAGAAACTTGTCTCCAAGAAATAAATTGAAGTCTGGCTCCGTCTCAATAAGGAGACATGCTGGAGTCGAACTTTTCGACTTCAGCATGTCTTGATTGGGGGCAATTCAAGTCGAAACCAAGTCGAAGAAGCTTATTGCTAAGCTGACGGACCACACGTGAAAATAATATTGAATCGAGTTCTGACCTAGAACATAATCAAGGGCTTATTTAAGGCTCACCGAAAGCACAAAAATACATCTTCGTAAATCAACACCTGCCACTCAAAAACTACCCTTAATACAAATTATGTAAAAATTGTGAATCTGCCCATATCATATTTGAGGGCTCATTTAAGGCTAATTTAATGTACTATTACGAAATTTAATGCCCTGATTTAAAAAAAAAAACTGGGGATACGCTGGCCTAACGTTAAACTGACCAGGGGGGTGACACGATTTTCGCTTTTGCATTAGAGGCGCGTGTCAGTTTTGTGAAGAGCGGCGAGTCGTGAAGCATTGGCGCCACCTCTGCGACGCCCGGTCTGCCCGTTGTCTGTTATGATTTTGCATATAAAAACTCGTGAAATGTCATAACTTTATCGTCAATTTGCCGTATTTTATTTATTTACGGATACATGTGTTATAAAAATGGGGGGCATCGATTTATAGCACCGAACTGTCTATCAGGGTACGACTCAACCCGCTCAAACGGAGTAAAAAAGTGCTTTTTTCTGTTCTAAAAAATGAGCTTGACCATTGGCAACAAGCAATTAAGCATGAAAAAAAGGATTTTATTGTTGAACCTGGAAATGAAGTTTGTGAAGATCACTTTTTTAAGGATCAAATAATTTGGAAAAAGAAAGTTTTAGCTCCGGATGGAACGGTTATGGCGGTAAGTATGAGGATATGTTTACACCGATGTTCTTTAACCAAGAATAATTGAATGGCTCTGATGGTTTCATGACTACATTGATTTTTAAATTTTGATATTTTTTTCTTCTTGTAAAACTATTAGATTATTGTAATAGTGTGTAACATTATATTTTTATTAGTTTTGGAAATTTTTAACATATTTTAAAACCCTTACTATCTTTAAGAAAATTGTAAAAGTAACATTAATGACAGTTTTGAATTATCGCTGAGTTTCGACATTTATGTACGATTACATTAATTTATTAATAAATTCAAGTATTAAAGTAAATTAAAATTGTAAAATAATGATTTTCTTGCAGTCAGAATAGTACAAGAACCCTAAAATTAAAAAAACGATAATTTTATGAAAAAGAAAGTCGCGGAATTTTCTAAAACGTAGCTTTGCTCAATTGTATATAATAAATTATTATGTTCTGTCTGCATAATAATTTCTATACTTTTATCGTAGTATATTCGTAAATAATTTAAATAATTATATTTATTTAAATAAATTAACCTGGCATTTATTACTCCTATATACCATCCTACTGTCTTCACTCCATATTTAATTTATATCTCAATCTTTTAATTCAATTTTTAAATAAATAAATGAGTAGATGTACATTCAAGTTAATAACTTTATTACTGATAATCTTTTCAGCAATTTCACGATCAATACAATACACTGAATATTAAAAATTATGATTTTTAAATTTGCTTGTATATTTTTATTATAATGTAATAATAGATTAGGATCATTCGAGTCATTAAAAAATAGAAAAACTATTTTTTATATTATCATTTCAGAACATTTATTTTATTTGTTTTAAACGTTAAAGACGTAATCTTTATATTTTACCATTCCACTCTACTTGAAAATTAAAAACCGACATTTCCAGTGTATGTAAGGTCTATTTTTCAATCATAGCTATTTTTTAAATTCTAGAAACAGTTAATCCTTGCTTAATTCAAGCTAAAAGTTTTTAAATTATCCACAAACGTCTAAAATATTATAAAAACTGCGAAAAATACAAAATCTCCCATGATTCTAATCAGCTTTCATTCAAATGTAGGGCGCCGCGCTAGTGGCGCCAGTGTTTCATTTTCTGCCGTCCTTCACAAAACTGACACAGTGCATTTGTATGGCGAGTCACCCCCCTGAACTGACGCACAATGGGGCAGTTTGGCAAGAACAGCGCAAGAATCTGTAACCGCGTCAAATTAGAGTTAAACATGATGAAACTTGATACTCTAATGTTTAAAAATGTAAAATGTTTTATTTCATGTCTATGATATTGCTGATGACGAATCTGAAGTAAGATTTTCAAAATTCGAAATGGCCGATTCAATATGGGTGTTCAAATAATGAAAAGGTGCATAAATGTTAGTAAAAATAAGTGAAACAAATAAAAGTTTGCTTACGGGGAATTTTCGTGTCGCTGATTACGAATCTTAAATCCGATTTTTAAAATTCAAAATGGCTCTTCAAATACGGTGGACCAAAAACTTGGTAAATGTATACATATTTGTAAAACTCAGTACCTCGGGATTTTTCTGGGTCGGTAATTACCAAGCTTTAGTCATATTTTCAACATTCAAAATGGACGATTCGATATGGTGGACAATAACTTGAAAAATGTATAAATGTTAGTGAAAATCAATATCCGCGGTTTTTTTGGGATGCTGATTACGAATCTTAAGTCAGATTTGCAAAACTCAAAATGGCCGATCACATATGGCGGTCGAAGCACTTGAAAATTGATACATTTTTGTAAAAATCAATACCTTGGGATTGTTTGGAGCTCTGATTCCGAATATTAAGACAGATTTTATCATTAAAAATGGCTAATCCAATATGGCAGACGAAAAACATGGAAAATTGATAAATCTCTGTAAAAATCCGTAACTCGGAATTATTTGGGGCTCTGATTCCGCATCTTGGCCATATTTTCATAATGCGAAATTGCTGATAGAATACGGCAAATAAAGAAATTAACAAATTTATAAGTGTTTGTGAAAATCAGTACCAGGGTTTTTTTGCGACGCTGATTACAAATATTATTTTTTATTTAATTTTAAATTGAAATGAGTGAAAACCCGTTATTATAATTATGTACAAGCCTTTCAAACTTTCAGTCCGCAATTTGTCATCAGTCATTTTGAATTTTGAAAATCTGACTAAATATTCGTAATAAGCGACCAAAAAACCTTGGTTACTCATTTTCACAAGCATGGATACATTTTTCAAGTTTTTCGTCCGCTATAATGGATCGGCTATTTTGTATTTTAAAAATGAAACTTAATATTCGGAATGAGAGTCTTAAAATTTCAAGGTACATACTGATTTTTACAAACACTTATAATTTGTTTCAATTTTTTGTCCACCACCTTGGATCGGCCATTTTGATTGAACATTAGGCGTAAGATACGGAATCAGAGCCCCAAATAATCCCGAGGTACAGATTTTCAGAAACATTATTAAATTTTCTAAGTTTTCTGTCTGCCATATTGGATCAGCTATTTTAAATTACGAAAATGTGACCTGGGATTCTGAATCAGAGCCCCAAAAAATTCCGAGGTACAGATTTTTACAAAAATTGATACATTTTCAAGGGTTTTAAATCGTCATATTGAATCAGCTATTTTGAATTTTAAAAATCGAATTTAAGATTCATAATCAGCGACCCGAAAATTCCCCGTATGCAAACTTTTATTTGATTTACTTATTTTTGCTAACATTTATACACCTTTTCATCATTTGAACACTTATATTGAATTGGCCATTTCGAATTTTTGAAATCTGGCACAACTGGCGCAACTATTTTGAATTTCAAAATTGCGGCAGCAGATTCGAATTCAGCGATACCCGAGGCGATACCTTATATCTAGGGTGTACCAAGTTTCATCATTCTTAACTATGGTTTGACGCGGTTACAGATTCTTGCGCTGTTCTTGCCAAACTGCCCCATTGTGCGTCAGTTTATAACGTTAGGCCAGCGTAACCCCAGTTCTTTTTAACAAGGCATTAAATTTCGTAAAAGTACATTAAATTAGCCTTAAATGAGCCCTCAAATATGATATGGACAGATTTACCATTTTTACATAATTTGTATTAAGGGTAGTTTTTGAATGGCAGGGATTGATTTTGGAAGATGTGTTTTTGTGGTTTCGGTGAGCCTTAGATGAGCCCTTAATCATGTTGTAGTTCAGAACTCGATTCAATATTATTTTCGCGTTTGATCCATCAGCTTAGCGTTAAGCTAGCGTAACCCACGGTTTTTTTAATAGTGGAGTATTAAATTTGGTGATAGGGCATTAAATTAGCCTTAAATAAGCCCTTAATTATGAAATAGGTTTTAACTTGATTCGAACATGTGGTTACGTCAGCTTAACGTTAAGCTAGCGTAACCCACGGTTAAAAAAAAAGTGGAGCATTGAATTTGGCAATAGAGCATTAAATTAGCCTTAAATGAGCCCTTAATTATGAAATATATTCTAACTCGATTCGAACATGTGATTACGTCAGCTTAACGTTAAGCTAGCGTAAACCACGGTTAAAAAAAGTGAAGCATTGAATTTGGCAAGAGAGCATTAAATTAGCCTTAAATGAGCCTTTAATTATGAAATATGTTCTAACTCGATTCGAACATATGGTTATGTCAGCTTAACGTTAAGCAAGCGCAAACCACGGTTTTTTTTTTTAAGTGGAGCATTAAATTTGTCAATAGGGCATTAAATTAGCCTTAAATGAGCCCTTAATTATGAAATAGGTTTTAACTCGATTCGAACATGTGGTTACGTCAGCTTAACATCCCGAGTAAAAATGCTTCGACTTGAGTTCGACTTGGCGAAGTCTTGAGTTCGTCTTCAAGACCTCGATGTCTGGCTGCGTCTCAAAACTGAGACGAGATATAAGACAATGTCTTACTTTTATGGTTTCAGCATCGTGATGTCAAATCGGCGTAACTTGTCTCAAGACGAACGTTTTCGACTCAGAAATGAGACCTCGAATGAGACTGTTAACAGATGCGAAGGATTAAAATCAATGAATGAAAAATTAGCAAATATTTAATTAATTATTTTTAATTTATAAATTCCGAATCTGTGGGTCTGAACGAGTATAACCCTGAAAAATTTTCCTCACAAAAATTAAAATTATAATTTTCTATAAGGATCTCCTAAGCCGTTAGAAATACGTAAAAACAAATAACCTTTCGGTATCATCGTCAAATAAGTATAATACAAATGAAGATCTATAAATTAATTGATTCAATATATATATATATATATATATATATATATATATATATATATATATTGTGTAAGAATATACAAAATTGTTTAATTATTAACAAAGATTAGCTTTTATGACAGTCGGAATGACCCTTTTTTCAGGGCAGGTATATACTCGAAGTTATAAACCGCTCGACTTGAAGTCATACAAATTCGACTCAAGATATAAATATATGTCTTCAAGACATAGAAACTTGTCTCCAAGACATAAATTGAAGTCTGGCTCCGTCTCAATAAGGAGACATGCTAGAGTCGAACTTTTCGACTTCAGCATGTCTTGATTGGGGGCAATTAAAGTCGAAACCAAGTCGAAGAATTTTTACTCGGGATACCTAAATTTATTTCACACTTGTCAAACAGTGTTTCCTGTACACCACATTCTTTGAGGATTCTCTCGTTACTGAATCTGTCCATTAGCGTTTTACCGCACATATTGCGCAGGTTTTGCATGCCAAACGTGTTAATTTTACTCTTATGCTTTTCTTGGTACGTCCATGTCACGCTACCGTACATCACAGTGGGTATAAATATAGAATTATGTATCGCCATTTTAGCTTTATCTGACATATTTTTACTTCTGACAATGGATCCTCCTCTGCTGATAATCTCGTTACCCTCGTTTATACGCCTATCCATCTCTCCATCTATCTTTCCGTCATTAGTAGATAGACTACCAAGATATACGTCCTCATCAACTTGTTCTGTCTATTATCGTCTAGAGCAATGTTGCGTACTGTTTTCTCACCCTTTCCTTCAAACACCATAATTTTTGGTTTATTCGCGTTAATTTCAAGGCCCATGTTTTTCATGCTATAGTATTCAGTCTGCTCAACATTCTTTGCAAGTCTTCCATTGACTCTGCCATAACAAACTTATCATCTGCGAACGCTAACCCACGCACCTTTACTGTTCCGAGATACACACCTTCTTCGTCGAGGAGGGCCATTCTTAGACACTTGTCCATGAATATAATAAATATCCATGAGGTCATAACGCATCCTTTCTGCAGTTACCCATTTATCGCCACACTCGCTTTTCTACCTGAATATATGTTTTTTATCGCTTTTAGGAGCAATCCATTGACTCCGTACGCTTTCAGGACTTCCCAAAGTTTACTTCTATCCACCTTGTCAAATGCTTTTTTCTAGGTCAGCAAGCGCACAGAAAACTTTTTTATTTACTCTCAACATTTTTTCTGTGATCTGTCTCATGCTAAATATCTGGTCCGCATATGATCTTCCTGGCATAAATCCACATTGGACTTCCCATATATTTTTTGTTGTTATTTTCATTGCCCTATGAATAAGTATTTTTGTATATATTTTGCTTACGGTACTTAGTAAGCTGATACCTTTGTAATTGTTGCAGTTGATTTTATCTTCCTTTCCATTGCACATTGGGACGATAATCGCTTTTTTCCAATAAATTTATAATAATTGAGTTCGATGTCTCAATTCTTGATAAATGAAGAATATGTGTCAGACTGTCACGTCACCAATTCCTTTAAACAAATTTACTCGCACACTAATAAACTCGCTAAGTAAGTCGAATGATTTTTCTATGCCAGAGAGACATTCTTCTTTCTTTCCTTTTCTTCACGTCTGTCTGGTATGGAAAGTACAAGGGAAAATATTCATTCGAGTTAAAGGTTTATGAGTAAGTCTGTTCAAAAGAATTGGTCACGAACGGCAAAAATTTATTTTAACAAAATTCGTGAACTAGTAGCTAGGTCTTGGATACAAGAAAAAAACATAAAATAATCATGGATTTTCATAAATAATAATGTATGTGAACTTTGAGAAATAATTGGAGAACTCGAAATGAAAAATCAAAATCCCAGATCCATTTCAAAGAAGACAAGCAGGTAAATTTCAAGCCGTAGAATCTTTTGGCGGTAAAATATGATATTGTTTTCTAGAAGAAATTCGGTGACACATATTTTTCCGATTAGAGAAAAAAATGTTTGCGAAGTTATGAGTATCTGATCTTTGAAGCTTATTTTAAAAAAATCGTGCCCATAAGAATTTTTTTTCAAAACATTGAACTTTCACATGTTTATTACAAAAAACGACATATACGGAACAATGCTAAGAAAAAAGCTTGCTCATTATAAAAAGTTCTACAAATAGGGCCTCATACTATATGAATACTATATATACTATATAAATAATTTTACAATTAATTTAATAATACGTATTTGTTCAAGCATATATTTTACCTAAAAAAGCAGGAGAAACATTTTATCTTACTAAATTTTCGACGTCAATGTCGATGATGTAGACTCTTTCACCTTTTTTTTTCTCGCATCACGATGTCGGGTCGATTGGCTCGGATGTAATGATCCGTCTGGATAGTAACATCCCAATATAAGATGTAATCTTCGTTTTCTAAAACGGACATTGGAATGTATCTATAGAAAGGTATTCATTCTGTTAAGAGTCCTAGGTTTAAGGGGATTTATCAGCGTTATAAAATGGTTGCCCAGTTTCCGGCCGCACGGTTGAATATTTTTGTCTGATATTTTGCATACCTCATCTAAATATTGGTCTCTTTTAGTGTCAAGTCTCGGTTTTTTGAAAAAATGTTTATATTTGACGTTATAAACAAAAAGGAAAGAACAATAGAAAAAAAATGCAGTGACGCTCAGTACTAGCTGAGTGTGTATCATAGTGGTGGCACTCCCATGTATCGTTTTGAAGACTTGGCTTCAAAATCAGCTCCATCTAGCGGTTCCCCCGGACACTATAAGTCAGTGAACCTACAAATCCCTGACAGCAATTCATTCCAAACTCTGCTTCCCCCAAATTCTCGTAAATATTAAATTTCGCTTAATTTCGTGCAAATAGACTTTCAAAATTATCAAAATTGATAAATAAAAAAAGATTTTCCATACGTAAAATATATATTTAAATACTAGAAGTATGATTTGTTGTAATCGTTGTAATGCAAAGGATTAATTGGCTTTTGGATTTGAAATTATGTCTTAGAATAATATTTCTTATTTCTCTAACAAAGAAATTTTTATAAACGATAAACTTTGCTTGAAGAAAAAAACCTCCTAATATCTCAAAAATACTTTTATTTATATCCCTTTTTAATTTATTTGTTACTGCTTCAAAATATGAAAACAACAAAGTAACCTCAAATCAACCAAATGGTACTTTTTTTTTATTTCAATGCTTACCAATCAACAGATTTCCTTACATCAGCACGAAATAGTACACACAGTACGTATATAACAATATACACAACAAAACTTGCAGAAAATTTTATACAACAAGGTTAACACAACAAATTAAATTTGACACTTCGACTAATGTCCAATTTCGAGATTTCGAAATATTTGAAAATATTATGGTTGCACATGCGCATTGCATTCTACTAACTCTCAGCGCCACCTAGCGGTTCCCCCGCACACTAAAACGTAATGCCTTCAAAACTATACATGGGAGTGCCACCACTATGGTGTGTATTTTCGAGGCCTGAACCTCGACCCTCGTCAAAGCTACGAGGAAGATGCCCCGTAGCGCGAGTGGAGAATCTCGAGCGCGTCGAATTACCCGAAACCAATGAACCTTTCATTGTCATGAGGTGCAGGCCGGTTCAAAAAACTGAAATTATGAAAGCATCGCGTGATTCAATTTTAATTAGCATAAATAGTTTATTCATATAATTTCAAGAATGTGAAAAAAAGATTCATGAAAATCGGTTAATATTTGCAGTAATAATAGAAATGTTGAAGTGCAAACGATAGAATGCCTACACCCTTCAATTTTGCCCCAATCCGCAATTATTTTTTTTTTAATTGAAGAGTGCTAAATTTCCAAGAGCACCTTAATCAGAGATTGTTGAATTTTTATTTGTTTATTTATTATATGTTTACTCGAAGTATGAGAAAATCGAGATTTTTCACAAAATCATTATTTACTCTTCAATAGCGGTTTGCATATGATGAGAATCATCTTAAATCGACGCAAGAGTACTCTCAGAATGCAAATAATTGGATTATTGTATGTTTTTATTGTTATAAACAAATGACATTGGGAAACAGACACATAGTGTAAGTTTTGTTGAAAAAATTTGTTTTCGGATGAATATGCTTTATATGATAGAGTGACTGTTAGTCACAATTTTTATGAAACATCAACAATTGTAAATGTTGTAAACAATTTTTTGCAAAAATTTGGATTTTGTGGTTTTTTCTATTTCCGTTCTTCCTTCATTATCTGAAATTATGTAGATATTCGGAAAAGTGACATATGTTTGATTATGTGTGTTCAAATACAATACAAATACAAACAGTGTTGTTGATTTTTTAAACCAATGAAATAAGTAAATATAAAACTTTGTCCTGAAAAATAATTTTTTTTGCACTGAAACTGCTTCGAATGTTTGTGAGAGAGCTTTACAGGAACTGTTTTTATGTACAATTCACAATAAACAGTTGTTATAATATAATTTTAAATATAACGATTCGTAGGTAGTTAACAATATTGTAATTTTTATTGAAAAAAGTTTTTTCTTCTCTGGAAATAGTTTAAATTATCGTGACCGTGATTTTCAGTAACAATTTCTATAAAACAGTATACACAATTTTTTTTGCAAATTGTGGAATTTGTGCTTTTTCAATTTCGGATTTTTCTTTATCCTAAACAAATGAAATAAGTAAATACAAAACTGTGGCTTTGCGGCCTGCACAATACTTTTTTTTGCACTGAAAATTCTTCAAATTTTTGTGAGACAGATTTGCTGTCACTCATTCTATGTAACAATTAACAATAGATAATTCTTATTATCTATTTAATTTTAATTATTAAATTAAAAATAAAATTCATTCACTTGTAATTTCAAATGTCACGATTTTTTCATGTATTTAAAAAAGCCATTCATTGATCCATTTTACCAGATCAATAAATCGGTTACGTAAGGCCCAAAGACACATACATCCTGTAATTTATATCCATCGGCCATTAAAAAAAAATCTTCCGAATGGCGAAAGCCAAGTCATGCCAAACATTTTTATTTCTTCATTTCCATTGATTATAAAAGGAACAAATTGAATGACATATGTATCATTTCCCATAATATCGGAATATTATTCAGAAGAGTGCAAGTTTTAAAAAAAAATTGCTTATGTACAAATGTCGCTTCTTATAGCAATTGTATATTGCTCATTTTTTAGGAAAATAGTTCTTGAAAATCTTTCTCACACAAACTTGAAGCAGTTCGAGTGAAAAAAAAAACAATCTTTCCAGGCCAAAGTGCCATTTCATTACAAGATTGACACTTGTTGTGTTTCAACAAATATGTATAATGAAACCTATGTTATTTTAAGGATATTTGCATCAATTCAGATAATGAAGTAGAATGCGAAATGAAAAAACAACAAATTAATGTTAATGTTTCATAGAAATTGTTACTGACGATCAAGAGCGCAATAATTTGAAGTATTTCCAGAGAAGAATACAAATTACTATATTTTTTAAGACATACAACTTTCGTGATATTTTGAAATAAGTGATAAGAATAAATAATGAATGTTTATTGTCAATTTTACATAGAAACAGTTACTTTTAATCTCTCTCACAAACATTTGAAGCAGTTTCAGTGCAAAAAAAAGTATTGTGCAGGCCGCAAAACCACAGTTTTGTATTTACGTATTTCATTTGTTTAGGATTTGTATTTTAAGAAACATAATTAAACTTACGTTCTCTTCAATAATATCTGCAGCAATTCAAATAATAAAGGAAAATTCGAAATTGAAAAAGCACAAATTCCACAATTTGCAAAAAAAATTGCATGTATTGTTTTATAGAAATTGTTACTGACAATCACTGTCACGATAATTCAAACTATATCCAGAGAAGAATAACCTTTTTTCAATAAAAATTACAATATTGTCAACTACCTACGAATCATAATATTTAAAATTAAATAATAACAACTGTTTATTGTGAATTGTACATAGAAACAGTTCCTGTAAAGCTCTCTCACAAACATTCGAAGCAGTTTC
The DNA here is from genome assembly GCA_932195095.1 of Andricus curvator. Classification (NCBI taxonomy): domain Eukaryota; kingdom Metazoa; phylum Arthropoda; class Insecta; order Hymenoptera; family Cynipidae; genus Andricus; species Andricus curvator. The sequence goes on from CAKNYM010051560.1 coordinate 304,761, forward strand.
AGTGCAAAAAAAATTATTTTGCAGGACAAAGTTTTATATTCACTTATTTCATTGGTTTAAAAAATCAACAACACTATTTGTATTTGTACTGTATTTGAACACACATAATCAAACATATGTCACTTTTCCGAATATCTACATAATTTCAGATAATGAAGGAAGAACGGAAATAGAAAAAACCACAAAATCCAAATTTTTGCAAAAAATTGTTTACAACATTTACAATTGTTGATGTTTCATAAAAATTGTGACCAACAGTCACTCTCACTATCATTTAAAGCATATTCATCCGAAAACATATATTTTTCAACAAAAATTACACTATGTGGCTGTTTCCTAATGTAATTTGTTTATAACAATAACAATAATTGGGGCAAAATTGAAGGGTGTAGGCATACTATCGTTTGCACTTCAACATTTCTATTATTACTGCAAATATTAACC
>CAKNYM010051561.1:0-33820 GCA_932195095.1 Andricus curvator
TGTTTCTCTATTGTATGTGTAATGGTTATTCTTTGTCTGATTTCACTAATTTCTTTACGAATAATTTAGAAAAAAATGATTATCTTGTGCGACAGTTTTACAAAAAGCTGTTGAAGAAATATAAACTTAAACATAATATTTCTCGAGCATCGAAACACCGCATACGTGGTGGTAAATATTGTAAACGTACAGATCTTGCATCATGTGCACAAACGTCAACGGCGGAATTAACCACTCTTTCCTTATTCTGAAAATATGTAATCCATGTTTTTCTTCAACATTATATAAATCAATAAATTAAAATTATGTAAAATGTTACCCTTTTTTATTCACAGACCTTTCATACATGTAGTCAGTAAGAATAATAATTTTTAATTGCACACCAGTATTCGAAAAAAATTTAAATTTCTACAAATTTTCTATTTTTTCTTTAAATCATAATAGTAATATAATAAAAATCATTTTATAATTTTTTGTCACGTTATTTTCGCAATATTAATTAGGCTGCTCGTTTGTCAAAAAATATATAAAGAACATTTCTCAGGGGCATGTCAGATTGCACACCCTCAAGACGTCTGCAAACAGGTGTCCGAGAGCGGCTGGGGGTAGGTCCCCAACCACCAGGGCGAGGGGGTCGGCGCCATAGTGCGGTGAAGGGGGATGGGAGAAGTGGAGGGGGTAGTCTGTCCATAGTGGCCCGGTACTACTAACGTGACATTCATGGTTAATAATGACAATAATAGTAAGTCCCCTTCAGGCCCCAGGGGGATGTTCCTGGAACGTTCCAAATGGGAGGACGTTTTGCACGTTCCGGGGATGTGACTGGAACGTTCCAGCGGAACGTCCCCAAGGTGCCCGCAGAATGTTCCAGGCACGTTACGAGAGTAATTTTGATAAAAGTTCTAGCATCCGTTCTCTTAGGTGTTAAAAGAAAAACCCTAAAATAATTGTTGAAAAATTCAAAAAACTTAGGAGATATTCAAAATTGAAAATTTTGGTCCTTTTTTGGAACTTTCATAACTTTCGTAATCTTAATGCTATTAAGATGTATTACAAAAATTCCTAATAAGACTCAGTTTAAAAAAAATATTTTTTGAAAAAAAAAACTCAAAATCTTCTTGGGTTTTTCAAAAACAAATTTTTAAACTGGATCTTCGAAAAAAATTCAATTTTTATTTTTTTAAATTCTTTTTATAGCCAGCTTACAGTGTCATCTACAAGCCCTGTAAAAATGCCAAACTGCCGTAATAAATTGAGGAAATGTATTCAATTTTCATATAGTTACTCAACGATCATCGTAGCTTTGCTCCCTCTATTTAAATTTGTTTTTCACAGCGACGATGTTGTTGACGTTGTTAACCTATCTGTCAAACGTTTTTTAAGTATTTTATAAACAGTGCCTCTCCGAAAGAATGTATATTTCGTTCATCCAGAAAACGTTTTTTGGTCAAGTTACCTGTGTTCGGTACTGGTAATAATGCTGCTTTTCACGCTTTAAAGCTCTGGTCTATTGCAAACAGGTACGTATTATTCAATTCTATTTCTTCTATAATTTATAGGTTGGTCGCTTATCGATGTTTATGCAAATCACATTGAATATAACCTGAAATATTTTGTAATGTTTAACATTTTTTAGATACACGTCTCGTAGATCAGGCCTGTCCAAGTAGAGGAAAACTGCTCATTCGCCACGTGTTCGAGTTCCACCACCACTTCACTTTTCTCAGGTCCAGAGGCTTGGGGGGTGGTCGCCCTCGTGAAGTTGAATGAGTAGAGGTCGGTGGTGGTGTTAAATTCCCATCTCGCAAATAAGCAGTTTTCCCCTACTTGGACAGGCCTGTCGTAGATGAAGGATCAGAATATGCTTGTTGAAAAGACGATAAGAAACTAGCAGAGAAAAATGCAATACTGGAAAATACATTTGTTTAAAGTCGACTCCGAAGATCCCAAAATTCACAACTCAACTTCGTTAACCTCCAACCTGGTTCCATAGTAGTAAATCGGTAAATTCTTTAAAAAATTTAAAAACCTAATTTTATTACTTAAAAATAATTTATAACGCATTGTTAAGTACTATTATACAAAATTAATTACTTCTTTGATTACAGAATATCACTCTGAAAAAACTACAGATTTGCTTAAGTTAAAAAATGGTCATTGTTAAAAATGATTCATAAAATCAGGAGAAATATTCCCGTTGTTAATTGTATTTAATTTGGAAAGAGAACTGAAGGTTCTCTAACAATAGTTACTTAAAGTTTTATGATTTTTCTTTCTCTTTAAGTAGAAGTTGCATTTCTGATTTAATCCTAATATTGTAGGGATCATTTTATACCTTGAAAGATTCTCTAAAATTCTCTTTGGTATGTTTTGATTAAAAAGTTGTATTTAAGTAAAATATTATTTATAAAGATAGTAGTAGTAGTAGTATACCATTAAGCCATTTCCCTTTCAGGGTAGGCGTGACACTACCCGATTCGGGTAGTGTTTCTAGGTGGATAGTTTCTTGTAGTAAATAACTACAAGCGTGGGCTTATCTTTATAAAGATAACAATTGTATAATTCCTAAATAATTAAACAAATAAAAACGTACCAATGAGCCTTATAGCATTTTTATTAAATAAGAATTGCAACTTTTTTACCTAGAGAGAAAGCAAAATCATAGAACACTAAATAACTTATCTTCAAATAAACAATTTGAACCTGAAATTTTTGTCTAAAGTTCGCCATTAGCTCTCTTCCAAAATTTGTTTCGATTACGTATGAAAATATGTTACTGATTTTTATCAATCATTTTTACCAATGTTCATTTTTGAGCTTGAGATAACTGAAATTACATTGAACACTTTTTTTAAATCAAGCAAAATATCTTTTAAATACCGAATTTGCAAAAAATGTATTTATTTTCATTGTTCTAACTTATATTATCTTTTAACCTCTCTTGAAAATTTCCTGAGTAATAAAATCAGGAAGATTCAAAATTAAGTGGTTTTTTCAGTACAACGTTAGCCAATTTAAAAGTGTTCTAGGATTTTAATTTTTGCTCATGCGTGCCAGTGCATGTTTTCGGAAAATTCAGTATTGCTTGTGTATTTTAAGGATTTTTAAAATGATTTATGAAATTGAGGAAAATAACCGCGTTGTTAAATACAAGAAAATTTGAAAGAAAATCTAATTTTTTTGAAAAAATAGTTGAATATGTAACTGTTAATTTAAAATGAATGTTTTGGAATTTCGTTTTTTTTCTTTCGCTTCAGATATCAGTTGTAATTTTGATTCAATCTTCAGCATTCACTACTTATTTTTTCCTTAAAAAGATTTTTTACAATTCGGTTTGTGGGAGTTTCATTAAAAATATGATAGCGAATTATTATGAAAAAGTTTATTATTATTATATTATATATATATATATATATATTATATTATTCATTATTATTATTTATGGCCAACGGCCATACCACGCTGAAAAAACCAGTTCTCGTCCGATCACTGAAGTTAAGAAGCGTTGGGCGTGGTTAGTACTTGGATGGGTGACCATTCGAGAATACTGCGTGCTGTTGGCCCGTCGTGGGAGTGGTGAGACCACGCTTGTAGTTATTTACCACAAGAAACTATTTAACTAGAAACACTACCCGAATCGGGTAGTGTCACGCCTACCCTGAAAGGGAAATGGCTTAATGGTATACTACTATACTTATTATCAATTTCTTTTGTAAAATTGTAACTTGTGTAAAACTTTTATATTTTAATCAAACTCCCAGTATAATAGAATATTGTAGATAATCTTTTCAGGAACAAATAAATGTCAATTTTTATTTAAAGCGAAAGAAAAAATGCAGAAAACGCCAGATACCTAATTTTAATAAAACAATTACTTATTGAACTACGTTTTCCAGCTACACGGTAAGAAGGAGTTGATTGGGACGCATAGAATGGCATTTAAAAAAACAGACGTTTCAATGCCTTTAAATGCGTACGAATTGCATTTTTGTCCGAACAATAATTAAATCGCATTGACTGGCATTGATTCTATTCAATATTTTGTCAACAGCATTAAAACGCATTGAGTCTGTTCGATACATGTTTTACGAAAGGCATTGCATGGCATTCAATTTGGCCGATCGCCGAGTCGCATTGAATAGCATTAAATAGCATAAAATCAAAGGCATTACCAGAAAGTCACTTTAATGCCTTGAAGTTTATGCGCATTAAAAATGATTGAGACGAAACGAGTTTTATACAATAAAGCGCATTCAATGGCATTTCGGACAAAAATGCAATTGGTACGCATTTAAAGGCATTGAAACGTCTGTTTTTTTAAATGCCATTCTATGCGTCCCAATCAACTCCTTCTTACCCTGCAAGAAACGTAAAATTCAAAAGTATTGTTTCGCATTCACGATTTGTTTCCGTGAAGTCTGTTATATGTCAGTTTCGCATTGGAGGTTAGCCGAAAACGTTTAAATGCGATACTTCTTATATAACATTAAATTCCTGAATGCGTTTGAATACGAAAGATAAAAATTTTTGCACGTAATGCTTTTTAATGCGAGACTTCACATTCGTTTTAATGCTTTCTAATGCGACCGAATGAGAGAAAATTTCAGAGCGAAATGAACACTTTTTAAATCGAGAGTTCGCATTACTTTGAATCCTTCTGAAAGCGAAAGAATGAGACACATTTTTTGAGCGAAGTAAAAACTTTTCAATGCGAAAGTTCGCATATGTTTAAATACTTTTGAATGCGATAGAATGAGACGAAATTTTTTATCGAGTGAAAACTTTTTCATGGGAGAGTTCGTACTGGTTTGAATACTTTTCAATACGAATTAATGATGGAAATGTTTTGGTTGAGTGAAAACTTTTTAATACGCAAGTTCGCATTAGTTTTAATGATTTTGAATGCGATCGAATGAGAAGAATGTTGTGCGTAAATTGAAAACTTTTTAATGCGAAACGTCGCATTGGTTTGAATTTTGCAAATTCCAAAAGTTATTGGAATACTTTTGAATGCGTAACCGCGGATTAAAATTTTATTCAATATTTTATTAAGTGTTTATTTATTTACTAATATTTATTTTACATAATTTAAAAAAAAGTTGTACAATAAACAGGAACCGCTTGATTACTTTTATACTTTTAAATGCGGAAGATCAACAACTGCCATCTCGCATTCGGCGCCTTGAAGTTTAATGCGAACCAATACTTTGTAATGCGAATCATCGACACTGCCGTTTCGCATTCAGCGTGATGAAGTGTAATGCGAACCAGTACGAACTAATACTTTTAAAATCTTTTTTTCGGAACAGAAAACAGAATTGAATCGCATTCAAAATGTCAATACATTTTAATATTTTTCAATACGACGTTTTTTACAGGGTACTTGTAGATTTTTTTGAAAAATTCATATATTTATCAATGCAATGTGGCTATTTTCCTCAATTTTATAAAGCACTCTTAATATTAATTTCATAAAGCATATCCTTAGGTAAATATTTTTAATTTGTATTTACTCTGAAAAAATATTTGTTAAATTATCACTGAATACATTAAAAAAAACATTTTGCTGGGACTTTTTTAAAACTTTTTAGTCATGACCTTCAAATATTTTTAAATATTTGAAATTTATAATTAAACTTGTTTCAGGCCATGAACGTATGGAAGTGGATTCGGCAAGATGGATTTTTCACAACACAGGCAATCAGACTCAGTAATGATGGATGGATTTGTTATGACAAAAATATTTAATATTTATATCTGTTGTCACGTTCTAAGTTCCATAATAAATTATGTCAGAATTTAAATTATTTTAATATTTTGAAATACTTGTATTGAAATATTGTGTGATTATTTAATAGCAGAATTTTTTTTAAATTTATTTGGGTGATTCTCCACAGACAGGGAATTTTTGGCAAGGGCAACTTTTTTTGGAAAAATGTTTCAAACTTTTTTTTCATAATGGTTAGGTTCATTGACCTTTAATAAAGTGGCCCTATAATTATTCACGCTTAATTCCCACTTGAAGGAACTGTAGCAGATGAGAACGTTTTCAATTTTTGATTTTCCGGGTGATTTTCTCTGATTGTATGTAAAGTAAAACAATACTGTAGAATATTCACACATTAAACGTAACATGGAAGGGAAGAATAGTTTTGTTTAAAAAATGCAAAGTTTTTCCAAAATTTAATATTTTTTTCAAATTTGAACATTTTTTTCAAGTTAGAAATTTTTTGTTTAGTTTTACGATTATTATTCTAAATTATAATCCTAATTGTGAAAGTATGATACGTGACATGAAAGGTATGGCAGAATTCAGTCTTTTTTAAGACTTTTTAAGTCAGATGATTTACTTTTATAGCGTGCCATTCTGATTAATTTCATTAAGAAGAAAATTAGAAACACAATATTTTGGGTTCGGATTTTAATGCCGTTCTCAGGGAATAGGTTTCTGGGTCAACCATCAGATTAATTTCAGGTTTATTTCAGACTTCAGGTTTAATTATGAAACGTATTCTTGATACTCAGATATAGATATAGCCGGTGTAAACATAACCTCTGAAGAAAGTCAGGGCCGTAGAATGAACAAAATTATTAATTATAAAATGTTTATTTCTCTTATATTTATTAACCCTCTAATCGCTTTATTTTTTGTGTGCAGTACTTGTAGGTACAAACATTTTAAATATCGATTTACGTGAATTTTTAATAAAATCATTTGGAAAAGGGCTTCGATTAGCTCCGTTTCGTCCCTGACAGCGAAAAGCAGGTTATGGTATACGATGTTACGGTATCTGAAAACCATACAAAATTACTTTTTACTCTTTGAAAACAACAGTAATCAATAAATCCTCCTGACAAAAAATCCTTTATTATGTTTGCATTGTGCTTCACCCCCGTGTGAAAAACCATCTAAACTATAGTCGAACAATAGACGAATATTGTACTCGTATGCACGAACTTCAGAGGTCAGACTCTCGTGCGCTGCACTATGGGCCAGGAACCACCAAAAGTGGTTTGTCTAAAAATTGATATAAGGAGGTTACCAGGGTCGCCAAATTCGAAATTAGCGACCCCAAAACCCCCTTATACCAAGTTTAAGACAAATGTATAACATTTTGCAATTTTTGTCACTATATTGGATCCGCCATTTTGAATTTGTAATTTTTTACGTCAAACTCGAAATCAGCGATCCCAAAACCTCCCTTATACTCAGACAAATATGTATAAATTTGCTCCGTCATACTGGATTTTCAATTTTGACGTCAAATTCAAAATCAGCGATCCCGAAAACACCCTTATACCAAGTTTCAGACAAATTCGACGTAAAATCGAATTTTTGTCACTTTTGGTTGTTCCTGACCTATAGTTGGCTCCATACGTGCACGGGCAGTTATTTGTTGTTTTTTCATCGGAATAGAAAAAGGCGCACCCCTACGTCAAATTAGACATCCTAAGGAATCCATCGGTACCTATTTTTCGAAATGTGAAGTGGTATGCGAGAACATGGAATTTCGACAGTAGAAATTTTAGGAAAAAGTCTAACTTTTTTTAAATAAAATACGTAAATTTCATGCTTTTAGATAAGTTTCCGAACTTTTACAACATTTTCTTGAATTCATCAATCAAAACTAAATGTCAGGAAATTAAAAACGGTTTGTCTTTCGGTAAATATCATAAAATTGTATTCCTTTATTTTAGTAATCAAGCATAGAGAAAAAAGTTCAATTTTTCTACTTTGACGGGTTTTCAACAGAACACAGGGTAGCCGATTGATACGAAACTTCAAATACAGATACTTCGAGGTGTCTCGATCACGAAAATATATTCATTTGATTCAAATTTGAATCTTGACTCTTGGCCAAAGAGCATTATGATAACCAAGATTATGAAAGTTCAAAGAAAAAAGGACCAAAACTTTCAATTTTGAATATACCTCCTAAGTTTTTTGAATTTTTCAAAAATTATTTTAGGGTTTTTCTTTCAACACCTAAGAAAACGGATGCTAGAATTTTTATCAAAATTACTAATAGTAGATGAAATTCTTAGTAATTCTTAGTAGAAATTGGTAGTAAATATCCACCTAGAAACACTACCCGAATCGGGTAGTGAGGCAATGAACTTTCGAGTTCAAACTGCTAATCAATTTTTTTTTTTTTTAGATGAAATTCTTCGGATGATCTGACATGGAATTGCTCATCTGCGTCTCTTAATTATTAGAGCGGTTCTGCGTGCAACCGCAATTTCAGTGTTTCATGGCTGCACGTGTAACAGCGCTATTGTGGTTCTCTCTCCCAATTCTTGGAGGATTTCAAGACCACTTGTTGTTTATGGAGATTCTACTCACAATTATTCCTTCGTGGATCTACCGAATAATTAGGGATGGGTACGTATATTACGCGACGCAGTATACATGCCTACTGAAAAAGCCTACCCTAATAGCACGGAACGTTCCGCGGGCACATTAGGAACATTCCAGGCATGTTCCCGGGACGTGTAAAATGTCCTCCCTTAGGAACGTTCCACTGGCACCTGAAGAGAACTTACCGTTATTGTTAAGTAATTAACGAACACCGATTTATGTCTAAACAATGTGTTTATTGAATGATACTGATGTATACGCTTTCGATACAACCGGCGAGATCTCAAGCCAACTGAAGCTGAAACGAACTGGGCCTCTCCGTGCGCTCTGGCACAGTGTTGCCACATCGTTGTTCTACACAGCGTTGCCAGATCGCTGTAACCTCATGACATCTCCCCTGCCTTAATAATAATGAACTATACCATAAAAGTTATTCTTTTAAATCGCAATTACATATAATCGTTTAAACAACTCGGTTTCTTTCTTAACCTATTACTTCTGCGTATAAGCGTATTTTCTGTCGCGTGACACAGTTGGGCTAATTGTTCGTTGGTCTCGTCAACATGCTGATCTTTAAAATTAGTGTTAACTCTCCTTAAGAAACGCCTATATCTTTCTAGCTGCGATCGGTTGTCTAACTTGACTTGATAGGCCCTCGGTTTATCAGTTTGGATTTTTTGAACTACTCCCCCCTTGTGAAAAGAAAGACCAACTTAAGATCACTTTAAGACCAGTTTCAAACCACGTTTGGTCTTTTTCTGGTCTTTTCCCTTCAGCCTATACCTGCCTCATTTTGAGGGCATTGAAATAGACACCACACACTCTCTCTCTCTCTCTCTCTCTGAAATAAGGATAGCTGTCTGTATCAACAGATTAGCTATACCTAAAAGTCCTAAAGAACCTGGGCTGATTTATGAGCATTTATGAGATCTAGAGGCTTCAACCAGTTTCCGTTATATTTATGGAACTCTGTCCCTCCCTCCATGGTTATGGTCCTGACTCGTGATGAGCCTAATAATGATGGAATATTGGGGGTTCAAACTGCCGGGACAGGACTATACCTGCCTATACTGTGATCTAAATTTGGTCTTTCTTTTCACGAGGGCCGGTTCCCACTTGTGCTTGTCCGTTTGTAATACGACCCTATCTCCTTCGTTTAACGGTTTTAGATCTTTTGTGTTTTTGTCATAATAATTTTTTTATCGCGTTTGGTTTCTAAGCGCTTGCTTTTCAAACGTATCTGGTATCGCTGGGTGGAACAAATTATCGATACACAGAATTATACCTTTCAATCTACGATTAAATAAATAATATTGCGCCGGTGATGGTACATCATTTTCCAGTGGCGTGTTTGTATACTCTAATAACGTTAGGTATCTTATTTTATCTTATCTTCACCATCTTCTGCTGCCTTCTTGAGAACATTTTTTACTGTTTGCACCTGTCGTTCGATAAATCCATTAGATTGTGAATAACGCGGGGTCGATGATATGCATTCAAACCCCCATTCAGTTGCAAAGTCTTTAAATTCTTTGCTGATCAAATTGGTACCATTATCAGAGTAGACCTTGCTTGGCACCCCATGTCTTGAAAAAATCTGTTTACACAAACTTATTGTTTCTGATTTCATGTTTTTCAATTCTATAATTTCCGGGTATTTTGAATACATATGAGCGATTAAAAAATTGATGCCCGCTAAATTATATTTATGGTTATAAATAATATTTATAACCATGAATAATATTTGGAAAACACTCATGATTCTTTTTTTCGTAGCCTGGGCGTCCTAACCCCACCTGTCATTCGACTTCGAATAAATTGAGTCGCGGCTCTCAGTCGAAAAGTTAAAGTCCCTCTGACAACCTACAGCGCAAGTGCTGTTTAGCTGTTCATCCGACTGTAGTAAACTTTTGCATGGCAAGAGCGAACAGGCCGTGGTAACTCAATGCTTTAGGAGTGCTCGCGTATATTCGACCTAATTAAAAAACTTAATAAAATTAAAAAATCAATAGAAAAACAAATAGAAATACATAAATAATTACTGGAATAATCATTTATGTATTTGTGTTTGTTCTTCTATTGATTTTTCCATAAAAACGCGTTTTAAGGAAAAAGCCAAGATAATAGAAGTATGTTTGAGAGCAGTTTTTATTTAAAATGTGTAATCATTTTTATGAATGAAAGTTCGTAGATAATACTGCTCCCTCCCTTAGTTTTTGTTGCTGCGTACTGCAACGATAATCATGAGGTTGAAAATTATGACAACAAATTATATACCGGCTCTCAAACACTTCTTTACAGGCTAGGTTCTGTAAATTCGGACATGTGTTGACGTTCGGTAGACAACGAAGGAGTAAGAGAGATAGATGAAACGTGGACCCCTCAGCGACGTGTAGCGGGGGAAGACCTACAGAGCCATCTAACGAGCCCGCAAAACAGGACCAGAATATGTGCAGTCGCAGTTGCCTATATTAGTGACCACGGCCTGAGAGCGAACTAATCGTGCGAAGCCCACTCCCAGCGACATGGACGAAACGATCCTCGTTAGTGAACCCCCACTCGCCTGCGTCGCGAGTGGTGCGCCGCCACTAAAGCGAAGCCCATAAAAGTACGGTACGCGAGACCCCCCCCCCCCAAGCTACATCTCAAACTCAAAAATCCCAATACCCACACGGCTAGAATAAGATGCGAGCTTCCAATGTAAATAGTATTAGCAATAAACCTTCACTCTAATTTTGAAATTACTTTGCTTTTCCTTTTATAAATTAGTTTCCCTCTCCCATTTAATTTAATAATTTTTGAATCAGTTTCAACCCACAGACTGACCTCAAAATGATCTTTATTGTGCAAGTGCAAGACATCCATGTCAATGAATTCTCAGGGACGTTTTGGAAGATCTCTAGTAATCAATGTTTCTTTCGTATTAGCTTTAGCATTACTTAAGCATATCATGCATTGAGTGACTTCATCTTTAATCTGTGTGGTCATCATTGGCCAATAAATACAATCTCTAGCGCTGGTTACAGATTTTTTACCCCCATGTGATTGTAATGTACTTTCTCTAACATTTCTTTTCTTAATACCATCGGAATAACTATTTGATTTTCTTTTAGTATTAAGCCTTTATTCTCTACGAGATCTGGTCTGACTGCCCGATACTAACTAACTGCTTGCGGTATCTGTTTTCTCACGCTTGGCCATCCCACCATAATCAACTTTTTCAATTCCTGCAATTCGACGTCTTTTTCCATTTCATTAACAATTTTATTCATCATGTGATCTAAACTCGCTCTTGATAACGTATCTGCGATAAATAGCTCCTTACCCGCTTTGTAGCAAACATCTAAGTCGTAGATCTGAGGGTTAAGTCTAAAACGCTGAATTGTGAGAGGACACTTATCTAAGGGTTTCTTGAAAATGGCCTCTAACAGTTTATGATCCATTTCTACCGTTACTTTTCGAACGTAAATGAATTGATGAAACCTTTTACAACCGTGATCGATTGCAAGCATTCATTTTTCGATCTGCGCATAACGTGTTTGCGCTTCCGTTAGTGTTTTTGAAGCATATGCTACTAGCCCCTATCCTGGAACATCACTGCTCCTAATCCATCTTTAGAGCTATCAATAGAGAGTTTAATGGGCTTGGCCACGTCATAATATTGCAGAACTTCTGGTTTAATGATTTCGTTTTTCAAGTCCGCGATCTCTTTTTGGCAATGATGGACCAATTCCATACCACTCCCTGTTTACATAAATTTCTCAGGTTTATTGTCATTGACGACAAGTACGGAATAAACTGTGACACACAAGTTATCGTGCCTAAAAATCTCTTCAAGTCCGCAACATTTTTCGGGTATGGAATTCTTTTGATTACTTCGATTCTGTTCTCGTAAATTCTGATACCTTTCTCACTCGACACATGACCGACATAGTTAACTTAAGTTTATCCTATTTTACATTTTTTTTCGTTAAACTTTACTCCGTTTTCTTTTGCAATTTGTAACACCTGCTTTAATCTCTTGTCATGCTCTACCTGAGTTCGCCCGGCCACCAGTATATCATCTATATAAAGTCTCACTCCTTCAACCGACTCAAATAAATTCCGAAAAGTAGAATGAAATATTTCCGGTGCCGACGCGATGCCGAACCTGTGGCGACCGAAACGGGAAATAAAAGTTGTCAACAGTGAATTTTCCTCGTCTAATTTAATTAGATAAAATCCTTTGTTGGCATCTAGTTTTGAGAATACTCGTGCCCCAGCTAACTCAGCCGTTAACTCTTCAAAACTCGCAAGCTTACAATGTTATCGTTTAATAGATGCATTTAGGTGCATATGATCTAAGCAAATTCGTACTTCTTTGTTCGGCTTATTTACTACAACAATTGGTTTTACTTTGTCTTTAATCTTAAACGGTATTCCCCGGCAAGCTGAGACACTCGGACACGCATTATCTACTAACTCAATTTTACACGGCGTAGTTTTAATTTTTCCTAACCCGCTGAAAAGCTCTTTATATTCTTGGATGATGTCTTGCTTGACTACTGCACATACTGCTCGATGGATTAATTTGAATTCGCGAGATGATTTTAATCTAAGAAGCGGAACTGCATCCTTAATGCCAGTGATGTGGAATTCGACGTCAATTGTCATGTCATTGCAATTACATTTAAGGATGCATTTCCCTAAGGCTTTTGCTCTGGAGCTGTCATACATCTTCAATATTACGTTGGTTTTGTCTATTTCTCGATTTAGTTTTAATTGGTTTATAATTTCTAACGGTAGCACATTTGCCTGTGCGCCAGAATCTAGTTTAAAATTTATAGATTTATTCCTGTCAACAATCTTTATGCCTTGGAACCATTCTTCCTCGTTATCTCTCTTAATTCCGGATGGTTGACCTTGCACCTGACCCGATCCCGCTGATGTACTACCGCTATTCGCGGCTTTTGAACCGTAGTCTTGCTGCTCTATTTCGATCCCTTTGCTCGCAACTCCTCTCTGGATTTGTTGGAGCGACCTCTTGACAGCACTGATCTCAGCTATTTGCTGACCTTTCATTAATTTCATCTACTCGGTTGTTTGCTCTGCCGCTTTTCCCATTTCTATGGCCTTGGTCACGAAGTCACAGAGCGCACTTATTCGTCGTAAATCCGACACAAAAATTCGTCGAAGGATTCGGACTGTCCTTGCATCCGGCAATTAAATTTATCAATTTCTACACTCATATTCACTTTTGGAATACAGTATTGCTCGAACGAATTCAGAACTGTAGCAAAAACCTCAAGTTCCGCATCTGTTAAATCGAATGTATTAAAAATTCGAAGCGCCTTTTCGCCGATGATATGTAGCAACAAAGCCACTTTATATTTTTCTGTCTGGGTATCCCCACCTGATGCGATCATGTACATTTGGAAAGTCTGTTTCCAAATTTTCCACTCTTCTGAGAGATTTCCGGCACTTATATTTAACTGATTATTAAATAACTGATTATTTTCACTTTTCACTATAGTTTATAAATCACACGACCGACTGCGTCATGTTAAGTAATTAACGAACACCGATTTATGTATAAACAAGGTGTTTATTGAATGATACTGATACATAAGCTTTCGATACAACCGGCGAGGTTCCAAGACAACTGAAGCTGAAACGAGCTGGGCCTCTCCGTGCGCTCTGGCACAGTGTTGCCACGTCGTTGTTCTGATACACTGTTGCCAGATCGCTGTAACCTCATGACAGTTATTGTTATCTTTAAGAACAAATATCTCGTAAGCCGTAAAAGACAGGTAAAAATAGATGTAATTTTCTAGTTTTTAGTACCGCCTAAACTATACTATAATATCATATACGTCGATTTCGATCTATATCTTACGGTTTATGCGATATTTATCGATAATAATGACAATAACGGTAAGCTCTTTGGAATGTTCCCCCTACTGAAAAAACCTACATAGTAAATTACATTGGAGCCTATGTAGGAATACATATGGGATCCTTGTTTCAATTCCTGAGTCAAATTACGATCTGAGATAGGAATATAGGATGGGAATCTATATGGGGTTTTATGAAGGTTCCTACATGGATAGGTTTGCAATTAATATTTAGGGAGTGCGCAGTGGTTTCCTATGAGAACTTCGACTAGGCAGTATTTTTTGGGGTTTTTAAGATAGCCGACTATGCACCCAAAACTTCCAAAACATATTTCATTTGAAAAAAGTTATAATCCCATGTGGGATTTCATGTAGGAGCAATTCCTAGGTTTCGATAACGGTATTCATATAAGAACCCATGTGGAAACCCACAAAATATTTTCCATCCTATCTCATATCGTAAATTGAGCGAGGAATATTATATAGGATCCCATATGGGAACCCATGCGGGTTGTCATCTGGTTTACTATATAGGCTTTTTCAGTAGGGCCTGGCATGTTCCAAAGGGACGGACATTTTACACGTCCTGGGAGCGTGCCTGGAACGTTCCAGGGACGTTTCGTGCTATTAGGGTACATAATTAACTACATGGGCACCTATGTGGGAACCCATAGGGGATCCTTTATGAATTACTGTCTCAAATTACTATCTAAGGTAGGAATATAGGATGTGAATCTATATCGGTTCTTCTTTTGGTTTTTATGAAGGTTCCTACATCCTACATGGATGGACTCGCAATTAATATTTAAGGAGTGCGCAGTAGTTTTCTATAAAACCTACCGCTGCGCAGTATTTTTTGGGCATTTTTAGGATTGCCGGATATACGCCTAACACTTTTAAAACATATTTGATTTAAAAAAAGTTATACTCCAATAACATAGGTTTCGATAACGGTATTCATATAAGAACCCATGTGGAAATCCACAAATATTTCCCATCCTATCTCAAATCGTAATTAATTATGTATTATACCTAGAAAACTCTAAATTTAGTAGTTTTATAGGTTTTTTAAGTATAATACATGGTTTTCTACACGACATTAAATACGTATTATACGTAGAAAACGCCGAAGTGGCGCGTCAAAACCCATATCTCTGCAAATAATTCAAGAGAGCATTTTACTAGAATCAAGCAAATGATGTGGATTCAACCAAAATATTTTGTTGAAAGCATCTTAAAAGCGACGGACGCGTGCGCACTTTGTACGATCGCGTACTCCAATTCAAGATGACAGTCAACGTGCGAGAGTTCGTAGCGTCGTAAAAAAAACATAAAAATGTAATCCGTTTGCCTCTCGATGATCCTTATCAAAATAAGTGATCCCGAAACAGAATCGATTGGTATTAAGTGATTATGTGAAAAAGACGCAAGATTACTCGAATCTGTGTGATTACCTGATAAAAACGTCAACAGAACGATTTTTTGAATCAAATAAACAAAGTATCCTGCACAATTTATATTGTAAATGGCTTACCGTGGAATTGTCTCGTCTTGTGATATTTAGTACACTGAAAAAAATGGTTGTATCCAAAGAAACGCATTTCTTTGATTCCATTTATTTGAGCCAAAAAAACCGTTTACTTAATTGTACTGAACATTGTTGAAAATCAAGAAACTCATGCATTGATTCAAAGAAATCATTTCTTTGGGCGCCATTCCTTTGAAATAAAGAAATATTTCTTGGTCTCAGAATATGAGATAATTAACTCAAGGAATTGATATCTTTAAAACTAAGAACCTAGTTTCCTTGAATCTCGCTTTCGCATCCAAAGAAATATTTCTTTAGTTCAATGATTTTGTGCCTTTGAATTAAAAAACATTCTATTTGAAATAAGTAATTCATCGATGCGTGAAACAAATATTTTGGTTTCTTTGAATCAAAGAAATATTGAGATAAATGAAAGCAATATTTCTTTCATGTAAGGGGATTAATACTGTTGTTTTAATAGAACATGTCATTAGTAGAATAAAGTAATTTGTTCACTTAAGTAATAATTTATTTACTTGGATGATATATTTCTTTTAATAAATAGAGTGAAGCGATTTATGCCCAATAAATATTTCTTTCAAGTAAAGAAATATATTCTTGAAATAACTTCATACACCATTCGTTCAAGAAAATATTTTGGTAAAATTCTTTATTTGTACCGAGTAGTTCAGAACATTGCCGCCAGGTGCGCAAAGTTTATGGTCTCACAATAGAAATGGATTCTCCAGTCTTTAAGTTAGCCATGAATGTTCACCATAGATATAATCTGAAAAAATGTGGTGATTGATGTTTATCGGGTTCCCTAAGCATTGGTCAGTTGGTCTTGCTTGAAATTCTTTTTTCTAATCCGCGAAAATGAAAATAAATATATGATCAGAAATTATAATCATTATGATTGCGAAAAATATTTTTTTCCAATGATGTAAGGCCTGCTTAATTTTTGTGCTTTAACTATTCAACATTTTTAAACGATAGAAGAACTTTTTCTATTTGAGTGAATTGTTCATTGAATTAATTAATATTTTATCAACTCTATTACGTGTTTTTTTTTAAACAATATGCCGCATCTTAGAAACAAATAAATATTTATTTGCGTTGAAAAAAATTTCTTTGTTGTAAAGAAATGTTTATTTTACCAAAAAATACGCTTATTTGAATCAAAAAATCATATATTTGCTTCTAAAAAAACTTTTACTCAGTCCGAGTTACATTTATTTGTATGAAATAATTAACAAATCTTTTCCGCTCAACGAATATTTCACCGTGTCAAGTAAATATTTCGATGCCTTAAGCATTGCGTTCCTTAGATCCAAACTAAACATGGCTTTGTTCTGAAGAAATATTTCTTCAGCCACATTCTACTCTACCATTTCTTTGAATCAAAGAAATTTGCTTTGATTCAAATAAGTTTTTTTCTCAGTGTAGTTACGGGCGTTAGAACAAAGACACAACCTTAAACTTGAATTATCCCATTTTACTCCATAAATATACAAGAATTACATCTTTTTTAGATAATTAGGGCCTATTCCAGTTTTGAATCAAATCTTTATTCGGAGTAAAAAATTGCCTGATTTTAGTATTTTTTGTGTAAAACATTTTTTTTCATTCTAACCAGAGCATCCAGAAAAACGTTTTACACAAAAACTATTGGTCTAAATTATGGTCAACTTTTCACTCCGAATACAGATTTGATTCAAAACAGGAATAGGCCCTAATTATCTAAAAAATACGTAATTCTACCCTAGTAAAAATGCATATTAGAAGCCAAATAGAAGCTTAATAGCATGTCGTTTCTATCAGGTCCTATTACTTTCGAAAGTGGGTTTTGTTCCTGGATTCTATGTGGTGTTCTGTTAGGTAATTGTGAACTTTCTAATTGGTTTTATATGGTGCGAAGTAACTTGCATTATTCTTTCTCAGCGAAAAAAAGTTATTTCTTAACTTATTGTTATATAATCTTCATTTTGTATAGTTGTTGAGTACACAATACGCCAATACGGTCGCTTACACATATAATCCCACGCTTAAAGGCTTTGAAAAATCGCACTCGCTGGGGATTCAAACCATCTATACTACCTGAACTTGTGTATTCTATCGCGCGCTCTAACGCATTTCGCTATCCAGGCACTTGGATCTTGGTTACGAAATCTCGGTCAAGTATTTTAAGGCAGCGTCGTACCAAGTCGCACGGTGAGCCTTAACCATCTTCAAACTAAAAGTTGTTGAACTCAATGTTTTTTAAAGAAAACGTATTTCTGATGATTAGTGAGTAGTTCTAAGGCAAATTAAACATTTTCGAGCGACTTTAATAAAAAAAATTTATTTAGAAAGAATTTAAAATTAAATTTTACTTATTTCGAATACGGCTCGATATTCTCTTTTCTTTAGACATTTAAAAAGTATATAAACTATCCAAAGGAAATAAACGATAAGGAAAAGTCAAGTGCGAAAATGCTTCAATAACCTTGGTGGCAAAAAGTGATTTTCTGTAATACAAAAACCTCCATAAAACGCGCAGTTTTCAATTTATCCAATTATTTTATAATACTTTCTTACTCAGTTTTTAATGCGAAATGACAGTTCTTAAACAATAATTTAAAATATGTAAAACAAAGAATCGAATTTCACTTACATTCTGTCAAAAAAGTACCGGGAATTGATCATTCAAAAAGCCCGCTTAAAGAGATTGTCAAAAACCTCTTAACGCTAAGTTGGCACCATTGTCCTCTATACTGACGTGGAGTTCGAGCGCGATCTGTCATTTAGTTTGTTTACAGTGCTCGATTTTGTCAGTCTATCTCAAGTGTGTTTCGCGATTTTTCCAATGGATAAGAATATCGAACAAAGAATTTGTCTCAAATTTTGCATTGCAAATGGAATTTCGTGTGCGGTATCGCTGAAAATGTTGAAGAAGGCTTACGGTGAATCGACTTTATCAAAAACTCGTGTATATGAGTGGTACAGTGCAAGTGAAGGAAATAGTGACTGGAAATCGTCATTTTAGTTTAAGAGAGATAGCCGCTGAACTTTCTGTGTCTCACGAATCGTTATGCAGCGTTTGAGAGAGCAAATTCGTCGAAAAAGGCCTGATCTGTCGAAAGAAAATTCATGGATTTTGCACCATGAGAACGCACCAGCTCACAAGGCTATCATTGTAAACGAATTTCTGGCCAAAAACTCAACGAACATCATCGAACAACCACCGTATTCACCTGATATGTCTCCGGCCGACTTTTTTCTCTTTCCAAAACTCAAATTACCACTCCAAGGCACCCGTTTTCAGTCGATAGAAGACATAAAAGAGAATTCGCGGCGAGAACTGAAGTCGATTCGGAAAAATGCGTTTAAAAAATGTTTTGATGATTGGATTATTTGTTGGTTGAGTGCATTATTTTGGAAGGGGCCTACTTTGAAGGCGATCAAATAAATTTGGATGAATAATAAACAGTTTGTGTTTTATTGACCAATTCCCGGTACTTTTTTGACAGAATGTATGTCAGAAAAGGCTCAATACTTTTGGTCTTTACATATTCAAAACGTTTGAAAACGATCCAAAAGTAATAAATAAAATCAAGTACAAAAATGTTTTAATAACCTCAATGAGATCAGAATAATTTTATGCCATACCTTCCATAACTTCCATAAAACGCACAGTTTTCAATTTATCCAATTCTTTTATTATATTTATTTACTCATATTAGTTTTAAATGTGGAATAACTTTTCTAAAACAGCAATTTAAAATATGTAAAACAAATATGAAAAATGTGAGCACACACTTGTAGTTATTTACTACAAGAAACTATCCACCTAGAAACACTACCCAAATCGGGTAGTGTCACGCCTACCCTGAAAGGGAAATGGTTGAATGGTATACTTACTTATTTCACCAAGGGCTCACTACTTTTTTTTCTTTAAACCGTTCAAAAACTATCTAAAACTGATAAAAATAAAGAACAGTCCAGTTAAAAAATACTTTAATAACCTTAGTGAAAAAAAAACATTTTCTGCTATATAAAAACCTCCATAAAATGCACAGTTTTCGATTGATCTGATTCTTTTATAATACTTTTTAATTTAGCTTTTAATTTAAAATTACAATTACTAATTAATAATTGAAAATATGTATAAGTAATGAAATTACATTGGCCACAACTTACAGCTTATTTCAATTTTCATCTTATTTTGCACAATGCACATTGTAAAAAAATTTGTTTATCGAAAATATATTATTTTATATCCAGAAACTTTGAATTTTAATCAAATTAATTTAATTCCGATTATTCACTGACAATCTCAATAGAGCCTATTAGAGAAGCCATTTTTTTAAATTAAATTTATTCAGAAAAAAATATCTTCTCCTTTCACTCCGCTGGGATTCGAGCACCAAATCAACAGATCTGAGTGAAAGGAGAATATCTTTTTTTCTGAATAAATTTAATTTCAAAAAATTTTTAATTTATAATTCCATCTAGTCTGAGGACGTTAAAAACATTTTCTGTATTAGAGGATATAACTTTGGATCGATCGTTACCATCTCCGATGATAATACACATTCCTAGTAAGAAGCAATTTTGTACTTGTGCAAGTTCCGATCAAATACAACCTAATAGAACCACCTTGAAGGCTGCACTTTGAATTTTTTTCCAATTATTTTAATTCCGATTAGCCACTAATAATCCTAATACAGCCTATCAGAAAAGCAAGTTTGTACTTTGTAGAGTAAATGAATACCTCATTGGTTCCGATTAGAACCTATTAGAGAAATATAGCAAAAAGAATATTTGTTTTGGAAAGCCTAATAGAACCGCATAGAAAGATTTTTTTAAACCCAATTTCCGTTCTAATATGAGATTAAATACCGGTTAGAATCCAAATTGAAATAAAAAAACTCTTAAGAACCATTTAGAACCATATAGAAATGCAAGTGGATCCAAATAGTATTTATGGAGTAAAATAAGGCAATTCAATTTTGAGGTTGCGTCTTGGTTTCAATGCCTTTATTAACCCAGAATTGCTAAAACGCCGAAAAAGCTTTAACAAAGAAGAATTCACAATCAAAAAATTAAAGTTGTCACTGGTTTAACCTTTAATTTAAAAGAGTCTGCACAAATAATGTGGGAGAAATACATTGTTGTTTCCGAACAGCGCGGGCAGATTTTTTTATTGTGATATCAGATTTGGGTTCATCGACCTCTAAACCCTAAAAAAGACCATTTTTGTAAAGTTATTAATACAGTGCCTTGGCATATTATTAGGCCATAGCTAAAAGATTACAATGTTGACATTATTTTTGTAATTTAGTGTAATTACTTAGAGCGTACTTGTCTTTTAAACTCCTAGTTCGCCAAATTCGCCAGACGAATTAGCACGTTTTTATCTGGGAAAAAGTCCCATCGAGAACGTTTGGGACTTTATGGATTATAATCCAGTCAACGGGAAACAAATTTCAGTAAAAAAAATAATAAATCCGGAAAAGTAGAATTTTTTTCACACGTCCGTTGGGGATGACTTTATAAACATACTGTAAAAAGTCCCCAAACATATGTGTACGGTAACGGCCTCCATGTTGGAAAGTGTTACATAATAACATGTTTTTCAAAATAACTCGAGAATGGTTGATTCTAGGTCGAATATGTTTAGGCTAAAAAAGTTTCACAATTTTATAGTGCACAAAAAAGGTTCTGACTACTGTAGACGTATTATCAACGGTAATGCTATAAAATTGGATTAACTGTACAATTGTGCGATTTCTGAACAAATAAAATAAAAGCTGAAAAGATGCTGGAAATAACTTCGGAAATAGATCAGGCGTTTTTTAAAGCTTTAAAAGAAGCCTTAAATATTATTATTCTGGCCTAATAATTGGGAAATATATTGTACAAATGTGGAGGAACAATTGAAAGAAGTTTCATCTCAAAAGCATTCGCTTAATTATATTAAATTGTACACTGAAGTTGAGCTCATTTTATAGTGATAATTTTTCATGCAAATGAGTTGGTCGTTTTTTTCAAACAGGAACATGCATTTGCTCCAGTACAAATCGCCTGATCTATTTTCGAAGTTCATTCCAGAATATTTTCAGCCTTTATTTTATTTCTTCAGAAATCGCACAATTGTACAGTTGATCCAATTTGATAGCGTAGCCGTTGATAAGACGTCTACAACAGTTCGAACCTTTTTTGTGCGCTATAAAATTGTGAACATTTTTTAACATAACCATATTCGACCTAGAGTCAACCGTTCTCGAGTTATTTTGAAAGACATGTTATTGCTTACATCTTTCTAGCATGGCGGCCGTTGCCGTACACGTATGGTTTGGGACTTTTTACAGGCAGGCGCGGATCCAGAGAAGTGTCCGGGGGGGTGGGGGGGGCAGAAAATTGTATACACATGCTGTATATATATATATATATATTTAAAAGTTTGTCATAAGGACAACCGCAGGATTTCGCCGGGAGCGGGTGCTAATCTGAAAAATTGCACCCGCTCCCAGCGAAATCGCGGTAAAATTTCAGCTGTAACCACGGCTTACGACCGTGAGATAGGTGGTTACAGTCTGCGACGAGCTCAATACGATGATCCGGCAAAAGTCTCGTGCACCCTGAGGACACGGAGTGATCCAAGGACGACCGGCTTCTGCATTTTCCCCGCAAGTGTCTCAGCATTTTGTTGACACGCAGGGATGCTTTTCAGGCTATTAACCAGTGAAACCTTGGCATCTCCAAGAGCACCGATGATCAAGACGATTAGCTTAACAGAATATTCCGGGTATAACCGTCGCAACTCCCTTATAAGGTCTTTATACCTCTCTTTCTTTTGTTTCTCCTTGGATGTGACGTTTTTGTCAGCTGGTGCCGAAAATTCGATGACCAACATGGTTCGTTTCTCGAAGTCAAGGAGAACTATGTCAGGCCTCGAGTGTGCAACACAAACAATTGTCGAGAATATGAAGTTCCAGTATATGCGGCACTTCTCATTTTCGAGAATTGACTCTATTTCTCTAGGAGCGTTTAGCGGAGAGGTATTTGGGCTAATGCCATAAGAGTGACAGAGATGGTAATAAAGCATTCTTAGGGCCGCATTGTGCCTTTGGATGTAGGTCGTTCCCGCATGAGTTGGACAACTAGATAGTATGTGTCCTAGATGCTCGGGGTGTGCATGACACGCTCTGCAGCTATCATCGGGAATGTCTTGGCTCAAAATGTGGCGACGGTATGCTAGAGTGGAAATGACACCGTCTTGACATGCCAAAATGAAGCCCTCCGTGCCCGACTTCAATCCGGGTGATCTAAGTAAAGCAAACGTTAGCTCATACGACATCGACTGATCTTCCACATTTCTCCTCTTGTCGAGGAGCTGTTCGTGAAAGTTTTTCTCCTGTGCTTTCTTAATCCGGGCCTTCAGGAGCGAGTATTCAAGATGGATAAGATTTGATGCATTTTGCGCACCCCTAATATTGAAGTCAAGGCCGAGTGTTTCAGCAGCCTCCTCTGCTGCTTTTTACAGAAACGCCCCTTTGCCCACTTCTTCGTGTTTCCTGACCATATATATATATATATATATATATATACAAATTTACACATATAATATTATTTTATATATTTTGAAATCTGTCAAATATTAATTAACAATTTTAAGGCTTCCATTTCCGGTACCGAATGGTAAAGTACGCGTTTTTGTTCTGTGCTATCGCCTTTGCTTTTGGCGACGGGCTGGAAGGGTGATTGAGGTGAAAGGCGGTAAGGGAGGTGAGTGTAGTGAAGGGGTTGTGTGGTAGATTGGGGGGAGGGCTGTTTGTAAGGTTGAAAGGGTTAGGAGGAAAGTGCTGATTTGGAGGTTAGTTGCCGAGGACTGGAAAAGTGAGAGGGAAGATAGGGGACAGCAGCTCAGTAAGGTAGGCCAGCATGTATGTAGTGAGGAGCCCAGTGGTGCTCGGCAGAGGACAGCAGTGGGTAGACAACAGCACCGGTGCTGAGGATCTCGCGGAGGCTGGCGAAACAGGGAGGGGTAAGGGTGATGCCGGAAAGAGTACCGATGATGGCAAGGTTCAGTTTACTACGCCAGGGAAGTTGGGGTGGGGAGAGAAGGAAGTGGGACTAACTGACAGGAGGACTCGAGGTAGGCCGTCGAATCGGGAACTGCTTAATAGGGCCAGATCTAGTAGCAACGAAAGAAAAGGGGGTTGATGAAGAGCTGATTGATAGGATAAAAGAGGTATTTACGGAGACGAAGACAAGCGTGAGAATCGGGGAACAGAAAGGAGAGGAGCTCTGGACAGGGAGGGGTCTCAGGCAAGGGTGCCCCCTAAGCCCGTTGTTGTTTAGCATATTGTTAGCAGACCTAGAAGAGGAAATGGAAAAAAGGAAAAGGGGGCACAGTACTAGGAAATAAGAGAATATACTCGTTAGCGTACGCGGACGATGTGGTCCTTCTGGCAGAGAATGAAAGTGGAATGAACTTGCTAATGAAAGGATTCGAAGAGTATGTGAGAGAGAAAGACCTGACAATGAATGAGACGAAGACAAAGATAGTTTGTTTCAGGAAACGAAAGAATGAAGTAAAGTATGGATGGAAGATAAATGGAGAAATGGTGGAGGAATTTTGTTATTCAGGATTCTGGTTCCAAGCGGGAGGTGGAAATATCTGCAGGTGAAAAAAAGGATGGAAAGTGCGAGTAAGGTGATGAGTCAATTGTGGGGGATTGGAAAAAGAAGATTCAAAGAGGACTGGAAGATGATAGTATGGCTGTTTGATTCACTGGTATGGTCAGAGATAAGGCAGAGGAAAAGGGTCTGGAATTTTGAAGAGAAACTTAAGGGTGCTAAGGGTAGCAAGGTACACAATTATGCCTACAGGAAATATTAAATAGAGAGAGGAGAGGAAACACGGGACATTCAAGATGGGAGGAGAGATGGCAAGGTAGAAGGCAATGGAGAATGTGTGACGAGGGGAGGGAGTGGTAGGAAGTATATGGAGAAATGAACAAGGAACAGGAAGAGAAGAGGTGGAAAAAGATTATGGAGTCAAAATACAATAAATGGTATAGATTGGTTAAAATGGAAGGGGTCCCAGAATATTTAGGGAAGTTGAAAAAGGTTGCGCCACAATTGTAGATCCGCGCCTGTTTACAGTATCTTTATAAAGCCATCCCCAACGTATCAGTGAAAAAAATTCTACTTTTCCGAATTTTTTTTTAAATCCTTCATTGACTGGACTATTAGAAGGCAGTTAGCATGCTCCTTCAACCAATCAAGAGCTAATTCGGATACTCAATCAAACTTGGGAACATTTTCTCAAGATAAAGAGAAAATTTGAAAACTGTTCAAACAGTATGCCTCGTCGCATTGAAGCTGTATTATCTGCTAAAGGTGGCCATACGAAACATTGATTATAATTAAAAGTCGTTTTTTATTATAAGAATTAGACGTGTGCATTTTGTCGGATCGATTATGGTATTTTCTGATCGGTTTATTCGATTCGATCGACCCACCGATTGAATGTCGAAAAACCGACATTCGATCCGTGCCATGGTCGAATCGGTTTTTTCTATTCGATCGGCGCGTCGATCGAATGTCGAAAACCGATCTTCGACACGCGCGCTGTCGCCGGATCAGTTTTTTCAATTCGACCGGCCCGTCGATTGAAGGTCGAAAAACCGACATTCGATCCGTCCCACGATCGGATCGGTTTTTTCGATTCTATTGGCCCGTGCGTCGGAAAATGCCATATTGGATGTGCCTTAGATTGAATTGGTTATTCACTTTTTTACATACTTTCTTTCAATTAGGTCACTATAGTCCATCAATAAACCGAAACAATTCGTTAGTTCCCATAAATAAATTAATCAAAAATCAAAATGTGAAAATAGATTAAAGAATTATGAAACATAATTCCTCTTTAATTGAGTAACTTTTGCAATTCAAAAAAATGTATATGTCCACAAAATAAAGATTTTTTGTATCTGGAATGAATATATATCTATCATTTTCACAAGTGACGAACTTAATAAAATAAAAGTTTTAGCGATAACTGATCAATATTTCTTTTGTATTTATTTGTAATTTCGTATTCTATTGTTTGAGAAGATAAAAATCTTGATCATATACACTGTACATCTGAATTAAAAAGTGCGAATTCATAAAGTAGTTCTACGAATATAAATAATTAACAATTCTACTGAGAACAATTAATTTTTTGTTAGCAAATGACCATTGGAAATACTCACAAAATCAATTATAATGATTTGCTCTACTTGATTAGTTAACTCTTACTCATTCAGATTTAGATTGTATAATATTTATTGCAGAAATTTTAATTCTTCATACGTATCTGAAACATTATTTCAAACGATAAAGGCATTTTGAAATTTGAAAAAAAAAACCAATGACAGAATTTTAAACATTATTCTTTACTAGCAAAAATAGCGCGCTAAGCGCGCTTATACCATGTTCCTTATTTTAGTTGTCTAATTATCTAATTAAAATATATGCCTAAATTTAAAGTACTATGAAATATAACAAATAATAATTATAATTTAAAATAAATATCAAAATAGCTGCATCGGCTTTCATGCAATTTCAATTTTAGTCGGCGACTTGTTTAATCTAGATTATTTAAAATGTTTATAGTTATTTATCACGAAATTTTGAATATCTTGAACATTTGGAATTGAAGATTATTCAATGTTGAATGTGTATACAAATTTTTAAATTTTGCTGATTTAGAAAATCAAAAGTCAAAACTTTTTAATTCTAAATCTGCAAATTGAAAAAATTGTGAATTTAAGTCATAATCCTGAAACTTGAAACATGCCTAATTTACAGCTGTAGATTTTCAAAATTCAAAACTCTTCAATTTTAAAGATTTCAAATTCAAATTTCTATAATTCTAAAGAGTTGCAATTTTAAATTGTTGGATTTTGAAAATATAGAATTCCGAATTATTCAATTTTCAACATGTATACATTTTAAAGGTATGTAATTTTGAACGTTTTTTTTTTTAATAGTACAATTTTGAATATTTAAAATTAAAAAATTTCTATTGGCCATTGGTTGATTATTAATCTCCCAAAACATTAACCAGAAAATACTAATTTTCAAGAAAATACATGAATTTTCAACTAAACAAAGATAAATTTTCAACCAATGAGATAAATTTGCAAATAAAATGATAAATAAAAAAAAAATTTTACAAAGGAATTTTTGACCAAATTTGTTGACCAAAACAAGTTAATCATTGTTTCGACCAAATTGTTGAAGTTTCAAGCAAAAAATACCAATTTTCTACAAAGCAGTTTAATTTAAATCTCAAAAATATAAATATTTAATAAAAAAGTTTATTTTCAACCCAACAGTTCATTTTTCTATCAAAATAGTTGAATTTTCAACGAAGAAAATTTCCAAGTCATGAAAGAAAAACAATTTTAACCAAACTGTTGAAATTTCAAACCAAAAAGACGAATTTTCTACAAAACAGTTGAATTTTCAACCCGAAAAAATATGAATTTTCGTCAAAAAAGTTAATTTCCAAACGATTAGTTTATTTTTTTACGAAAAGAGTTGAATTTTCAACTAAGAATGAATCAATTCTCACCAAATGATAATATTTTTATTTTTTATCCAAACAATCTAAATTTCCAAAGCTTTTTCTTGAATTCCAACTATCAAACATTCAGTTAATGAAAATTAAAGTAATTTAAAAATTCAATTTTAAGTATTTGAAAATCGAAGAAAATTTAAAATTGAATTTTCTTTCATTTTCAAAAGTTGAAAATTCAACTGTTAAAAAATAAACTGTTGAAAATTCCACTTTAAATTTTCTTCAATTGTCTACAGTTGAATGTTGTATTAAAAACAAGTGATAAGAATGTTATATTCACCTCATTTTTCATGACAATTTAATAAATTTGGAAAAAATGTTTAAACCGGGAATTTTTCCCACTGATAAAAGTGGCGACATTTAGTTTGTATATTTTAAAATATCTTATTTTTGCTGGTTAATAAATAATGAAAGCTAGGGGCCCTTAACAGCCTTTACCATTTAATTTGAACAATTAAGCTTGTGAAATTGATACTTTACCATTTTGAATATTTCATTTTAATATAATATTTATTTTGAAGCCCTTAAAAAAAATCTATTGAAATTAGAAGATTTTAAGTAGTTGTAAGTACTCCAAATGACGAAATCTTCAGCTTTAACAATTTGAACTTTCGAATTTGAACTTGAATTTCAATGCCCGGGAAAAATTTGTGTAAACTGGGAAATAACCGGAAAATGACCAAAAAATTTTTTCGTTGATGAAAGTGGCCAACTCTGACTATTATCGCCCTATTTTAAAATTTATTCTTTACTTGAATTTAAATTTTCAAAACTCAAAAGTTTGAATTGAGATTATTATTTGCCAATCAGTCGCTTATAAAGTCGAACTTGTCAATGTCAATATTGAGCTTTACAATTCATATCCTTATTATAGTTTTAAAATATGATATATTTGATACTGTTTCATTTATGTTCTCTTATTAAAGATAATTTAAAATGTTCATTCAACTTCATCACAAACCTAAACGAAGGTAAGGTACGGCCCAATACTAACAAGTTCGACTTTGTAAGCAACTTATTGGAAAACAATAATATTATTTGAATTTTTAATATTTAAATTATACTAAGAAAGGAATTTAAAAATATTATAAATTATGATGATTTTTTTCAAAAATGACCTGATAAATTATTGTCAATTTGGTCTTAAATTGTTATTAGTATGCCACACAACTGCAATAAAAAACAAAATCCCATCTGCAAATAACTTTTAGTTAATACAATTGATGAAAATTTTAATTCAATACTATACAACTTAATGAAAATTTCATGTACATATATTTTATAACACCTGAAATTTCTCATTCCCCAATTATTAATCCAAATGCCAGAAATTTAGAATACACATTTTTTTAGACTGTTATTTGACGAAAAAAATTGAAATAAAATAAAGATAGGGTAATATTTATTGTTGGACTATATATAGGTCGCGTAATATTAACCAGCAGATTGACACAGTATTGCCTTCATGTCTCTGTCTATCTGCAATATGCATCGGTTTAGATTTTTAGAATTATAATTGTAAATTAAAAACTTAAAATGCCTTTTGTTAGTCGCATATTAGATTTTCGACAATCTAAGGCCGACCGATCGAATCGAAAAAACCGATCTGACCATGGCACGAATCGAATGTCGGGTTTTCGACCTTCGATCGGTGGGTCGATCGAATCGAATAAACCGATCCGATCGTAGCACGGATCGAATGTCGGTTTTTCGCCATTCGAAGTGCGTCCAATGTCGGATCGATTTTTTTGCACAAGTCTAGTAAGAATACTTCAGTTCAATGTAGATAATCATTTTTTGAATAATGATTCAAATCAGTATTTCGTATGGCCACCTTTAGCAGATAATACAGCTTGAATGCGACGAGGCATACTGTTTATACAGTTGTTAATTATTCTCTTTATCTCTGGGCAATGTTCCCAAGTGTGATTGAGTATCCAAATTAGCTCTTGCCTGGCTGTAGGAGCGTGCTTACTGACTTCTGATTCATGAAGTCTCAAACGTTCTCTATGGGATTCATATCTGGAGAAAGTACTTACAATAAATGACAAAATAATGTAAAAATTGTAATCTCTTTGCTTTGACCTAATAACACGGCAAGGCACTGTAGAGACCGGACTAGATAAGGTATGAACTTGGCTACGAATCGTCTGCGAAAGGAAAACCCACGGAGTAATAATAAGGAGGCCGATCTGCATACATGCGTTTTGACTACGGCAACTGCACCTTTATTGCCAAACTCAAAGACGAGCCCTCTAAACCAGTGACGCATGCGCACTGCGCTCCACTATCTCTTTTTCTTGTGGGGAAAAAAAAGGAAGTTTGATCGCATGCTCTGGACTGAACCTGGCAATAAACGTGCAGTTACCGCAGTCAACACTCGACGTTGTTTCTACAGCATGATCGGTCTCCTTGCTATTACTCCGTGGGAAAACCACTGCGAGCAGAAATATTTGAATTTACAGAACCAACTTTACACTGTTTACAGTGTGAAGTTTTTTTTTATTTATTTAAATATTTATGCTCGCAGTGGGTATCCTTTCGTAGACGATTCGTAGCCAAGTTCATACCTTATCTAGTCCGCTCCTTAGTTATTACCATTTTGCCGAATTTTAGTCGGCTATATTGGATCTTCCATTTTTTATTTCTGAATTCTGATATCAGATTTGGGTTTAACGACCTCAAAAGCATAAAATATGACCACTTTTGTAAAGTTCTTAACACTTTTCATTAAACAATGACTGACTTACTCGGATTTTTCAGGCCGGGAAATTCGGAACAACTTTACTCTATCATTTTCTCTTATTCTGCAATTAATCAGGTTTAATCTCGTTCAAGTATCATCCAATTTAGCCAATTGTTTTGGCAGATATTAGGTTTTGGAAAAAAATTTTACAATATTGCCCAATGTGCGCCGCTTTGCAAATCATCCTGCCACTGTAGTAGGGTAGGGTGGAGTGGGTGGGGCAGTCCTTGTCGAATGCGTATGTATATAATCATTAGTAGAAATCGATCAGGTATCTCCAAACAACAGTCCTCACAAAATGCAGCCTATAGAGCTCCCAAGTATCTCTGGTGGGACGCACGTGGCGCCGCCTGATGGTTTTTTCTTCAAACGGGTAGGTGTGTTAAACTGAAGGCCTATATTGTATATAAGCAGGCGAGAAATAAAAATAAAATAATACACAAAATACATAATAAAAAATGGTAATTATAATTGAAAGTGGCTTTCAAGCAGTAAAACTTGACAATTTCAAAGCGTTTGGACTATTTTAGGATAAAGGGTTTTCTAGAATTTCAGAAGATATGGAACAATTTTTCAGGACCTATAAGGTTTTAAGATATTTTAAAAGATTGCACAAGATTTTATAATATTTCCGAGGATTGCAATGGTTTTAAGGGATTCTAAAGCTCTTAATATATTTTAATACATTTTCCAGGATTTCAGGAAATCTCATCATAGAATTTCACGGGATTTTATAATATTTTAGTGGATTTCATAGAATTTATTCACGACAAGTGAGGTATTTTGCAGGTTTTCAAAGATTTGAAGCGATTTTTATAAATTTACTCAATTCTACTTAATTCAATGGATTTTTTTGAATTTTTAAAAGTTTTTATTTAAATGATCCTGAGGATCAATTGATACAATGATTGAAATATTTCAATGTATTTTTTTTTAATTCCTTGGCATTTTCAAAAACTTTATAAAAATTTAGAGAATTGAACAATATTTTAAAGGATTTGAGATATTTTAGGTTATTTTAACAGATTACAAGTAATTTTTAATTGATTTCAGTAATATAATGGAACTTGAAATATTTTAGGGTATTTTAAAAGATTCCCAGGCATTTTAAAGAACTTTTAACAATTTCAAGGCATTTATAAGGGTTTTGATAATTTGAAGGGATTTAAATAAAATTGTATGCGGTTTTAAAGAATTTTCTAGAATTTTGGAAGATATGAATGGATTTTACAGGACCTGTAAGGTTTTCAGATATTTTAAAAAGATTCTAAGGGATTTTATAAGATTTCTTAAGGATTTCAATGATTTCAAGGAATTTTAAAAGCTCCCAAGGTATTTTAAGTAATTCTTCAGGATCTCTAGAAATATCAAATTTAATAGAAATTCACAGGATATAATAATACATATTTTAATATATTTCGAAGAATTTATTCACAAGAAGTGAGGGATTTTGTAGGGTTTCAATTATTTCAAGAGATTTTCAAATATTTTTTGCAATGCATTTGTAATTCTTATTAATTACTCTAAATTCTTTCAAATTCTTTTAAATTCTTCTAAATGCACACAACTTGACTCAATTAAATGGATTTTAAAAAAGTTTTTGTATAATTCATCTTGAAGTCTCTATAACTCACCTTGAATTCGTAGGCATTTCATAAAATTCTTTTAAATTCTCTTTAATTTTCTTAGAACTCATCTCAAATTTAATTCAATACATTTTTTCATATTTTTGAAATGTTTTCATTTCACTTAAATGCTTTTTAAATTTAGCTGGACTTTTTATGAATATCATCGAATTCTTCTCACTTCCCATAAATTCCTCTAAATTCACTCAATTTTTACTGAAATAGATTTTTTCGATTATAAAGAATCTTCCAATTCATTTGAATTCTCTTGAATTGTTTTGTAGTCATTAGTCACTTGTTTGGTTAGAAATTACTAGGATTTCAAAGATTTGAAGTTTTTTTTTAATCACCCTGAATTCTTTAAAATTTTAAGGAATTCTCTTGAATTTTTCTAATTGGCTTTAATTATTCTAAATTCACTTAATTCTATTGAATTCAACGGATTTTAACAATTTTTTAAAGTTTCAATTTAATTGATCCTTAAGTCTTTTAACCTCACCTTGAATTCGTAGGCATTTTATAAAATTCTTTTAAATTCTCTTTAATTTTCTTAGAACTCATCTCAAATTTAATTCAATACATTTTTTCATATTTTTGAAATGTTTTCAATTCACTTAATTGCTTTTTAAATTTAGCTGGACTTTTTATGAATATCATCGAATGCTTCTCACTTCCCATAAATTCCTCAAAATTCACTCAATTTTTACTGAAAGAGATTTTTTCGATTATAAAGAATCTTCCAATTCATTTGAATTCTATTGAATTGTTTTGTAGTCATTAGTCACTTGTTTGGTAAGAAATTCCTAGGATTTCAAAGATTTGAAGTTTTTTTTTAATCACCCTGAATTCTTTAAAATTTTAAGGAATTCTCTTGAATTTTTCTAATTGGCTTTAATTATTCTAAATTCACTTAATTCTATTGAATTCAACGGATTTTAACAATTTTTTAAAGTTCCAATTTAATTGATCCTTAAGTCTTTTAACCTCACCTTTAATTCGTAGGCATTTCATCAAATTCTTTTGAATTCCCTTGTCATTTAAAATTTACAGACTTCAATTAAGTTTTTTTAAAAATATTTTTTAATTGCTTCCAATTCATTTGAATTGTTTGGAATTTAACTTGAATTTTTTTGAAGTCTTATGAATTTATCCTGAATTTGTTATCCCTGCTAAAAATTTCGGATTCCGAAATTGGTCCGAATTTATCTGAAATCAATCAATGGCCAACGGCCATACCACGCTGAAAAACCCAGTTCTCGTCAGATCACTGAAGTTAAGCAGCGTTGGACGCGGTTAGTACTTGGATGGGTGACCATTCAAGAATACTGACATGAGTGCTGTTGGCACATCGTGGGTGTGGTGAGCCCACACTTGTAGTTATTTATAACTACAAGAAAAACCTAGAAACACTACCCGAATCGGGTAGTGTCACGCCTACCCTGAAAGGGAAATGGTTTAATGGTATATATATATAATCCGATTCACGATTTTTTCCCGAAATATATCCGATCTAATCCGAAAACTGTACGAAAACAGTCAGAAATTTGTCTGATTATGTCCGGAGTCTGTCCGGACCAAAAATTTCGACTCCGGAAAGAGTACGATTTGATCCGAAATTAGTCCGGAATTCAAAACCTGAAATTATTTTCGTTGAACTAAAAATGGAAAATAGTCCGGTCTAATCCGAAATTTATTCGAACGTAAACTTTCACTCTCGAAAGAGTCCGACTTGATCCGAAATTAGTCCGGTACTTAGTACCTGAAACTATGTTTGTTAAAGTAAAACCGGAAAATCGTCCGCTTAAATCCGAAATCCTTCCGGGCAACAACATCGACTCCGAAAATATTCCGATTCTATCCGAAATTAATTACGCAAGTTTAAGTTGTCATTCAGTGAAATTAAAGTTAAAACGGAAAATCGTCCGATTAAATCCGATATCTGTCCGGTCTGAAACATCAAAAACATGTACTCCGGAAGCAGTCCGATTCTATCCGAAATTAATCCGAAGGTTCAAGTTGTCGTTCGGTGAAATTAAAGTGAAAACGGAAAATCGTCTGATTAAATCCGA
>CAKNYM010051561.1:37749-52765 GCA_932195095.1 Andricus curvator
CGGTCGTGTCCGAAATTTTTCCGGTCGAAGCTTCGACCTGACGAATTTCGGACACGACCGGATAGAATCCGGAGGACAAAAACCGGATCACGTCCCGGACAATTACGGAAAAATTTCCGAATCCGAAATTTGTCCGGAATTTTTAGCAGGGATCCTTTGAGCGCAAAAAAGTACCCTATAAGGATGTCAAAAAGTACCCTTTGGTCCCTATATTTTATCCCAGAGGGACTATGTGAAGCCTATGTTTATTTTTAAGAAATTATATGTACTTTATACTGCTTCCTGCGGGCAGCAGCTAAACACACTTGTTTTCGCTTTTTCTGCCACCAGTGTCCCGGAAAAGAATAAAATTGTAGATTCGCATTCTTATGCTCCGTATTTGAGAAACCTACTATGCAAAAAATTCTTCTTGATCCGGTTTTTTAAGCTGAAATCCCTCAAATATTTACATTGTAATCCATGGTAATTGCACAACACGGCAGAACGACTCACCCAGCCGTTCAAAAATTTCGCCGTCTGATGGCGCTGCCAACATACTTGAATCAGTTGAATACTCTATTCACACAGACACTGCTGAACCGTTTCCGAGTCTGCGTTTCCGAGTTAGAGCCGACTACCCTTCCATCTTGGAGCTTTAAATCCAATCTTCTTCACAACTTTGAATTTGAATGGCAGTTGGCTTCGCGTTCCGTTCGCGCCAGTGCAGCGAGTATGGTGGGGGTACTCGGGTAACGCGAAGTCGAACGTATTTGAGCATCGAAGTGGCGGGACCATGGTTTGTTGGATCATGCTGGCGCACTATACGAGCGTCTCATTGCACACAAGATGCCGTGCGGAGGATCCATCCCATCGACCCCAATGCGCACGCGCTGTGCAGCCATAGCGCGTGCCCGACCGCGCATTATTTTCAAATTTGTCAGACTGCTCCTTGCCCCTTATGATAGGCAACTTAGCAAAATGATATTCAGATAATAGCAAAATAGAAAACTCAAATACCCGACCGCTGTTATGTCGTATGATTGATCTCATGTTGAAGAAATATTTATATTTTAATTTATAAAAATAAAAAATTATATAAAATAAATAATAAATAAATAAAACCCAAAGAATTAATATAATGTATTTTTGCTGAGATTTTTTTTTATTTCTGTACATAATACATTTTTATACACAGTTTTATAATTTTAAAATTTATTAATCAGAAGATTGTCGGTGTTTGAATAATAAATAATTATTTCTGAGCGTATGAATGATCTAAAGCTATGCTTAATGTAGGACATGCAGGTCTATTTAATTTGTTATAATGAGCATTGCGGTTGTTATGTCGTATGATTGATCTCATGTTGAAGAAACGTTTATATTTTAATTTATAAAAATAAAAAATAAACTTTATCATTCGCACGCGCTCTGCAGCTGTAGACCGCGCTGGACCGCACGTCATTTTCAAATTTGTCAGACATCATCATCCCTTTCCACTTTAAATGTTATAGTGGTGGTGAGGGTAAATGAGAGTAAATGCTACAAACAGGACATAACATTTTAGAATTAAGACCATTTGCTAATGAACTGGCAAGCAGGGATAAATTTCCAGTCTTTAAGTGTTTCATTAATACTGTGCCAGGGAAGTGTGTGCAGTGTGAAATATGTGGAAAAAGTTTCAGCAGACGATCCAATTTACATAAACATAGAAAAAGTGTACACAAAATTCAAAATGTAGTAAAAGAAACTCAACACTCGTGCCATATTTGTAAAAAAGGTTTTCAACACACATCCGCGTTGAATAGGCACAGCAGAGATTTCCACGGAAAATATGAAGCTCAGTGTGACGTGTAATTATTTTTTTCCGGTTATTTTCAAGATTCTTATTCGAAAATACATTTATAATATATTATGCATTGTTCCTTTATAGATGCAATGCATCAGTCTACCACTCAGACAATAAACTTTCGGCTGGGAAAGTTTCAAACTGTATTGTCCTATATTAATGAATTTGTTGTTGTTCTTGAATCACTTGTTAAGTTAAATTTTGTTATTCGATATTTTTTTCTAATTTTTTAAACATATTGCATAAACCGTATACTATACATTCATGAGTATATTCAAATATACTTTTTATATCATGGGGGAATTCAAATAAAAAGACGGCAAATTATAATTTGAAGAGAAAAATAATTTTTAATACAAAATAAAAATTTTAAATAACTTTTTATTTTTAAGTTCCTTTGTTTATTTGTTTTGGGGTTATATAAATATAATTTTCCTAGTTTTTTGGAGAAAGTTCAAAAAGATTTTTCAAGACTTCATGTATGTCGAAAAAGTATCTAGAAAATTTCTAAACAATTTTTTTTCTCATTTTACAGGATTTTAAATAATTTTAGGAATAATTTGAGTCAGTTTATAATATATTTGGAGGGATGATGCTCCAGCATATTACAATGCTTGGATATCCGTCATGAATATTCAAAAACACCATTTACATTGCACTTGGCATGTTGACAAAAATTGGACTAAAAATATTCATTTAAAAGTTAAAAATAAAAATAGAACGGAAGAAATTTATCACAAGTGTAGGACACTCTTAGAAGCAACTGATAAAAAAATTCTTTGACGCTTTACATTGTTTTCTTGACATGTGCGATGCAGATCCTGAAACTGAAGATTTTGGAAGGTACTTTAGTCAGTGTACTATGCTGGAAATCCCGAACTGTGGGCCTACTGCTTTCGCCTCGGCTTTGGGCTAAACACCAACATGTTTCTAGAAGCTCTTCACAAGAAGATGAAGTATTATTATTTTAATGGTAGTCAGAACAAGAGGGTCGATAAATGTTTAGATATGCTGCTACGTTTGAGTCAAAATATGATGTTCGAAAGAATCATACGAATAATGAAAAATAAGCCAACGAAGAGAATGCAAATAACAATGAAAAGCCACAGGCGCAGCATAAATGATATTTCAGAATGTATGGTAATGAAAGTGTGTGAGAGTGTTTGGTGCGTTAAGTCCAGTACAAAATGACGAGGTCCTTATAAAGTACAAGTAAATACTGAGAAAAATTGTGAGGAATGTCCTTTGATCTGTCCGGTTTGCAAAGTTTGTGTGCATGAGTTCACATGTGAGTGCATCGACTATCTGATCCGTGGAAATTTTTGTAAACACGTGCATGCCTGTATGCAACATTCAAATTTATGTGGAACATCAATTTCTGTGAAATCCTCCTCTTCATACTTTGATGAGCAATGTGAGGCTCTTGTAACATCCATTCAGTCACAAGAAGCTCATGTTAGTGAAATAAACAAATTAATAAAACTAGCAAATTTGGTGGATTCTTTGTACGACATGGCATCGCATAAATCGGAGGAGGACCAAGACTTAATTTGTAAAAAACGTAGAGGGCATAATTACTCAAGTCTCGCTGAACGAGGTCCCATCATTATTTCCCGCGAAGACAGAAAACAACACTGATTCCCCACCACCGCATTCACCACACAATAAAAAAATTCAACCGCAACGCTCATTCCGTTCAATCCGAAAAATTAGACCAAAAAAAATCAAGCCAAGACACTAAAATCAAAGCCAACTGATCTACAGAAAGCCGCTCTCCGAGAATGTATAACTAATATCAAATTTAACAGTCCTGCAGGTCCTACATTAAGGATAGATTTAGATCATTCATACGCTCGGAAATAATTAATTATTATTCAAACATCGACAATCTTCTGATTATTAAATTGTAAAATTATAAAAATGTGTATAAAAATGTATTATGTATAGAAATAAAAAATAATCTCAGCAAAAAGACATTATATTAATATATATATTTATATATATATATATATATATTTTGTTATTATCTGAATAAAATTTTGTTCAGTTGCCTATAATAAGTGGCAAGGAGCAGTCTGACAAATTTGAAAATAACGCGCGGTCCAGCACGCTCTACGGCTGCAGAGCGCGTGCGCATTGGGGTCGACTGGATGGATCCTCCGGACGGCATCTTGTGTGCAATGAGACGCTCGTGGCGCACTATCGACTGAGCCGCTGGGACTTTTATAATGCTTTTATAGATACATTTCCGACCAAAGCTGTATCGGAATCGATCGACAGTTGGCTTAGTATCGATACTCGTGTATCGATTCTTTTTCTCAGTACCGCCCATCACTAATGTCCAGGTTTGGTAACGTATAATACTCCACGTTATATACATGGTTTTCTACGCGTATATTACCACGTATATTACCTCTCTAGTTTTCTACGTGATTTGACGTATGTTACGTCCGAATTGAAACTTTCAGTACGCATGCGTCCATATCGAAAAATACTTCTCATAAACTATTTTTCTTGTGGGTCGTGGACGCCATGTTCGCTCGTGAATCTCGCGCCAAATGCCAATGTTTAAAAGTTCCTTGCATTTGAATAAATGTTTAAGCAGTTTGAGCTTATAATTAGGGAGACCCTGCTGAATGACATATACATTATTCAATATGATCCATAATAATTATTATCGAAAGAATCAACAATTATTTACATAGCTGTAGCTTTCTAGACATTTTAAGCTACTATTTTTTAACATCTTATCGCAGACACTTTGTGAAAGTTTTCTGTCCTTCCTTCTTCCGCTCAAAAAACAAATCGTTCCATGGGATTGCATTATGATGTTGGATATTTCTTTCCAGCCCATGCATAATTATTATTTGCAATTACTATAACGCATTCAAGAGAATTATTAATAATTATTATATTTCAAAAGTGAGGTTATGTACATGTCAACACTGATTTTACAAGTCGGCCATCTTGAAAACGTAACTTGCGAGAGTTTTCTACGGTTTTCGACGTATATTACGTCAAAAACATATTATACGTAGAAAATACTCGAGTTACGCGTAACTGACCAACCCTGCTAATGTCGGTTGTCGTTATTTTTTCGATGGTAGCGCCCTCAAGATTGTGTTCCACCGCTTATATGTACATTATATCCATGTTATTACTTGGACTTGCATGTTGGTGGCGGAAGTGAGAACGTGTTTAGTGACAGGTGGAGAGAGAATTTTACGGAATTTGTGTGGAAGGTGTGAGTGGAGTGTGAGGGTGGAAGCCGAGGTGAGTAGGGTTGTGTGGGGTGAATTGGGGAGATAAAAAGTGAGTTTCAGCGTGGGTGGGAGGTGGTATCTAGCTGGATAGGGAAAGTGAGGTTAGGTTGGCAAGTAATCGGGAGAGTTCGTGGTCAGGAGTCTTGGGCTTTCGAGGGTTGAAGGGTGGTTCTCGCAAAGTTAGGGGATGCTAAGGGAGAGAAAGGGGTGTCTGCAGGAACTGAGGAATTGAAAAAAAGGGGGAAAAAAAGGAAAATTTGGCGGCGAAAGACGCCAACATTTTGCAGAGACATCTGTCGGTTGTGGCAGGTACTGCATGGATAGGTCCCAGTTACCGGCGGTAGAGCGTGAGGTGGACAGCGAGAGTACTGGCAGTGCTGGTAGTGAAACCGACGGGGAGGGAATTTTCCACAAGCCACGACGGCCAACAACGCGTCGCCCGGTGTCGAGCGGTGCGTCGGGGAGAGGGAGAAATCGGGACGGTGGCAACGAAGGAAGCGAGAAGGTAAGGGAGAGAGCATCAAGCGCAAGTGACGGGGAGGATCTCTTGAAAAGGAAGAGAGACAGCCAAGAGAGTCCGGAGAAAAGCGAGGTCGAGAGCCCGTTTAAAAAAAGCGGGATAACATCTAGGTCACCCCCCGAAAAAATGGAGGGGATGTTGGAAAAGGAGGCTCTCGGGATGTTGTTAGGCGAGATCAGGGGGCTGAGGGAGGACGTAAGGGGGACCAAGGAGCAGATGGAAGGCATGAGGGAGGACTTGCGAATCACAGATGAGAAGTGGGAAAAGGAGGTGAAAGAGCTGAGAGAGAGAGTAGATGGGTTAGAGAGGGAAAGAAAAGAAAAAGTTAAAATAAAACAGATGGAAGAGGAGATTAGGGCGTGGAAAGAAAGGACGGAAAAAAGAC
Source organism: Andricus curvator (assembly GCA_932195095.1). NCBI lineage: Eukaryota > Metazoa > Arthropoda > Insecta > Hymenoptera > Cynipidae > Andricus > Andricus curvator. The sequence goes on from CAKNYM010051561.1 coordinate 43,743, forward strand.
TTGAGAAGGTGGAGGGCAGGACGGAAATGGAAATAGGAGACGGGGGTAGCGGGGGCGAGATTAAAGGTATTTGGGAGAGGGTAGGGAATATGATAGAAGAGAAAGTGGGAGAGCGTAGGAATGAAAAGGAGGAGAGGGCGGATAGGGAAAGGATAAGGGCAATGGAGTTGAGAATGGAGAGAAAGGAGAAGGCAGACAGGAGAAATAATATTGTGATAAGAGGGTTGAAGATGAAGAGCGGGGAAGAAAGGGAGGGCGTGGAAGCGCTGCTACAGAGCATAGGGTGGAATAAAGGCAGGGTAGGGAAAGTTAATTTGGAGGGGAGAAAGGAGAAAGAAGTGGCGGTTGTGGAGTTGGAGAGCTGGGAAGAAAAATTGGGGGTAATGCGAAATAAAAATAGGATAAAGGATAAGGAAGTTTTCATCGATCACGATTTGACGAGAAAGGAAAGGGATGTACAGAGAATGCTGTACGACAGGGCTAGGAGGGAGAGGAGTGAAGGGAGATCGGCGAAGGTAGGATATCGGAAAATAAAAATAGACGAGAAAATGTGGGTGTGGAACGAGGAGAAAGAGATGTTGAAGGAAGTGCAGGGGAATTTGTATCGTAGGAAGTAGGGGGGTGGGGGTAATGCAGGGTAGAGGAGTTGTGAAGGTGCTTTACTGGAACTGAAAGTAGCAGGGGTAAAGAAGAAGGATGAGGAGTTCTGGAGGTATATCCAGGAATTTGATGTGGTAGGACTGGTAGAGACGTGGGTGGAAAGAAAGGAATGGAATAGAATAGAGCCAAAGCTGCCAAGGGGGTATAGGTGGATACTACAGGAGGCGGTCAGAGTGAAGAAGAAAGGAAGGGCTAGTGGGGGTATTATAACGGGGGTTAGAGATAGATTAGAGGAAGAAGCTCACGGAGAGGAAGAGGGGGAGGGAGTGCAAATGAGGAAAGTAAAGATAGGAGGGGTAATGTGTAAGTTTGTGACAGTGTACAATAAGGATGGGATGGAAAGAATTAAAGAAAGGGTGGAAGACCTGTTAGGTGAAAGAGAAGAGGGTATGGGGACTTTAACGCGAGGATGGGGAGGGAAGGGGGCCTTTACAGGGAAGGGGAGAGCTTCGAAAGGAATTCGAAGGATAGGTTAATAAATAAGGAGGGGGTGATTCTAAGGGACTGGATGGAGGATAGAGGCTGGCGGTGGCAAATGGTATGGCAACAGGGGACGAAGAGGGAGAATACACATACGTAGGTAAGGTGGGGTATCGGTAATAGATTATGTAGTTATGAATATGCAAGGGTGGGAGGAGATGGAGAGATTCGCAGTAGAAGGGAGGGTAGAATCAGACCCTCAGCCATTAGGGTTGTGGATAAGGGGTGAGAAGGGCGGACGGCAAGGTGGGGAAGAAGTGTCGACGGGGGAGAGGGTTAGCTGGACAAGGGAGGCGATAGAGAAATATAAGGAGCAGTTAGGGAAGGTACGCTTCGAAGGGTAGACGGTGGAAGAGATATGGGAGGATTTAAAAGAGAAAGTGAAAGGGTGCGTGCAAAAGAAGGTATTCAAAAAGAAGAAGAAAGGAATGGTGAAGCCTTGGTGGGATAGGGAATGTAAAAAAATGAAAAGAAAGGTGAAGAGGAAGTATAAGAAGTGGAAAGAGGGTACTGCGAAAAGGGAGGAGTACGTAGAAATGAGAAAGGGGTTTAGATTGATGTGTAAGAAGAAAGAACAGGAAAAGGAGAAAGAGCTGGAGGAGGAGTTAGGAAATGTTAAGACAGAAGGGGACGTCTGGAAGATAATAAATAGGTTTAGGAAGCGTACAGTAGGGATAAGCGACAAGATAGGGAGTGAGGAGTGGAGGGAGTTTTTTAAAGAATCATTTCAGGGCTCAGATTCAAGGAAGAGAGATGATGGGAGTAGAAGAACGGGGGAGGCAGAGATGGAGGAGTTGAATGACGAGGAGATAGAGAAATAGATAAGGAAGTTAAAAAGGTCAAAATCAGCAGGGCTGGATGAGCTAGAGAACGAAGCATGGCTGTTTAGTACACAGGAGGTTAGGGAGAGGCTGAAGGAGGTAGTGAAGAAAGTATGGAGGGGGGAGGGATTCCCACGAGGGTGGAGAGAAGGATTAATAGTGCCTCTGTATAAGAAAGGAGATAGGGATAGGCAGGAAAATTATAGGGAGATTACGCTAATGAATACGACGTATAAAGTATGCGCGATGGTAGTAGCGGAGAGGCTGCGGAAGGATGTCGAGGGGAAAGGAATATTGGCAGAGACGCAGGCGGGCTTTAGGGCAGGTAGGAGTACTATCGACAATATCTACGTTCTGCAGCACGTGGTGGATAGAGAATTAGCGAAGAAGGGGTCGAGAGTGTACGCGTTTTTTGTGGATCTAAAAGGCGCGTTTCCGTCGGTGGATAGGGGGAGGTTGTGGGAGGCGATGGAGGAAAGGGGAGTGGAGAGAGGCCTGATCGAGAGGGTAAGGGAGATATATGAAGAAACCAAAGATAAGGTAAGAGGAGGACAGGGGATTTCGGAGGGATTCTGGATGGATAGGGGGTTAAGACAAGGGTGTCCGCTTACCCCGACGCTTTTTGCGATTTTAATTGCGGATATGGAAAGTAAGCTGGAGGCCGGAGTGGTAGGAGGAGTCAGGATAGGAGGGGTTAGAATTTGGTCGCTAGCGTATGCAGATGACATAGTGCTGTTGGCAAAAAGCGAGGAGGCCTTAAAGGAAATGATGAAGAGGTTGAGAAGATACCTGGATAAGAACAGGTTAGAACTGAATGCGGAAAAGTCCAAGGTTATGGTTGTCAGAAAAGGAGGTGGAAGGGATAAGGAAGGGGACAGGAAGTGGAAGGGAAAGGCGGTGCAGGCGGTGAAAGAGTTTGTGTACCTGGGCTTCTTGTTTCGGAGGAATGGCGGAGTGGATGGTCACATAAAAGAGAGAGTGAGGAGGGCAAATGTGGTGATGAGGCAGGTGTGGGGGTTGGGAAAGAAGTTATTCGCAGATGATTTTGGAAGGAGAATGAAATTGTTTGACTCACTAGTATTTTAATTGAAGGGCCAACAGCCATACCACGCTGAAAAAACCAGTTCTCGTCAGATCACTGAAGTTAAGCAGCGTTGGGCGCGGTTAGTACTTGGATGGGTGACCATTCGAGAAAACCGAGTGCTGTTGGCACATCGTGGGTGTGGTGAGCCCACACTTGTAGTTATTTTACTACAAGCTATCAACCTAGAAACACTACCCGAATCGGGTAGTGTCACGCCTACCCTGAAAGGGAAATGGCTTAATGGTATACTAGTGATGAGTGTGCTATTGTATGGAGTAGAGGTGTGGGGGTGGAAGGAAAGCGAAGAGGTAAATAGGATACAGGAGAGATATGTAAAGTGGACACTGGGGTTGGCAAGGAACACGCCTAATTATATTGTCAGGAGGGAGACGGGGAGAACGAATGTAGGGATTCTAGCGGGGAGTCGAGCGTGTAAATATGAGAAAAAATTTTTGGAAGAGGGGGGAAGTAAGCTGGTTAGGGAGTGTTGGTGGGAGAAGGAGAACAGGAGAGGGGGTGGGAAGATGGATGTTGAAAGAGAAAGGTATTTTAGAACGAATGGACTGCATATGGATGAATTGAGAAGGATGCATGAGGAAGGAAGGAAGGTATATGAGTTGGTTAAGAAAAGCAGCATGGAGAGAGAGAAGACAGCAGGGGAAGAGAGAATAAGAGAGACAAGGTTTAATGGGAACTATGTGTGGATTATGCCAAGGGCGAGAGCGCAATATTTGTGTGAGAAAGGAGTAAAAGGAAGTCAGGAGCTTATAGCGAGGATGAGATGTGGGTGCATGGAGGGTTTCAATAGGTTCTGGCTCGCTAGGGAAAAGAGGATGTGTGAACTATGTGGGAAGGGGGAGGCAAGAGTGGAGCACTGGTTGGAGGAGTGTGTGGAGGTGGAAAGGAGTGGGATAAGCATGGAGGTATTGATGCATGAAAGGGGGGACAAAAGGGCAGTAGCATGGGTGAAGGGAGTATTGGGTAAGATGGAGAAGAAGAGAAGGAAAGATTGTAAATAGAGGAGGAAGTAAATATAAGTAAATGTAAATATTGTAAATAGTAGATAAGTATTAGGAATTAGTCGCGGAGGCAGAGTTTGGTAATGCGAGGCAAGCAAGAAAGTAGGGACATGCGAGCGAGGCGAGGCGAAGCGAGGAAGGCAATGCGATAAGAGCGAGCGGCGTTAGAGATAAGGTGTGGAAGGATGTTAGTTTTAAGGGTTAGTTTTAAGAAAATTCTGTAAAAAAGGGAAGTGTAAGCAAGTCAATTTTTTAAGGCCAGCAGGCTAAAAAATAAACGTTTATCTATATTTATCCATGTTATTACTTAACTTCCATAATTTTTTCCTTTATTAGCATTGCTTATTATTGTTATGATCGTATAGCTTTTAACACCACGTAATACTTAGTCGATGCGATGCGTGCCTTACCGACATCTTTTTCGCAACGACTCACATAAACACGAATTGAGATATCGATCTAAAAACTTTAAAAATTAAATAAAAGGCACAAAGGAAGGTATCCTCATAAATTTTTGGGAATACAAAAAACAAAAATTCACACAATTTTTCAAACATACGTTTAAAAAATTTTTTGTTTAGGGCAAAGAGGGGTTTGAATGAAAAGTAGGTTTAGCCGCAAAACACTCTTCGAAATTTATAATGGTCCAGGCCGTTTTTGGTTCCCCTTGACCTAAAACTGTGTCACAAAAAATACCCCTAGACTTTTTTTTCTCAAATTTTCAAATAAGGCACAATGCGCAAGTCAGACACAGCCTTCTCCGGTGAGCAGCCGATTATCAGGACGACCAGCTTGACAGAATACTCAAGGTACAGTTGTCGCAACTTCCTTAAGAAGCCTTTTTAGGTCCTCCTGTTCTTTATAATTGACTGTTATATGTTGTTATCGGCTAGTGCCGAGAATTTGATAACGAACATAGCTTCTTTCTCGAAGTAAAGAAGTCGGCAGAGCGTTTGGCGGAGCAGAATCTCGGCGAATACCGTAAAAGTATCAGAAATAATAATAAAGCACTATTAGTGTCGCAGTACACCTACTGTCGGGAATATCAGGGACCAAAAATGCGGCAACGGTATGCTAAGATGGAAATTACACATAAATTCTTTGCACATAAAAATGAAACCCCCCGTTTCGAATAGGATGGCTCAAAATAACTTTTTGTTTGTAGTATGTAAATTATAGTTCGGTTCCTAATCCGGTAAAAGAAATTCCATTTTTTTTCTCGAAATTTTGAGTTTTACTGCTGCCTCAAGGCAGCACTTTTTGGGGTTTTTGATATAAGTTGTGGGTTTAGGAAACTGTTGCGGGGAAGTTATAGGACTTATAGAGGACTTTCCAACGAAGAATCGTATGTATGAAGCATATGCTTTTGACACCCCTAACACACCCCCACGGCGCCCCGAAAAGTGCCCAAAAAGGCAAAAATGTCAATTCTGCACGTAATCTACAGTTTTGAGCATTTTATTTTCGTTTTTACCCATAAATCGTTATTGTTGTTCAAATGGAATATGTATGAAGATTTGCAACTAATTTTCAGTTCAAACAAATTTGAATTGTTTAAATAATGATTTTTCTCAAAGTTAGCTTTTTCTGACAGAATCATAATCTAGGTTTGCCTTTCAATAAATTGTATACATTTTCCATTTTTTTAAACAAATGAAAATTGTCTAAACCATTTTTTTCCAGTAAATTTTAGATTTTTGTCTCTTTAAAGAGAAAAATATTACGACTCGTGATTTTTGAGAATAATACATTTTATTTTTCATACTCATGAATTGTTTAAACAATTACTTGTAATTTACTTACAGTATTTCATTGTAATGTCCTACAGAAGTTGGCTCTTTTTTTTCAATTGTTAGTCTGCGTTACCTTTTTGTAAATTGAACGTCTTTACATAATAGTCTTATTATTTAAAATATTCTTTTTGTTTAAACAACTTTTCTTAGAAAAAGCAAGAATTTTTATTATTTAATACAGTGAAAAGATTAATAAAAAACATGAAGCAGCATAAATTGATAGGCAACGTAAAGTAAGATTATATACGAAAAGTTCTATACGATAATTTTTACGATGCGACGATATTTTGGAAATAACTTATGAAATGAAATACACTGGAACTTGAAATTATGACCACTTAGTTTATGTCTTTCCGAGAATTGTTGCCGCGGCGGTTTCGGGCTAAGAGTGGAGCCCCTTGGGGACGAGAGGGGGCTGCTCAACCATGCATAACCATCACCAGCGTAGCGACAAAGGAGCAGTGCGCGGGTACTCACGCGCATATATTGCGTAATATTAGGAAATGGTTCACACGCCATTAACTGTTTACGTTTGGAATGGCTGAATTTATGGCCAAGGCCAAGCAAGAAATGCCTGAAACCGGTTATAATTTCAGGTTCCAGTGTACTACAAATTTTTGTATTGATACATACATAGAATTATTCGTTGAAAAGTCTTCAGTCTCGCAACATTTTCCCAGACCCACACAACATATTCCAAAAAACCCAAAAAGCGATTTTTTCCCATGCATTGATACCAGATTTTTTCCCCGTTGGAATACTGTTTCCTTGAAATAATATCATAATAGGAATAAGAATCTGCTACTTTTCTTAGGATTCGCTGTCCAACAATGTTTCGTCATTTCAAACAATTCGCGCCGGAGCAAAAATCCTAATGCAGACCAATCAGCGTCGACCACTAGTAAGTCGCCCCTCCTCTCCCGACGCTATGAGCGCACCGGTAGAGCGAGGCTCTGTCGCTCCGCGCCGACGACGGACGTCGGACGGACGATCAGTTTCATGATCCTGTAGGAAGAAATATTATGAAAATATTGCAAGAATCAAATCCAAATGTACTTGGAATAAGCATTGAAAGATGTATATTAGAACACCGATTTGAAATAGTACATTGTGTATCACACGAGGCAAAATAGCCTTACGCCCTTTTGATACACACGATACTTTTTGTCCGACCCTCCTTGAAAACAAGCATGTGAAGCAGATAGAGGATGTTTGGTGTACTTGACAATTTTGGTTTTATAAGTGAACGGAAGAAATAGAGCACTTTGCAGAAGGGAGACTGTGGGGTCCAGCGATACCATTTTTTTAAAAGATAAAGATAATTTCCTTCATATTCTCACTTGCGTGGTGCAGTTTATGTTTGGCGAGCGTAAGATTTTATGTAGCAGGCGTAAAGTTCCATGTAGCGGGCGTAAAGTTTCATGTCGGCCCGGCGGCGGAGTGCACATGTGCGAACGTCACTGGGCTGGAAGCGGCCACATTAAGCCTGCTTCACGTGCATGCAATGGCGCGTTTTCAAAGGGGGTCGGACCAAATTAAACTATATACTGTACAGAATGGAAGTTTGTAAATATTACTGAATAAAAGTGATTAAAAGTACATAAAAATTTTCATATTTATGACAATAAAATTTTAAATATCTCTGTTTAACAGTGTATACATAATTATCATGTCGCCAATTCTTTCAGAAAAATATATGCAAAAGTGACAGAGGCCTGTAATAACCATTTTGCCTAACTATCGCAAGTTTATTTGCGCATGTGCGGCTGCCATGTGCATCCCGCGTAGTATGAAAGTTGCGCTTATATTTTGTAAAAATGTATACAATTGTACCTTTTGTCGGAGTGAAATTAAATGAAGATGATGTTCCGGGTACAAAATTTGGCAAGTGTTAAAGATCAAAACATATTTTTGCTCATTTGAGACGGTGGCTCAGTTGCCGGAAGCAACCTAATAATGGTAACAAAAGCTGAACTTGTAAACAGGTTTGTAGTATAGGTTAAGTTTCTCATATTATTGATTTTTAATTATATTACTGTGATTGCAATCAATTTTGAAGGTAAAATACAGGATTTGAGTATTGTAATTGTTTTAGAATAAAATTGATTGTGTTTTGGGAAGAAAATGTTAAAAAATAGTTATTGTATAGTGTGTTTTTTGCAAGATCGAAATTTTCGGAAAATGCCAAATCTGTTAAAAAAGAATGTGCATATAATTTGGAAGCACATGCTTACATTTTGAATTTCAGTCAAAAATATGAATTGAATTAAATTAAAAAATTGACAATATGCAAAAATATTGCAAATAAATAAGATTCATAATACATTAAAATTGTAAAAAAAACAAAACTGCACACTTTGTGCTTGCATGCAACATTATTATTATTACTGTAATTTATTATTATAAGTTGGTATAATATAATTTAATATATTTAACAATATAATTGAGGCGCCGGATGGAAAAAAGGATATATAAAATTATTTTGCTGGAGTGGGGAGGCCCCTGGGCACTTGAGAATAAAGTTTTGAATTTTAATTTTTAAAATACATATCTACATCGTAAATTAAATTCCACATCTTTTTCTCTCACTGAAAAAAGTTGTAGCTTTCTTATTTTCTGAACTATTTATGAAAAAAACTGTTTTTTTTTCTCTCATTAAAATATTTCGCCTTTTTTCACTTCAACTCGCGACGAAGTCGGCACTTTTTGATATTTTAAAGCAAAATTCATGAGAAGTATGCATTGACATCTTCTGTGACCGATTGCATCAGCAAAAATGGAAAATGTGTATTTAAAAATAAGTTAATAATTTTTTGCCGAAGCGTTGCACAATTCGTGCATAAACAACTTTGATCGTTTCGGGAGTCGAGCGAATTTTGAGCAAGCAAAAACTGTCAGTGTGAGAAAGTTGGCCAGGAAGGTTCAAAAAATTTTTCGGAAGGTAATCCAGACGGTGTATTCCGTAATAAAACGGACGGGTGTCCAGTGGGAGATATAGGTGTAATTAACCGTGATGGTACAGGAGGCACCGTCGACGCCTTGGTTGTAGGTATATACGATTTCGTAATCGAGAGTGGGGGGGGGGGACTCTCTGGACATAAGAGGGATGTCCAAGGTGACTGGGGGTAATTATCTATGGTGTTCCCCAGTAGGGCAGTTAATTCGG
>CAKNYM010051561.1:67348-111915 GCA_932195095.1 Andricus curvator
CCCCCCCCCCCCCCCCCCCCCCCCCCCCCCCCCCCCAAGAGTTTTTTTGTTCGTGTTTGGGTGCAAGTAGTTTGTATGAAGAGCGGAAGTTAGTGTAAGTGATTGACTATGTTGGAAGTGATTGTTATGTGGGAGGGGTCAGTGGGTTGGTTTCATGTTAGCAAGGAGGGGGGATATGTATTAAATAGGTAAGAAAGTACAAATCTCAGCAGAAAGAGAGGGTGTTGATGAGAGCGATTAAAAATAAGGAAGAGGGGTTACGCACTTCAACCTTACTCACTATCACGCCAATCTAGCACTCCCATCATACATACGCTTTCATGTACCCAGTCATACACAACATATCAATCATCTTTACACCAACATACAGTATATTAATCACCTTCCACACTGAAAAATGCAGAACATCTTTTATGCTCACACTTATTGACTTCCAAGCCTCAAACTAACACTGACACGTATTCATTCACACACATCGCATATTGTATAAAACAAAAGTAATAACCCCTCCACCTTCATTTCAACCTACACTTCAAACACTCTTTCTCATTTTCAATCGCACTCATCAACACCCTCTCTTTCTGCTGAGACTTGTACTTTCTTACCTATTTAATACATATCCCCCCTCCTTGATCACACCGTACCAACCCACTGACCCTCCCACATAACAATGTCTTCCACCATGGTCAATCATATACACTAAGTTCCTCTCTTCATACAAACACTTGTAACCAAACACGAACAGAAAACTCTTACCCCCCCCCCCCCACACACACACATTTGCACATATCACCCTCCCCCTAATCACTCTTCTGCATTGTTACCCACCATTTTCATTTACACTCTCTGACTCATCCTCACACAAAACACAAACTATCTTCACACACAACAAATACCCCCCCCCCACACACACAAACACATACACACTCACACACAGGATTTCTCTTGTTCATACCCAATCACATAAGAATAACACTACAGTTGTAAAGAAGTATATACTTGTAGGTATCGGTCACCACAAGCACAAGAATAACACACTCTACTACCTTCCAGAGCTTCTAATACCTAAACACTTGATTATTGTGGGTTATGCCCATAACAAATTTTGATCAGAATCACATCAAGAATTATTCCCCAGAGATACAGCGAATTTGACCGAAAGGCCTTTTAGTCATATTTCGTGCGGGGTCCTTTACATTAGTGGAAATCATTCATGCCACGAAGGTTCAAAATAGATAATTCAATAATTGCATTTTTCTTACAAACAGAAAATCCTAGGCTGACTTGAAGCCCATTTTTGGATTTGGCATGACGAAATCTATTATAATATATGTGTAACATATGTAATATAATATCTGAGCGCCCATGGTGTCCAATAATACAACTTTTTGTCAAAAAATGTCAAATGTAACCTAGATTTTCGAGGTAAAAAATGTATATTTTCAGCTTCTCCGTATTTTTCCTCTATTCTGTAGTTATTCATCTGTAAATCACAAAAAATACATTCCACTAGGTCATCCCTGTCAAAAGTTCTACGATTTTGTCACGAACTTTTTCACATTAGCCCACTGTGCATCCCCGAGATGTTTAGTTGACGAACGCGGAGAAAGAAAGTTTTATCGAAAAAAGTTATTCACTTCCCAGAAAATCAATTTTTAATGAGATGGTGTCACAGTGTGACAAACGATTTTTCGCATTCAGGTAGTGATAAATAATAAAATTTACATTTTCTGTTGTTGAACCATGAAGATATTGAAATATATACCTTTTATGAATATCATAAAAAATAGCTTGATCATAAAAATCTTCATTTTTAATGGATATGAAAATCTAACTTTACGGTGTTGCTTCCATCAAAAATACTATTTCGAACAAATCCTTTTAACTCGATGTGTATTTGAATAGTTGAGAATTTTCTAACAAAAAACCCCATTTCCAAAAATTTGTTAGTTACGACAGAACAACCCTGAGCAACGACACTTTTCATTCTCTGAAGGTCAGCGTGTTCCGCAGGACCCATTCCAGGTAGTCCCTACTCCAGAGTACTCTTTCTCACCGTCGCCGGTTCCAAGTACGGCCAGTTACGTGGAAATATCACTGGAGGAGGCATTGCAGAAATTGGTAGTTATATCCCCTTCAAAGAAATCCTTACAATACTTCGAAGATCTGACTCACCAGCCTCGCCCATCGCATTCTCTCCTCCCCGGCAACATCCCTCTGCCCCAGAATGGTCTTAAATTCGGTTAAACAATATGCACACGGCCGCCAGTACTTCCGGTCAACGCTTCATATCCCGGAGCTTGAAGGATTGCACCTTATGAGAAAGCTCGCTGGAACATGTTTGGTAAAAAGCCTAAAAATCCGTCTACCCCCTAACGTCGGAAGTTTTTTTTTTGTCGATAGTTTAAAAATACTGTTATTAGTATTTTACATGGAAAATTTAGGATGCCGTGAGGCAGCACTAAAACCCAAAACTTTGAGAAAAAAAGTATATGGAATTTCTTTTTACAGATTTGGAACCAAATGAGGGGGGGGGGGGGAGGTGTACGTTGCTCTCCAGCAAAAAAAATCGAACCATCATTCAGAGAATTGATGGTACAAAGATTTCAGTCCTATAAATTTTCATCGAAAAACGACCCCACTCCGAGATATGAGCTAAGAGAAGATCGGGCGAGCCGCGAGGTTAAACTCACCCTCCACTCCCAGGGTGGATACTCGGAAAATATGGCCCTATTGTTGACCTTGCATACATAATCAGCAACCCCAAAATACATATACACAGTATTTTTGTGGCTCTAAGACTCAATTTATTCAAGTTATTACACTTTTGAATTTATTTTTTTGAATTTTTGACGAAAAAAAAAATTGATATGCAAAATATCAAACATCGCTGATTTTTTAACTTTTTAGTACCTACTCCTGGCAATACAAAGCAAAAGATTTAATAACAATCCGTTCACTGATGCTGGATTCCAAGGTTTCCTTATTTGACTCCACTAACTGTTTAAAACACGAAATATGTATTTTGTCAAGACTTTTATTCCAAGCTTTTCTTCCTCAAATCAATATTTTTTATGATATATCGTTTTATCAAAGCATAATCACGGAATTTCTTTTTTTTTCTGAAAAAAATCTAGTTCTGAAAAACAAGGTTTAATATATAAAATATATATTTTTTCGAGATATAAAATCTTTTTAGAAACATTTTTTATCAAATTAATATTTCTCAACGTCTATTAAAAAAACGTATATTTTATAATAATTGCAAATGGGACTAACAAATGTTCTCTGCAATCAAAATCGTGTGTTATGCAGTTCTTTATTAGGGCCTAAAAGGAGCCCCCTGACTGAGAGCCAATTGGGAATTTAAACCATAGTACCTAGAAAATTAGCATTATTAATCGAGATAAATACGTTAGCAACTTTTTGCTTAAACATAAATTGTTTATTTACAGATTTTAAATAAATATGTATAATTGTATAGGAGTAATTCAATGAAAAGTAATTAACCCTTTGCTATTTAATGAGGATTTCGCTTTTACTTACGTATTTTGAACTTTAATACTTTGTCACCAAACAATTTTTACGCTCAAACATCTTTTGAAAACGTGGAGATTAAATTAAAAAGTGTTATTTCACGAATAAATATCGAAAAAAGTATGCCTGTATCAATTAAGATAAAATAACTGATTAAGATGAACGTTTTTGAACTTTGAGGATAGAAAATACTCTAGTAACAATGTGTACAAAAAAACCATTTAAAGCTTCAAATTTAGAAACGCTTCTGCATTACTGTGCAAGTACAAATTTCATCAACCCATTATCTCTTTTGATCTCCTAAGTCATCTATTGAATCTTCATCAATCTGAAAATAAAAAATATATAAAGACTCTAAGCCTAATAATTGAACACACGCAGTTGCGTGCGTTTATGGCTTTTGAAAAACAAGAAGTATCAAACCTGCGGCCATTTTTCGGGAATCACTTCAAATAAATCGTCTTTAACGTCACCTTGGATAACGATTTCGTCATCCCCTGTCACACTGGATCCACACGCGAATTTGCTACCAAAGAACTTTGCTGCTACTTTTAGATCGATATCTGAAAAAATGGAATTAGCATTAAATAGTAAGAACCAGTTTTCTCTAATGAAAATAGGTTTACATACCAAACGTGCTAAGTCCAGTAACTACTGTTACAGATTTTTTCTTTCCTCTTGGAGCTCTGGAAACGGTCACCAACTTTGGAATATCATCTTTCTTTTTTGTTTTCAGCATTCCTTTACCACCGCGTTTTTGCCTTTTTTTTTCATCTTCTCCTCCCGCTTCAGTTGTTCCATCATCTGCTACTTTTAAACAAAGAATAGAGTAAAATTACGCTTTCAATTCGAAAGAGATTTAGTGTCGGTTCGCTTGATCAAAATTGTGTGATATGATTAAATTTTGTCCCCGATGCAGAATTCTTCACTTTGAAACTAGGCTTGATATTATATATATTCTGTGAGTTACTTAAGAGATAGTTTAAGCCGGAGAATGTTTGTCCAATTAATCCATAGTCTTTAATCCGAAGATTGTTTGACGCAATTTTTCATACCCAAGCCATACACAATTTGCACGATGAACAGATATAAATGCTAATTTGCACCTACACAGTGTTTTATGAAGTTTCTCAAAATTCTCATGTACTTTGCACACAATACGGAGACTTATTCATTTAAATCAAGACTTTCAATAAATGAAAGCATGACACCCTTAACACCTGCAATAATGGTTGTCTAAGGAAGATTCAATAGAATACTTTAACAAGTTTCTTTGAATATGTATACTGTGTTATACTAAAATGCATAGATATTATGCTTTTGAAAATTAAAAATTAAAATTTTACAAATTTTACTGTTTTTTATAGAGTAGAATTTTATTCACTAACTATCACTTTATATTGTAAGTTTTTTCATTAGAATTTTTAATCTTTAATTAATGATTATGAATAAGATTATAATTAATCACTAACTTTATTTTATTGATTAAATTATATATTATTGAATATAAATAAAGAATAAAAAATATTTGTTTTTCCTGTTCCTCAATCTCTTCAGTGAGTTTCACTGGTTGTAACAGAAAACAAAATTTTTGGTGTTGTATGAATTGTCCTTGATATTTCAGATATCTTTAATCTTTAATTTAAAAATTCAAAATATTCAGAGGGAATCTTTAAAATTACAAAAAAAAGGCAAACGAATCCTAGAGATGAAAACAGTTAAATAGATTGATTTATTGAGTATTATGTCACTGGGATAATTGCATTTTCAAAAATGGGGAAAATATTTCAAGTACCAGTTTCAGAGGAATTTCTCCAACATGTGTTTTTTATGACGTTAGACTGTCTCTGGTCTAGGAAGGGGGGTACAGTCAAAGAGGTTGGACTACACTGTACTTGAGTTCTGATGAAAATGGGCACAAACCAAAATCTGTCAATTTCAAAGGGAGTTTTCGTTCTTCTGTTTTTTGCTTTGTAAAATGATTTCAGTATTCAGGGTGACCCGGTACGGTTCAGTCGCTCTAGATGAAAGTTTAAATTTTCATAATAACCATTTTTTAAGAAGTATGTGCAAAATAAAATATTACTAAAAAATACTGTTAGATTATAAAGTGAAGCTAAACTGAAATTTTGAAATAGCAATAAATAAAAAAATAAAAATTTGAATTAACTTTCCTGAAATTTCAACAAAATTTCTTTTCATTTGATGAATTTGAATTTCGAAATTTTGAAGTATTTTAAAAATAAAAATAGTTTTTGATTTTTAATTTTAATAAAAATATATTGGAAACAATTCTTTTGTTATCATCCATAAACATTCGTATTGTGATTGTGACTATATAAATTGGTGTTGTGCCGATGGATTCCTTATGAGCATTCTGAAGGATAAAAAATGGAATATAGGACATAACAGCAGAAGGATAAGTCTTTGTTCTCTTTTATTGTTTTTATACTTGTAGCATAAAATATTTCCGAAATATTACGGATTGACACGTATACCGAAAATTTAAAGTTTAAAATTCGTCCAAGAGGAAAAAATAAAAATAATGTAAATAACATTATGACAAGAAATTTCAGTCTCATATGAACATACATTACTAATATTAAGCATAAAATAGATAAATGTTTTCGTAGTATCCTATAAAATTATACCCTGATGAGGAGATCTAAAAGGTCTCGAAACATGTTGGTTCCCAAAAGTAGTATAAAAAAGACGGAGTAAGAGAAAGGTAATGAGAGTGAGGATGGCTTGGTTGTCTCTTTCCTAATTCTCTCCCTCTTTTTTCCTCTAGTTATATACTTGTCTCTAATGATCCGATTAAAACGTTGTTTGGAAACATATTTTGAGGCCTTTCTATGCAATTCTTTTTCATATATTGAGCTTTTCGAATATGTTTTTTCAAAATAACTGATTTTTGGTTGCATAATGTTTCTGAGTCTTTTTGTTCAAGAATAGAATTTTTGCACAGATTGACTTGACGATATTGTGTTTCTAATTTTCTTCTTAAAAAAAAACAGTTTCTTTTTAAACATAAGATGAACAAAATTTAAAGTGAATTTTCCAGTAAACTTTTTCGAAGAAAACGACTAACTTTGGATTTAAGTACGTTAAAATCACAATGTTTGTTGTACTTTTCCAAACTTCTATTGATTGCTACTGATCAGTACTGTTCACTAATTATCGTAAGTGATTACTGCCTCATATCTGCACGTGGTTTTTCTAGATTTCCACGTTATTGGCACGTGAATCTATTCACCTGGGATAGTACGCTCTGTCATCTGTTCTCTCTGTCGGTGATTGAATGCATCCGCAACCAACTTGCTGATCCTCAGGGCCCAATTTAGGGGCTGTACTCGAGCTCCCTTCCGCGGTCAGAAAAGCTCTCAAAGCAAAAGCAGAGGATACAGTTGCGTTCTATACCCTCTCCTCACCTAGGTCTTGGTTGTTTTGTAGGAAAGGGGATGGGGTGACAAGGAGGTGATCATGGAATTATGTGAGTACTTATGTTAATGCATTTGCTAACATAGTGGCGGAAAGTAAAAAATTTGATTTGACTTTTGCTCAACACAGAATTTATATTGATTTTGAAGTTGTGATTCATTCCGCCATACGCATCATTCTTTCTACCAAAAATATCGACTCGATATCTAGGTATTTTTTGTTTAAATTCCAAGAGTAAGTTTCCCACCACCGAAATTCGGTAAGCGTAGCACAAATATTGTTGGTGAGACTAGACCTAGCCATTTCGTTGAAAGAAAGATCTTGTAAATTGAATGTTTTGCAGCTCTATATTTTTATAAATAAAGAATATAAAATGGTAACTCTTCAAAATTGTAGAACTTTGAATTACAATACAGAAAGAGAACAGGGGAACTCGTGTGCACCGAATTTAGGTACGGAAGGTTAGTCCAGGCGCCCTATGAAAAAAAGCTCATTTGGGGAAATAAATGCTACCTGAAATTTGACTTCGGATTCTTGTAGTGCTAACATGTAGAACAAAAACTTATACGTTTGCGACCAAGGCTTCAGAAGCACTGTGTGTGTAAACAATTGTCAAAGGTAGCAAAAACAGGTTTTTTGTTTATTGCAACTAACCTATATGTCTGTCAGAATAAAATTGTAGTTAAAAAATGTAGGTCTTACAAATATCTACAAAATGACGTGTCGTACATAGATTTGTTCATTTGTTTACTTTGAAAAAAATAAAAACAGGAAAAAATAAAAACAGGAGTTGTGCTATCAAGTACACTTGGCGGCAAAACGATTTTTCGTTATTAAATTGCATAAAAATTGCTACAAAACGAGTGTATGTTTTTTCGTCATGAACAAATAGAATAACTTTGTCAATTTTTGCTCAATGGAATCGGGATGAAATTCATTCGAAAAGTGCTATTTTTGTACATATTGTCAAAAAAATTGTTGTACTTGAAGAGGGGGGGGGGGGGGGTAATTTTGTTTCTTAAAAATTACTGCTACTGCAATTTTCAAACTACAAAGCTGAAATTTACATCAAGTACTGAATGAGAGCTGTACTATTTATTAAATTTCCAAGGCAATGCATTATTATTTTGTTGTTGATTATGGTGATTCATGGTGGGAGAAGGATTGACGTGGTCTGTGGCGGCAGAGTGGGGGAAACCGCTGCTGCCGGTCGATCAACCAATTGACGTATTAAGATGTTTTTTTTTTAATTTGGGCTAGCTTTCCGTGGTGATTAAATATCTGTTAAGAAATTCTCAAAAAAATCATATCTGCTGTCGGCATTGTACAACTATTTTATTTATCTTTCTTCATTTTACAAACAATTTATTGTTTATTGGATTGACTGTAAAATGTACCTTACTGTTTACAACATCTACATGTAATAAATTACCTCAGCAAAAAAAAATCTGGGAAACTTTTAAAATTTTGTCTACAAACCAAAAAAAATTTATGTTTCTTTTTTTTCTAATCTGAAAAATGAAGTTATTATGCGGAAAAAGTGGCTGCAGATATTATTTTTATACAATCCCATTTATTTACATCAATTTAGTCGATATCAGATTTTTCAAAAATCAACTATAAACTTTCTTCGACCGTTTTTATAATAACGGATCATCTAGTGAAGGTAAAATATTACTAAAATTATACATTCTTCGATATATTTATACTTTTGAAACATTTTTTATCTTCATCCTTTTTGATGTTGACATAGTTTATGTTTTTACCATGACGAAGACCAACGTACGTAGGTCGTATGTACAGAAAGGCTGACAATAACATTATTTGAAACATCCAGAATCTATTAGTGTTTTATGAACGTATGACGAATGAAGAGTTTCAAATTTAAAATAACTCCTTTATTTCATTAACTCTAAATTACTATTAATATTACAAATACTGCCAAAATTAAAATACTAATGCAGGTTCAGTACCTTACTAGCTACTTCTGCTTCATCGTCACATCTACATCGACTACATCATCTTCATCTGCACCTACATCGATAGGTACAACTTCATCGGTGTTTAAAAGGTCGCCATATAGCAGCTCGATGTCTGAAAGATCGCTCTTGATTTCCTCCTCGAGGTCAAGAGACACTTCTTCAATGTTTGTGCAGGTTTCGCCATGACAACCGGAACAAAGCTCGGAGCAGCGTAAGCCGTTCTTTCTGCAACTGCATGTGCCAGTTTTGCAGCCAGTTTCGTATCTGCAGGTAATTTATTTAATGAGCTCTTCAGGCACAAAAACGTCGCTGCTGAGAACTAGAACCAAACCATTGGTGGACAGTTTCCAACCCCACTGAGTTGCTTCCTTCGCATTTCCAAGCCATTGCTGATTCTGGTAGTACGCTCGAAACGAATGTTGCTTAGCAGCACCTTCAGTTGGCGGTAAGCTTTCGAGTTTGAAGGTAGATTTCAGAGTGGATTTTTGGCAATGCAAGAAGCGCAACTGCTGGAGGATTCCAGTTTCTTTTATGGTTGCATACATTGCTGTATTCAATGCCTGCAAGTTGATGTTAGCGCGCATCGCTTTTATAAAATTACTTTTACCCTTTATGGAAAGACATGAAGTTGTGTCAGAGCCCGTGAAAATGTGCAGGAAGACAATTAAAGGCTTCAGCTCCCCGTATTTGAAGCTGCTGGCATTAAATATCTCATCTGAGGCGGCTCCACCTTTGCTCGATTTGACTAGGAAAATATTTTCAGTTTCAGGCGCTAGCTGAGTGAGCAATACCGACAAAACGATGTCCTGTCCTACGACTTTCACGCGAGCTCAATTGCAGTCTGAACAATAAGTAAATCCGCGTCTTCCTCTGCGGTTTTTGTTCGGAAACCAACTTTTTGAAGCTCCTGACATAGCATGGAAATCAAATTTTTCTTATTTTTTCCATTGGATAAAAAATGTTCTTGTGAAAAACTGATGTTAGTGCTTCTATCGAAGACAATTTCACGACCGATGTTTTTACTTTTTCGAAGCAATCTCTCGCAGAATTTCATGCTGGAGGTAAGTTCCTTCATCGGGATATCTATCAAACACTACGAAACTATTGACGGAGAAGTGACTTTTCACGTAGGATACATAATGGTGTAAAATTTTAACTACGTCATCATTTTGATGGCACTGTACTCTATGTAGAAGAAATCAACAGTCAACAACATGTAAACAGTTTTCCGATAAAGGAACTGCTTCTAGCCGCTGAAAATTGTCGTAGAAACCCGATTTTTGGGTTTTACGCATACCCCCCTCATCGAAAAGGGAAAGAGGAAAAGGCGCAAGCTCATACTGTAAATAATTCTTTATGCCTTTTTTCAACATAATAACTGTCTTTTTTAAGATTAAAGAACAGAAACATAAATTTTGTTTCGTTATTAGACAAAATGTTAAGAATTTACATGTAATTCTTCTTTTTGCAACAGATACTAACTGATTCGTTATTATAAAAACGGTCGAAGAAAGTTTATAGCTGATTTTTGAAAACTCTGAAATCGATTAAATTACTGTAAATAAATGAAATTGTATAAAAATAATATCTGCAGCAATTTTTTCCGCATAATAACCGGCACGAATCCGAAGTCAAATTTCAGGTAGCATTTACTTCCCCAAATTTCATAGGGCGCCTGGACTAGGTTGATAATTTGCTTTTCCTGGCGTCGAGGGGAGACTGTCGTTGCGGTTACATTGGGTTAAACAGTTTACTCAGTAGGTTTGAAAGACGGTCGTATACACAGGTCCGGGGACTCTTTTGAAGGGGGAAGTTCTCGTATTTTCGTTTTCGTATTTGTCGCAGCCGACCTAGCGGCTAAAGCTTGGCTACATAATACAGTGACCGAGACAAGGCCTTGGGAAGGTGCAGACCTCAAAGTTGGTGGAGTTGAATTGCTCCAAAAGATGGTGAGGGCTACGGCGTGGTTCCCAGTTAAGCTGGAATGCCCGTATGTGGTCCTTTGGCGGTTGGAGCGATTCAACCCCTCACTAAGGACAGCGTTCTAGCGAATCGACCGGCACGATTGGTAACAGGGAGAAGACACTTTGGAAGGTTCCAAACAACTCCTAGTTGTGCAAATTCCTGAGTCCCAGACAGGTCAACTTTAGGGTTGCCAACCAGAGACAGAAGGATCCTGTCGGGTCAGAGGAAGATCGGGGACAGACCTAAATGACTGCTCCCGGCCTAACCATTACCCAGATTAACTTGCATCACAGCAAAGGCGCCTCTGCGGTTCTGCAGAGGGGCATGGCTGCGAAGCACAGAGGTATCTCACTAACCCAGGAACCTTGTTTAGTTCGAGATACCATAAGGGGATTAGGGGGGGGGGGGGGCCTGGTTTTTATTAAAGGAACCCTAAGTCGGCCAAACCAAGGGCCTGCATACTGGCGAAGGGAGTCGACGTTTTCCCGCTGCTAGACCTGTGTTAGAGAGACCTGATAGTGATAGCCACAGATCTTAGAGGAATTGGGAAGCTAGTCATGGGATCGACCTACTTTCCACATGACAGCGATACCAACCCACCAGAGGAGGTACGTACACTGGTGGAATATTGCAATGTAAGGGGTCTTCCTCTTCTGCTGTGGTGCGATGCTAACTCCCACCATACTTTGTGGGGCAGCACGGACATCAAATCACATCACTCTCTGCACCGGTAGTTTTAGAGACAATGTCAAGAAGTGTAGAGACTCAGATGAACCCACTCTCTTAGATCACTCACAGATAGAGTTTGAGTTGGAATCCATCGTACCCACGGATCCTAAGTGGGCCAGAAATCCAAGAAGAACAGACTGGAAACAATATTCCACGGAACTAAGGCGTACACTCTCGAAGGTACCCAGGTCAATTAGGGACGTGGACACCCTGGAGATGGCAGCCAAAATCTTCACGAAGGCCATCAAATCTACTTATGAAAGTAATTGTCGACCCACAAGAGTCCGAAAGGCTGGAGAGACACACTGGTGGAACAGGAATCTCGAAGAGCTTCGCAGGGAAAACAGAAAGAGGTTTAGACGTGCCAGTACTGGCAAGACGGATGAACTGCGGACTTCATTTACGACTATGAGGGATGAATACAAGGGTGCAATACGTAAGGCGAAGCAGGAAAGCTGGACCAACTTTTGCACAGACATCCAGAAAGGAGCAGAGGCGGCTAGGCTGGACAAGCTGCTCTCGAAACCCGGATACTATTCTCGGTACTCTAAAATTGCCCGAAGGAGGATACTCAGTGTCGGGCGAGGAGACCTTGGCTCACCTGATCAAGGCACATTTTCCAGGCTTCATAAGGTCTGGACAAAAGGCGGCGACACCTCTGAGGAAACCAAAGCCGCATGTGGCTCAACTGGGTCCGAAAGGGCGGCTAGTCCACGAGATTGTTACCCCCTCCGGCGTCAGGTGGGCCCTGAAGTCTTTTAGTCCTTACAAGTCTCCTGGGCCGGATGGCATATACCTGATCTTCTTACAGAAGGCTGGAGAGACCATCATAGAGTCGCTCGTGAAACTTGCTAGGTCTAGTCTGACACTGGGATATGTCCCGACGTCATGGAGAGGTACGACAGTAGTCTTCATTCCGAAAGCAGGCAGCATCGGTTATACTTCACCCAAGGATTTCCGTCCGTCGATATCGAAGGAACCTTCAACTACACATCTAGAGAGGTGATGAGGGCGGCCATGATTGCACATGGTGTGCCAATTGCAGTCGTGAAATGGACCTGCCACATGTGGCCAACAGGAATCTAACAACGATTAAGGGTGATACCACTTTATGTGGAACCGTTGACTTGGGATATCCGCAGGGAGACGTTCTATCGCCCTCGCTGTGGTTCTTGGTAGTGGATCAACTGCTTCATCTTCTCACGAGTCAGGGCTACTACGATATAAGCTAGGCGGACAATATACTGGTCATCGTGCGCGGTCAGCATCTGAATGCCCTCTTCGGAGTAATGCAGAAAGCATTGGGATAGTGGATTCCTGGTACAGGAAGACTGGACTATCGGTCAATCCGTGTAAGACGGACGCGGTTGTATTCACCAGACGGTAAAAGTGGGGAACAACGAGTACGTTGAAACTGGGAGGAAAACCTTTGGAAATCAAAGAACGAGCTAAATATTCAGGAATCATCCTAGATAAGAAGCTGTTATGGAACGAGCACCTGGAAAACAAGTGCAAAAGCTAGTAGCGACTCTATGACACTGTAGGAGAGCCATAGGGAAAAGCTGGGGATTGAAGCCGGAGGCACTTATGTGGAACTATAAAGCGATCCTACGACTCAGGCTAACCTATGCGGCGGTGGTCTGGTGGAGCAGGGTCGAACTATCCACTGTGAAGTCTCGACTGGAAAGAATCAGGGGACTGATTCTACGAGGCGTCACCAAGGCCGTGGCTGTGAAGGCGGCCTGGAGATTAAATATGGTTAACGGTGGAAGGATCTCGATGGCAGTGCGGATCCCAACCGACATCGCAAGTAGGCCGACCCTGAGCATGCTCAGGGACAAAACGCCCAATCGCTATCTCTTCGACAAGAATTATCGTGTTAGCCTATCCACGAAGGAGGAATGGGTTAACGGCAAGGCAAACCTGCCTAGTGATGGGGACAACTGGTTCACAGATGGCTCCAGGAACAAGGAGAACGCAGGAGCCGGTGTATATCGTAAAAGGAGTGGAATGGGCTTCACAATCCCGATGGATTCCTACGCTACAGGCCTACAATCTGAGATTATGACCACGCTCCAGTGCGCCTACAAGGTACAGGAGTATGGCATCAAAAGAAACATCCGTATCTGCTCAGATAGCAGGGCTGCGATAATGGCCCTGAATGGAACAACGACTACGTCGCTACTATTATGGGAGTGCTTTCAGGTACTGAACAATCTAGCGACGGAAAACCGAGTGACTCTCCTTTGGATCCCTGGACTCAGATTTCCAGTAGGTTAGTCACTGAACAAATCAACAGTTCGCTGACTGAGAAACATCAGAAGGAGTGGGAATTGGCTACTGGCTGCCGACAGGCCAAAACATGTATGGGCTCAAAGTTAAGGTCTAACCGAGCGAAGGATATACTCAAGCTCGGGAGGAACGGAGTCAAAGTCCTAACAAAAATGTTAATAAGGCATGGAAACCTCGGCTATCACAGACATAAGATAGGGCTCGCAGATAGTCCCCTCTGTTATCTGTGCGCAAACGATTATGAGACAGCTACTCATATCCTTTGCCACTGCCCCGCGATTGCGGGGAAACGTCTAACACTCACGGACAGTAACTGCATCATTGAGTCAGAAATATCGGCCAATAGCGTGGCTGCGGTCCTCGCCGTATGAAGAGGGTTTTGGGGTGACACTTAAGCTCACAAGGGGACGCAACGGGATCATCCAAGCATCAGGGGCTCTTACGGTCTCAACCCAGGAAATAACAATAATATAATAGGAGACCATTTGCTAACCTTGCACGGCTTTTGACTGTCTGTAGCTTCTTACTATTTAGAAAATAGCCATAATACACACAAAAGATTTTATGAAGACCTAAATAAGTGTACGTTTAAGAGCATGGTGAGCCTAAACCAACTTCAACCTAAACTTCTTACTCAACACTAGTTTTTTGCAGGATTCAATTCAATTATGTGACCTGGATATTTTAAGTGAGTAATGAACAAAATCGATCGAGCCCTTTTTTTGAAAAATCAAATACAGTAAACTTCTACTTATTTGAACCACCACTTATTTGAACTGCCACATATTTGAACCCCCCTATACGCATTTGAACTTGTCACTTCCCACCACGGTTTCTGTACGGTCTGCAAAGGTCACGCCCACGTCAGTGGCTGACCAATTAAAAAAAGAGGCCCAAAGAGCGGGACGTCATGGGAATGCAGACAACTTTTTCGAGAAAATATGCTAAACGTAAAAGTAAGTCAGATCGATTTGATCAGAACCGGGTACTCTAACCTCAAATTTCAGATATTTGATTGTATTTCGTGAAACACTTGAAAAATATTACTATTCAGTCCTTTATCACTTACCTTTACATTTAGAATATTTTCTCCAAAAAGGCGTATGCAGTTGCAGCACCATGTCCTAACCTTCCTGACGGCTGACATTGCCACCTATCCTAGCATTATACACTTGAAAACTATTATTATTCTCACCTTTATAGCTTACTTTTACGTTTGGCATACTTTCTCCAAAAAGTTGTCTGCACTCCTATGCAAACCTTGCTGACATTTCCACCTGTCCTGGCATGATTATAACACCATGCTAGAAAATACACTATTCCGCGAAATATTTAAGTCGTTTTTTTTATTTTTAGTTATGTTTATTATTATTATTATTATTTATTTATGTTGATTTTTAGTTGGCAACTTGTACTATTTCCAGGAAATGTTATATTTGTTACGTCGTATGTCAACACAAAAACACTGGCCAACGGACCGCGACTTTTTCAACTGAGCAATAAGGCGGGACCGTCTGAACCGTTTCCACTTGGAATGCATCATATTGCGTAATATACTCGACTGAGTACTCGCGCACTGCCAGCGCTTCCGAGGCGAGAGTCGCAACCGTCTCTCACCCCTTGAGCTGAGAAACTGCGTGCCAGCCGTTCTAGGGATGTCGGGTGTATTTATATGTATTATTATTCAAAGTATTTATTGATTTCAAATAGACCCGCGCTTTTCGGCACATGCGCAGTTGAAAAAATTGCTTAGAGCAAGCGCAGCGATACAAGACTGGCGCAGCCAATGAACGTCGCTTGATAAAAAAAAACTGACAAATCGCGGCTCCAGCGTTCACATATTTGGTCGGGTACGTTTCGAGACCATTCAACTCAGTGGAAGTTTATGTATTTTGAATTTTCAAAAAAGGGCTCGATCGATTTTTTTTCCTTCTTGACTCAAAACATCTGGGCAACATCAGGTAACTCAATCGTGCCAAGAGTTTTTTGTTGAGTAAGAATTTTCAATAACCATAGGTTTAGTCTGACACAAAACTTTATAGGAACTTTTTGACTACATATTTTGTGTATCACAGTGTACACACAATAAAAATTTTTTATTAAAAAGCAATATCAGAGAATAAAATGCTGCAAAGAACTGAGTTTGAGTAAGAAGTTTAAGTTGAATTTGGTTGAGGCTCGCCGAGAGGGGAATTTAAATTTTGATTTAATCTAAATTTAATTTCTTCGTTCTTAGACGACACATTTTACAACGAAACCCGAATTATTCAGGCCTTGATTCGTTCTTTTAGAAGAAAAAAACAATTAAGCATTAAGTTTTAATAATAAAAGGTTAATTTTCTATTAATTCTTCTACTTTTTGGGTTTACAAAAAACTAGTTGCGTAACATTTCACCTCCCTTCAAAACCTATGAAAAGCAATTATTGTACAAGTTATTCGTTCGTTTCGTTTGAAGCCCTGTAATTATTACAAAATTGATGTTAGAAATAAAATTAATTACATTGCTATACTTTTATTCATTATACCTTAATAATGTTCTTGTAAAATGTTATCTTACCCAGTTTAACTTTTTCGAATTCTGAAGGTAAATTTCTTTCGAGCCACTGCTTACATTTTTCATACTCAGGATAATATTCACAGTACTGCAAAAAAATATATTACAAGGCAAGCGTTAGAATTTCAGTTATACCAAGGGCTCGCTGTCTGGCAACTTGTAATTGCCGGTCTTCTTCCGGTCAATTTTTCATTTTTCCTGGTCAATTAGTCATTTAATTATTTACAAACTGATAAAATCGCAATAGCTTATTTTAATATCGAATACATAATTCGCTTTGAGGTTAATGTAACTATCATAACCCAATCCAGCAAAATAATCTTCTTTATGTTCATTTTCAAGGCATCTTATGCTTCCCATAAGCATTAAAAAATTATACTTTTTATGAAAATAAAATAATGAAAATACACTATCGCCACCTAAAACATGGACATCCATTTTTTTGTATTTAAAATTTGTTCATTTCATGAATTCGGAGTTAATTTTGTCCCCCTTTTAAATACGTTGAAAGCTATCTAAATTCTGAATAGAGTCTAAGATAAAGTCATTTTGTCAATTTTTTTAAAGCTGATGCGAAATAGTTCAAATTGCACTGCTTTCTTACATTTTAAATCAGATCCAAAATAATAATTATAAAAATTTGAGTTATATTTCAGATATGTGCAGGACCCCAACTCGGACCGAAATTTTCGGTTCGCATCGTGTCTCTGGCAAACCCGCCAGAAAATTTTGTGACATTTGTGGTTGCGCCCTGGAGTTATATCGCACTTCCGGCTGCGCAGTCGAGTTATATGGCATATAGCATTCTCACTTGTGACGTCACGCGCTCCAACCGTCCTGTGAGGGAATAACATTGAGAGGATATACATTGCCAGTGTAGGGATGACATATTTCGGAGACTTTATAAAAATAAAATAATTAAAATGGTAAGGTATTGTTTCGTATTATGGTGTAATAAACACAGTGTTGTTCACCCAGACAGAACATTTGATCGGATTCCAATAGGAAGAAGTGATGAGTATAAAAAGTTCGGGAAGAAATCTCGTGTTGGGCCTAGTGATCTCTCAACATGTGAACTTATTATATTATCGAAGAGAAGAAGGGAAATTTGGATAAGTGTTTTGCGTCGTGGGCCTTTAAGTGCAAGTCAATTAAAAAACCCCGGATTTGTGAGGACCATTTTACTGGTGGTATGTAAGAAGAGTGTGCGTGTAGAGTGTAAGGTTATGTTTCCGAGGTTATGTTTACCAACACTGTAGACGACGAATTATTTGTGATTTATATATTTATTACAATCGTTTGTAATTTGTTTGTATCATATAGGATGTCCAGCTGACTTGACGAATAAGGATCATCCTGATTGGGTGCCTTGTCAAAAATTAGGTTATGAAAAAGGAGCCGCTGTAAAAAGGAAAAATTCACTGACGCGCTACGACCGATCTACGAAGAGGGTAAGGCTAATATTTTTGTATTTCAAACTTTGTTTACCTGTATTCGGAAAGTTAACATTTTGGAAGCATGTTTTTATTATCTTTTTATTATATTATATTATTATTATATTTTTTCATTTATCGCTATCTAACTTTCCGAATACGGGTAAACAAAGTTTGAAATACAAAAATATTAGCCTTGCACTTTTTGCAGATCGTCCGTAGCGGATCAGTGAATTTTTCCTTTTTACAGCGGCTTCTTTTTCATAACCTAATTTTTGACAAGGCACCCAATCAGGATGATCCTTATTCGTCAAGTCAGCTGGACATCCTATATGATACAAACAAATTTCAAACGATTGTGATACATATAAATCACAAATAATTCTTCGACTACAGTGTTGGTAAACATAACCTCGCAAACATAACCTTACACTCTACACGCATACCCTTCTTACATACCACCAGTAAAATGGTCCTCACAAATCCGGGCATTTTTTAATTGACCTGCACTTAAAGGCCCACGACGCAAAACACTTATCCACATTTCCCTTCTTCTTTTTGATAATATAATAAGTTCACTTGTTGACAGATCACTATGCCGAGCACAAGAATTCGTCCCGAACTTATTATTCTCATCACTTATTCCTATTGGAATCCGATAAAATTTTGTGTCTGGGTACACAACACTGTGTTTATTACACCCTACTACGAAACAATACCTTATCATTTTAATTATTTTATTTTAAAAACGTCTCCGAAGCATGCCATCCCTATACTGGCAATGTATTTCCCCTGAATGTTATTCCCTCACAGGACCGGCCATTAAAACTTTGTATGGCTTACTGAGAATGCTGTATTAAATATTGCCAACTGGAGTTATGTCCCACTTATGTAATAGTGCACTTCCGGCTGCGCAGTAGACTTATGTGGCATTTGTGGTTGCGCACTACAGTTATGTCGCACTTCCGGCTGTGCAATAGACTTCTATAGCATTTTTGATTGTGCAGTAGCGTTATGTCGTACTTACGGATGCGCAGTATGATTTTGTGAAATTTTTGTTTCGCATTAGTTATGTGGTTCTTATTGCTGCGCAGTAGATTCGTATGATGAATAAGGCTGCGCAGTAAAGTGATTATGGGGTTTTGTGCAATTAGCTCCCTGACTGCGGATGACGTGTATATGTTACAGGCATTATACATATAATCCCTAGGGATTATATATAATGCCCGTCACGAGATAGGCAAAGTATATAATCTTGATTTTGTATATAATGATGCAGTTAAAGAAGGGAAACAACGGAATTTGCCAAATTTCTACCGTTGTCGGACTATAACACTGAAGGTGCTCCAAGCAGAGTGAAAACGTGATTTAAATTAACGGCTACATGTTCTACTCGCTTTGATTCCAGAGTTTTGAGGGCTACAAGTTTCGTTAGATGATCCTGGTAAGCTAGAATAAATTCGTATGGACCATCCGGATGAGACTGAAAATATATCAAGTCTACCTGACAGCGCGAGTTCAATTCGGAAAATAGAAGAGGCTGTTTCTGCTGATAAGGTTCACACATGCTAATAAAAATTTCCACATCCCGACGAGTAACGTTTTTGTATATATTACACCATTCATTCAGCATTCAGTGATGTACTCGGTATCCTGTAGATGTACGTGTTGCTCGAAGAACATCAAAAAGTTCACTTTCAAGTACGTAATATAATACCATCGTGAACCTGACATTACATATCATCAGAACACGACTCAGAAGAATTTTTGTTGTTTAACCATAGAATATGGTTATTACATGGACAACAAAATATTTGTTTGACCCAACTAAATTGTTTTGATGCTTCAACCTAATTTTTTGGTAGCTGGAGTATTGGTTGATTCAACCAAAAAATGTGTTTGTCAATCAAATATTTTGTTGAATCAGCAAAAATTTGTTTGAATAGTATATGAATACAATATATAATAGTATATATTTATTACGTGAGCTAGGTCTGTCATTACTTACAATGCTTGGGCAATTTGTGAAATGGAGAATTTTTTTTTTGCTTGGCCAAGAATCGGACATTTGAGAACGGTAAAAGAACCAAACGCTAGAGAAAGACACAGGATATATGGCTTAATGTCTCTGTCCATTGAATATTTTAAAGTACAGTTTAGAAAAAAAATAAACTTAAAAAGTCAAATTGTGCAACAAAATTGCACAAGAAGGCTTAAAAAGAAGTATGTTCTTTAAAAACCCGTTTTTATAAACAAATATTTAAGAAATTCAATTTGTGTAATATGATTAGACAAAAAGAGTTACAATAACAGAAATATGTTTTAAAATAACATTGTAGAACGGCTCATTAGAGACAGATATATGAGCACCTCAGAGCAAAAGAAAGACTCCGCAGAGTAAGAGTTTTGTAATGTTGCAGGTTTCACCTGCAAATTACTTTGTTCTGTTTTTACTTTTATTTATTTGTAAACAGCTCCTTCCCTCTTGGAGGAAATTTCCGCGAGAAAAACGAGGCTGGATCGAGGGCCAACCGATTTAATTTTTTTTTTACATTTTAGTTATTTTCTTTATTCTTTGAAATGTTTTACCATTTCGCTTTTTTTATATACACACTCTCATGGGCTCTTCATAAGGAGAAGGAGTAAGAGATACTCTTATTAATTCTTTCGGGTTTTTGTTTTCTTTTTGTTTTTGTCATTCACCGAGTTTTGAGGACGGAAGAGAGATGGAGGTAGGAGTGACTTCACTTGGAGCTTCAACCACCATCAAGAATCAGCGGTACGCACTACAAGGATGCAAGGCGGGTTGAAGTAGCACAGGCACAGCTGTTGGTTGTACATCGGGGGTGGAATGTGGATGTGAGTCCCGCATTCCAAATCCTGTACCTGGTGCGATTCAAATCTCACCGCCGAGGATTCGTCGCAGCACCACTATCACCATCTTTTGGGCATTAAGGTCCCGAGATCTCCCTCCATCCGCCAGGACACTGCGACAGCGTGGATGACACATCTCGTCTCCCTGCGCAGGAGGGGAGAAATCGGGCGGTCTGCGTACCGTCAAGCGAAGCGAACTCCTGGTCTGTGTGCTTCGTTCGAGCCTCGTGAGAGGGAGTTGTCAGTAAAAGTCTTGTGTCTTTCTGGTTGTCGCCACAGAGTAATTTTGAGACCTGTTTTCTTTGATTACTAATCCGTCAATACTGTACTATTGGAAGCTGCTCAGGATTATCTTCGAAAGGTGGGCGGCTTAGTCTTTTATTGTATTTTGTTTATATATTTTTTTTTTAAATGTGTTGAAATCTAACTGTCACTCTCCAAATGGCGTCAGTAGACGTGGAGAGGAACGAACGCTTGTATCTGCTCCAGGGCGGAATCCGCTCCTTTACTTTGACGATCTCTGAATTGTTTTCTTAGACTCCGTGAATGAATTGTTCCAATTATTTATCTCAGTAAAATCTGAATGTTTGATTTATTATAAAATTTAAAAGGGGATTAATTTTCTATTTCATTGTCAAGGGACATTCTGTTTTTTTTTTGTGTTCTTACTAGTTTCTCCTTATGATGCAGTTGAATGTTTGAAAATGTGTTTAATAAATAGAATTTATATTGTTTTATATATTTGAAATAATGTCTCCTCATTGAAAAGACCTCTCAGGTTTGTCTTTCTTAATTAAGGTTTTCAGATACTCGCGCCACTCCACCGCAATAATGAGCTAGGGTCATTTAAATTCATTTCTTTTATTTTAATTGTAAAAATTTCCAATGTTCACACTTTCATTAAGTTAACTTCCTTCCAGGGCGGCAAAATGACTTGCTTGGCGCCATTTAAATTAAATTGAAAGTCCTGAAGGGAAACAATTTGAAACTTGTTTTATTTTAAATTTATAATAAAATGAGGAAAGGAGAATCTTCGTTTTAACTGGCGCCCTGACGAGTTTTGGGCACAAATTTTTGTTGTAAAAGCTATGGTAGAAAAGGAACCCAGGGGGGAAAAAAATCTGAGAGAGTCAAGTTTTGATGTAGATAGGATTTTTAAATATTATTTATTTTACATGTGCATGTTGTGTCCTATTTATTGAATTTTTACATGTGATTTTTACTGCATTATCGATTTTATACCTGTGATTTTATTTTGTTGATTTTTTTTTTACCATGCAATTTTTTTTAACCTGTTGATTTTATCATGTGATATTTATTTTTCCTGTCGCATTTATTATTGTTTTTTTAAATTTGTGTGTCATCATACTGGAAAATTTTAATTTTCGAACGAAAAGTTTTTCAAACGGTAGATCTAGCCTACATGCGTTTTCGACGGAACATATGATGAGTTTTTAATTTCCTTTCTGTTTACCAATGACAGGAGTAATTAATTGATTCAAGGGGAGATTGATTAAAAAATTTTTATTTTTTTTTCTTAATCAGTTAACTTAATTCGATTGATTAAAATTGGAATTGGTGAAAGGATCGGGAAGTTGAATCAGTGATTTTTCTTTTGTTTCTTCTGTTAATTAATTAGATTTTTATTATCTTTCCAAAAGGGGAAAATTTTTTTTTTCTTTTCGAAAATATGGCAGAACAGGATAGCAGCTGGTTATTGAACCTGGGTACGGGAAGAATCCGTGCTATTTTAAATGCACATTTCGTGGTGACATTCCGAGAGAAGTACCACAAGGTAGTTTCTACGGTCAACCTCATTACCATCCTTCTTATCTAGGCCCAATGAGTGGCCCATACACCGAACAGCCTACTGCTTTCCGAATAGCCCGTACTCCCTATAGAAGAGGTAACAAAAGTCTATCGCAAATCGCAAAACAGTGGAATATTAAGTTCACAGGGCGAGGTGATACTAGTGTGATCACATTCTTAGATTCCTGTTAGATGATATAGCATTAGTATGGTTTAGGCATAATCGGTACCTGTGGAGGACCTGGCAAGAGTTCAAATATGATTTTTGCAATAGGTTTGGGGATATTAATTATCAAAAGCGACTAGAGGAGCAAATAATCGCTCGTAGGCAGGGCGCGGAAGAATCTAGTGTGGATTACTTGACATATATGATGGGTTTGTACAGATTGTACCTACGTCCAATCCCACTAGAAGAACAACTAGACAGGGCCTATAGTAATTGCGCCGCCAGATCAGATGTGCGATTAGGCGCAGGGATTTTAGGTCTTATAATGAGTTAGCAGCTCTTGCCCAAGATTACGAAGGGTCAGCCGCTAGGGGTGATGAGGACATTTTGCCCCCACCCCCCGAATACTCTTTTCTTCCTGAATACGCGTATAGATCGAGCAAAAAACCGAATAAAGCCAACGCCCAAAAGAAAGGGGAGTTGCCGATAGCCGCAATAGCTACTAATGAAACCGAGAAGGATTCCGGTATGGAAAATTTGCGGAGTCAAATAAAATCTTTAGAAGCCCGTTTCAAAATTGAGAGGGAAAGCATGGAAAACGCGGATTTGAAAAACTTAACTGGGATGGTTGTTGATTTATCAAAACAACTTAAAGAGATGAAACTATCAAGTCAAGGGAATTCAAATTCGAATTCTAAGAAAGAGATTTCGGAATCCGCAGGTAAACAACCTGCCTGAAATAACTCGAGCGGCATCACACAGGACGATAGGTATAGATACTATAAATGTAGAAATTGCAGAAAGTTAGGCCATCCCTATTTTAAATGCCCTGAGGAAAAGCGAAAATATTGTTATGGGTGCGGGGCAGAAGGGATATTTAAAAGCGATTGTCCTAAATGCCAAGCAAAGGGAAACGAACAGGGGAGGAAAAAATAGGGCCCCTTATTCCTCCCGTAACAAATACCGGAGCCCAATTATCAGAGAATGAATGCGGTCGCTTTCGGGAGTCGACCATTACTATTTTGGCTCCGTCAATTTCAAAAACGGTTAATAATGTGATTGTCCGAAAGGGGAAATATATCCAAAGAACGGAAACCTCCCGTTTAGATAGAATATGGGGGAGTAGTTCTAAAGATGAAGAACCGGTAGATATCATTCGAGTAGAGGATCCAATTAGGATCCGTCCAAGTTGCAGAAATTCTGACCCCTCAGTCGCATTTCAGGGCTAGTACTGAAGGCTGTGGCTGAAGCGGTGGCTAGTACTAGCACGGCTGATCCTCTCGGATTAGAAGATATAGAACTGCGTAAGGAAATACTACTGGAGAGTTGTAGCATGAGCTCAGAGGACTCTATGGTAGTACGGGACGGACAGAGGCTGATCCAGACGGGCAATAGAGCAGCTGAACAATTAATAGAAGTTGCAGGGGAAATACAGTCTTGTGGGGAGATCGAGACCGAAGATAAGGCCATGAGACTATTCGCGAAAATCAGGGTTGGTGCGCGAATGATTGACGCACTTACCGATGGTGGGTCTTCGCGTTCATTTCTGGTTGATTCACTCGCGAGGCAATTGATAGCAGAAAATATGCGTAAAATGGTGGATGCTAAAGCACATAGGATGAGGGTGGCTAATGGGGCTACTTCTCAGATTCTGGGGAGGGTATTCTTGCCAGTAGAATTAGACGGTGTAGAGCATTAGGTACCTTTTGGCGTAACGGACGCGTTATCGCCAGATTGTATTTTGGGCTGGGACTTCATGTGCAAATTCGGTCTCATCCAAAATGGGTTTAGAAACGCGTGGTATTTAGCTAGGCCTCACGGGAAAGAACATATTGTTCATTATGGGGACGGTAATACAACTCCTATGAACGTAGATGAGATCAGGGAGCAGGAGACCTGCTGTGGATTAGTAGAACTGTCGGAAGTTGAAAGTGATCGACTTCAGAAATTCCTGGCAGAGGTTATTCCATCCGGCTCTCCGAAATATGGTCGAACCCACTTCGTTGAACATAAAATTGATGTTCAAGGACATATCCCAATCAAGCAGAGACACTATAGGGTTTCTCCGGGTTGTATTGGGAGCAATGTATGACGAGGTGGATAAACTATTAGCGGAAGATTTCATCGAACCGTCCAACTCGGAGTGGTCTATCCAGTAGTAAGGGTGAAGAAATCTAACGGTGCATATCGTATGTGTATTGACTACCGAAAAGTCAATGAGGTCTCTAAGGGCGACGCGTATCCACTTCCCTTTTTGGAAGATATCTTGGATAAGTTACGGTCGGCCCATTATATTTCGACTATTGACTTGAGTTTAGCTTATCGCCAGGTTCCTTTAGAGGAAAGTAGTCGAGCGATAACGGCATTCTCGGTACCGGGACGCGGCTTATTCCAATATAAACGTATGCCTTTTGGGTTGAGCGGGGCACCTGCTACCTTCCAGAGATTAATTGATAAATTAATCGGCCAGAAATGCGTCCTCCCTGTTTCGCATATCTCGATGATATTATCATCGTGTCAGAAACCTTTGAGGAACATTTAGAATGGCTGAGGAAGGTGCTGAACAATATCTATGGTGCCGGGCTGACCATTAGTCCCGAAAAGAGCGTGTTTTGCCGTTCAGAGGTACGGTATCTGGGCTATCGGGTTAATGAACAAGGCTTGCTACCAGATGCGGAACGGGTGTCTACCGTCTTAAATTACCCTACACCGCGCAATATACGGCAGCTTAGAAGATATTTAGGTATGGCTAGCTGGTATAGGCGCTTTATAAATGGCTTTGCTTCACTTTCGGAACCCCTTACTCGATTATTGCGGAAAAATGACCGTTGGAATTGGGCGGAGGAAAAAGAAGCTGCGTTTGAGGCGATTAAAAGGGCACTCTCGTCGGCTCCAATTTTATCATGTCCGAATTTTGAACTTCCCTTTGTGTTACAAACTGACGCAATCAGTTTTGGCTTAGGCGCGGTTCTAACACAAGTAATGGAGGGGGAGGAACGAGTGATTGCCTTCGCCAGCCGTACATTATTGGATGCCGAACGTCGATATTCTACTACGGAACAAGAATGTCTGGCGGTAATTTGGTCTATCCATAAATTTCGTCATTTCTTGGACGGTTTTAAATTCACGGTTATCACGGATCATAACAGTGTACGATGGCTGCATAATTTGCACAACCCGATTGGTCATTTGGCGCGTTGGTAATTAGAAGTGTTAGAATACCGGTTTGAAATAGTCCATCGTAAAGGTGCTTTACTCCATGTACCCGACGCACTCTCACGGATGTATGTGGACGAAGAGGTCGCCGAAGTCTGTGGAGCAGAAGTGATAGATGATCCGTGGTATTGCCGACGATTTAAGGATGTGCGAAATTTCCCTTGAAGGTATCACGAGTGGAAGGTCTTAGAAGGTAAACTATATGCGTTTAGGCCGAACCCTCTGATTGACCCAATCATAGAAGATACCGAGGCATGGAAACTAGTAGTTCCAGTCGATAAGCGACAACAAGTGTTGACTGAAGTACACGATGTACCTCAGGCAGGGCATTTAGGGGTAGAAAAGACATATGCTAGGGCGGTGGTCTCTTATTATTGGCCCGGAATTTTTAGGGACGTAGTTAATTATGTAAGAGGGTGTGATATTTGTCAACGCACAAAAGTTTCACAACAAGCTCGCCCTGGGTTAATGGGGAAAAGAGTGGTGGATCAACCATGATTACTTTACTAAGTGGATCGAGTGTAAAGCCCTACGTGCAGCCAACGCTAAAAATGTGGGCGCGGCCATGGAAGACCTGGTTATTTCAAGTTGGGGTAAGACCGAAGTAATCCAGACTGATAATGGTACGGAATTTATCAATAAAATCATGACTGAATTAACCAGATTTTATGGTATCCGTCATTCTACTAGCCCAGTAAACCACCCCCAAGCGAACCCGACTGAACGAATGAATCGAGTATTGAAGGCTATGATTCGATCATTCGTTGATTCGAATCAACAAGAATGGGATATTCATCTCCATGAATTTAGGTACGCCTACAATACCGCAGTCAATGCTACTACTAAAGTAAGTCCGGCCTTTTTAAATTGTGGGAGGGAATTGAGTCCGAAAATAAGCCTCCGAGGAGTGGAGGAGAGTCCCGATAATATTCCCGACCCCGATAGAGAAAAATGGATAGAGCGTATGGAGCGCCTAAAAGAATTACGAGATCTTGTGACGCTTCATTTAGAAGAGGCTCATGAGAAACAAGCTCGCTATTATAACCAATCGCGCCATGATTTTAAATATAAGGTGGGAGATCGCGTTTTTAAGCGTTGAAAGATATTGTCCTCAAAGGAGTAACAAATATCGGCTCAGTTGAATAAGGGTTTTCATGGTCCTTTCCGCGTTATGGGGATACGCTTACCCCTGGTTTATGAATTAGAATCAAACCATATGTATCACGTTAGAATACTTGCTGGGTTTGATTTCCTTTACCCTAGTTTTAATTCTCTTTCTTATACTTGATTGGATTGATTTTCCCTGTATATTGCATGGAGACTGGCATGTTTTCTTTTTCTTTTGTTAGGTTATCCGGTAGCGACGTTGAGTGTGGACCATGGGCCCCAAAAAGGCCAACATCAATCCACGGGATGTCCAGTACCCGCTGGAAGCCCTGCGGAGGGGGGATCGAGCTTTGGAGGGCATATCCCTAGATCCCCTTAGCCGGCGCGTGCTGAGGGAGTTGGTGGAAGGAACTGTTGGCTCCACCCATGAGCCAGTGCCAGTTCTCCGGATCAACGGGTTGTGGACGGAGAGGAACCAGTCATGGGTTCAACCCCGTTGGAGCCAATCAGTCTGCAGTATCAGGGCAGAGATGGAGGAAGTGGGGCGGTCCAAAAAACTCGCTGCGAGAAGCAAGGCGCTTTCCGACCTCCAGGGTGTTCCGTTTCCTTTGGAGAGGGCGAGGAAGAGGATGGAGGAGGTGACTGTGGCTGCTCAGTTTGGGCCTCTCGACCGCAGGATCCTCCAAGGGAGAAGAAGGGGAGGCAGACAGCGGGCAGCTTTGGATATCATATGTCCTTTGTGCCTTGCCACAATTGTGGCAAAAAGGGACATATGTGGCAATGGTGCCCGGAACCCCTCACCCTCTTCTGCGAGGCCTGCGGCCAGGAGGACACGCATCGTCGGGACTGCTCCTACTGCAACCGGGGCGGTTTCCGCCATAAGAGGTACTAGGGGAGGACCCTAGGTACCAGGAGGGGCTTTCCGCCAGGGGCGGTCACACAATTTTTTTTTCTTTCTCACTGCTCCCACTCCTCCTTCCATCTTCTCTCGTCCTGGAATGTTTTTCTTTTTTTTCTGTTTGATTTTTTTTTAGTTTGTGACTGTTGCACGTCTCTGATACATTTTTTATAATCTAACCTGACGAATTGGGGTTAAGATGATTTAAAATGATTAATAAGATGATTTTATATTTTTATTTTTTATTTTTACTTGACTCCTTAGGAGTTGAACTTGAGAGTGTGTGGTTCCGCTTTGGAGTGGGTGATTTTTAGTTTGTCATTTTTCATTTTTGGAAGAATGGTATGGTTTTAAGTCGCCTACCACCTGAGTTTATCTCATCCGTTATCAAAGGGAAAAAACCCCAGGGTTTCCTCTAAGGGTGGAGGAGTTGTAATGTTGCAGGTTTCAGCAGTAAATTATTTTGTTCTGTTTTTACTTTTGTTTGTTTGTAAACAGCTCCTTCCCTCTTGAAGGAAATTTCCGCGAGAAAAACGAGGCTCGATCGAGGGCCAATCGATTTAATTTTTTTTTTTTTAGTTTTTTTTTTATTCTATGAAATGTTTTACCGTTTCGCTTTTTTTTTTATATACACACTCTCATGGGCTCTTCATAAGGAGAAGGAGTAAGAGATACTCTTACTAATTCTTTCGGGTTTTTGTTTTCTTTTTGTTTTTGTCATTCACCGAGTTTTGAGGACGGAAGAGAGATGGAGGTAGGAGTGACTTCAATTGGAGCATCAACCACCATCAAGGATCAGCGGTACGGACTACAAGGATGCAAGGCGGGTTGAAGTTGCACAGGCACAGCCGTTGGTTGTACATCGGGGGTGGAATGTGGATGTGAGTCCCGCATTCCAAATCCTGTACCTGGTGCGATTCAAATCTCACCACCGAGGATTCGTCGCAGCACCACTATCACCATCTTTTGGGCATTAAGGTCCCGAGATCTCCCTCCATCCGCCATGACACTGCGACAGCGTAAAAGACACATCTCGTCTCCCTACGCAGGAGGGGAGAAATTGGGCGGTCTGCGTACTGTCAAGCGAAGCGAACTCCTGGTCTGTGTTTTTCGTTCGAGTGTCGTGAGAGGAAGTTGTCAGTAAAAGTCTTGTGACTATCTGGTTGTCGCCACAGAGTAATTTTGAGACCTGTTTTCTTTGATTACTAATCCGTCAATACTGTACTATTGGAAGCTGCTCAGGATTATCTTCGAAAGGTGGGCGGCTTAGTCTTTTATTGTATTTTGTTTCTATTTTTTTAAAAATGTGAATGAATTGTTCCAATTATTAGTCTCAGTAAAATCTGAAATTTTGATTTATTATAAAATATAAAAGGGGATTTATTTTCTGTTTCATTGTCAAGGGACATTCTATTTTTTTTGTGTTCTTACTAGTTTCTCCTTATGATGCACTTGAATGTTTGAAAATGTTTTTAATAAATAGAATTTATATTGTTTTATATATTTGAAATAATGTCTCTTTATTGAAAAGACCTCTCAGGTTTGTCTTTCTTAATTAAGGTTTTCAGATACTCGCGACACTCCACCGAAATAATGAGCTAGGCTCATTTAAATTCATTTCTTTTCTTTTAATTCTAAAAATTTCCAATGTTCACACTTTCATTAAGTTAACTTCCTTCCAGGGCGGCAAAATGACTTTTGCTTGGCGCCATTTAAATTAAATTGAAAGTCCTGAAGGGAAACAATTTGAAACTTGTTTTATTTTAAATTTATAATAAAATGAGGAAAGGAGAATCTTCGTTTTAGTTTCTATTTCTAAAGGTACTTGTCCTGCTCGGTGGGTTTCTTATCACCACTACGTAGCGCGTCCTCAGGTTGCGGATAGAGGAACGGCCCGTAAGGCTGAACAGCCCTTAAGGTTAACTGCGAATACAAGAATAAGCAGTCGCGGACAGCCGATAGGAACCAGTCGTGTGTGTGGTGAACTCAGCACTGGTAGAAAATAGGTACACGACAACCATGGCTAGGGAGGACTCACCCATTCGCGTTCATACGCAATGGGTGGGTTCTGGCAAGCCGAGGTGCAGCGTGTATCCACCTAGAAACTCTACCCGAACCAAAACTAAAAATCTTGTAAGGGAAAATCCTGCTACCCCATTGGACACCGCAGTGATGACACTGCCCGCAAGGGATGTGTGGAATGATTCGCCTGCACAGGGCCAAAGGGGTATTGATGCCAGTAGGCGCGCTGCCTTGCAGGGGGATGTTAGGATACGAGGATGAAACTGTAATGTGTCTGACGACAAGTTGACACGGTCCTTGTCAAAGTCGGAAAGCTCCCATACTTAGCCCCAGAGAGGTATGGGGGTTATCACTTCTGGGACGGTGGACTCACCTACGATCGGAATAGGATCCTAACGTGCGGATTTTCACGAAATTACCATGGCTAACTTGCAACAACGAAAAACTACAGTCAAATATCTAAGGGTGGGAACTCTGAACGAGCGTAGTCTAAATACTGGCGGTTTTAGCGAACTCATTGAGATAGCAAACAAATACCATACTGACTTAATAGCACTTCAAGAAACCTGCTGGCCGGGCGATTTCGCGTCAATTTCTAAGGACAACTATACTTTTCACTATGGGGGAGCTAAGGGGCACAGACTGGGAACCGCTTTTCTCATTAATAAACGAATTTCGCAAGCGGTTATCGACATGCAATTCATTAACGATCGGTTATCATATATTGTACTAAAGGGTAATTTCAGCAAACAGGTGTTGATCAACGTGCACTGTCCCACTGAGGACAAAGACAAAGATACTAAGGATCTTTTTTACGAAACAATCGAACAGGTTTTTGACAAGTTCTCAACGTATAACGCAAAAATAGTATTGGGAGATTTCAACGCGAAAATTGGAAAAGAACCGATGTATAGGCCTACAATAGGGTCGGAAAGTTTGCATGACGTCAGTAATGATAATGGGACTAGAGTAATAAACTTTGCAGCTTCAAAGAACCTCGTTGTCAAAAACACATTTTTCAAGCATAAAAATATACATAAGGCCACCTGGACATCACCAGATGGTAACACTCACAATCAGATTCATCAGTTCTAATTGACATAAGACGTCATACAAACATTCTCGATATAAGATCGTACAGGGGAGCGGATTTAAATTCAGACCACTTTCTCGTGATAGTAAAACTAAGATCTAGGCTAGAGTTAAGCAAGAAAACAAGCCGCACAGAGCCAACAGTTCGCTTCAATATAGATAAGTTTAAAACACCAACAGAAATATTAAATTATCAAGTTGAGATTTCTAATAGTTTCGACGCTCTCCAAGAACAGAGAGACGATAACGATAATTACGTGGAGGACTCGGAAACCCTGTGGAGCAATATGAAAAAGGCGATAAAGACAGCCGCGAAACTTACTATA
Organism: Andricus curvator; assembly: GCA_932195095.1. Lineage (NCBI taxonomy): Eukaryota > Metazoa > Arthropoda > Insecta > Hymenoptera > Cynipidae > Andricus > Andricus curvator. The sequence continues at coordinate 98,793 of CAKNYM010051561.1, forward strand.
GGTTTAAAGAAAGTAACCAAAAGCCTACTAGGGGATGATAAAGAAACCGTAGCTAAAAACGCGGAAATCTTGATCACAAAAGCCAAAGATATTGGTTTGGAAGTTAGCGAATCAAAGACAAAATATATGACCGTCGTCAGGTCCGGACAAAGTAATCAAGACGGGGATCTAATGGCCGGAAATATGAAATTCGAAAGGGTTAACGAGTTTAAATACATCGGGTCTATTATAACTAGCGAAAATAACATTAAAACGGAAATCAACGCGCGGCTGCACGCTGGCAATGGGTGCTATTATGCAGCAAACACACTACTAAAATTGCGATTGCTATCTAGAAACATCAAAGTAAGAATTTACAAAAGAATAATAATGCCGGTCGTTATGTACGGGTGTGAAACGTGGGCGCTGACGAAAGGAGAGGAGAATAGGTTTAGAGTTTTTGAAAATAAAGTACTTAGAAAAATCTATGGTCCAAAGAGGGACGAAGAGACTGGTGAATGGAGGAAACTGCATAATGATGAGCTGCACGCTCTCTACGGGTCAGCAAATATTAATAGAGTAATGAAAGCGCGTAAATTAAGATGGGCGGGGCATGTAGCAAGAATGGGCTTTGAAAGAACAGTGGCGCAAGTTTTAAGAGGGAAACCGACTGGTAAGAGACCTCTAGGCAGACCGAGAAACAGATGGGAGAAAAATTTAAGGGATGATCTTTAAGAACTAGGACATGATTACTTAAACTGGATGGAGGATGCACAGGATAGAGATGCGTGGCGGTTTCGGGTAGACGAGGCGATGAACTTTCGAGTTCGAATCGCTAATCGATGATAATAATAATAAAGGTAATTGTCTCATTTTTCCTCACGACTCTGAGGAGTCTTTCTTTTGCTCTGACGTGATCATATGACAATTGAAAAAAGAGGGGGAAAAAGAAAGAGACAATCAAACGGCCTTGCTCTCATTTCTTTATTATTTATTTATCCGTCTCTTTTATACTGCCAGGATACAACATGTTTCGAGGCCTTTTAGGCTTCCTCTTCAGGGAAATTTTAATAGGGAATATTTGTATGTTATGCTAATATTAATAAAAACGGAGAATTGAATTTGAAGTTAATTATTAAGGAATTATTAACATTTGTTTATATTTAATATTTCTGAGGAACTATTGTACATTTAAAAAAATTGAAAACTTTTATTAACATCTCAATGCAACAATCTTTAGAGTTTATTAAACTGTTAATCGGTTTGAAATATCTGATGAAATCAAAATCAAGAAAGCTTCAATTTCAATCTATAATAAAAACTTATCCTTTTGTAATTTTTCCCTTAAATCTAGTCTCATTACACCCTAAACTTGAAAAAAACAGAGACCACCGCTTCATAGAAGAGAGATCGTAAAAGCGAAGTGTTAAATTAATACCTAAAAGACTGTATTTAGAATATTTGTTTTTAAGGAAGTTTCTTATTTTTTATTTTCCAGTAAACATTCAACAGATTTATTTTAAATCAGTGTCTTCAGAAATATTAAAGAATATTTTTATAATCAATAAAGTAAAATTCTTAAATAATTTAAATGTAATATAATTGTCGTTTTGTATACGAAGTTTTATAATGTTATTTGAAAATATATTTCCCTTATTTTAGCTCTTTTTGTGCAATTATGTTACACTTTGACTTTTTCAAGTTTTTTTTTTTTAATGTACTTTTAAATGGAAAATATTTATTACACACCTTGCCTGGTCTCTTCTGGGAATGATATATATTTCCTAGGCAATCTGTGAAATAGAGAGTATTACATACTTTGCCTGGACTCAGTTGGGCCCAAACTAACCAATTTTCAATGAGATCTATCCAGTAGAATGTCCCATACATTTTGGGCCCACTTTACGATTTTTGGTCTCCACAGTCAAGGGGTTAATAGTTCATTAAATGAAGTTATTTATTCAATACAATTGAAGGACTGACATTCAAAAGTACCTAAGCCACATTTTCCAAATTTTTCATGGCGACGAAAAAACACTCCTGTTTTGCTTATTCTCAGAATTTTATCCATTCAAATTAAGAAACCGATAGTTTACCACCCAAAAACCATTACTGTGAAGTTTTGTGATAAAATTTGTAATTGGCTAATAATGATTGGCCTCCAAATTTTGCAAGTACCTAACCCCAGTGGTCAGTTGCATTCAAAACTGTTGGACATGGGTTCCATATAACAAGCTACAGCTTTGTCAGGCGCTATGAGGCCGTGTTTATATTATACGTCCCTGTATGTCTACAGAGCGACATCTATGTCTTTCAAAAGTTTTTCAATCAGTCTTTGTTGTGTACCGTCTCACCAAGGAACTATCTTGCAATCTTACATCTCAATAAATCTAAATCGTTTACCATATATTTCTCGTTATTCTTTTAGTAGTTACAAGCGATCTATTTAGCCTCAACAGGTTATGGGCCCAGATCGTCGCGTGATAGTGATCGTAATAGTGATCGGAAACTAAAAGTGCGAAGTAGTGTGTTCGAGAGGAAGCGTGGTTTTCGGGAAACTTTAAAAAATGAATTCCTCGTACTCGGCGCGCATCGAATCATTGGGCAAGGAGAACTTCGATACGTGGAAGCTCCAAGTGAAAGCCCTTTTAGCGAAAAATGACGCATGGGAATATGTTAGTAGTGAAAAAGTAAGACCGACGGTAATCGAAGGAAATGCGGCATCAGTGACGGCAGCGCAGGCCTGGGATGTCGCGGACAGAAAGGCTCATTCTGATTTGGTTTTAGCAATTCATCCGTCAGAGCTAAAGCAAATCAAAGGGTGCAATACTGTTAACCAAATTTGGGAAACATTGCACCGAATATATCAGTCGAAAGGGCCAGCAAGGAAGGCAGCCCTTCTGAAGAAGCTGACCTTTCACAAAATGGCGGAAAGTGGAGATGTGAGAGAACAAATCCGAGAGTTTTTGGACGCTGTGGACAAGCTCCATGAAATGGAAGTGGGTATCAATGAAGATTTGTTAAAAATTATTTTGTTATACAGCTTGCCACCCAGCTTTGAAAACTTTCGGTATGCCATAGAATCTCGCGATGATCTCCCTAAGCCAGAAGCCCTCAAAATCAAGATAATCGAAGAAAGTGATACTAGGAAATCGAAGAGCAGTGACGTCACATCGAACTCCAGCGCCATGATGGCTGGACATAGCAACAACAGCCACACTCAGAAGTTCAGGAAGAAGGGGAAGAAGTCAGATTCAAATCAAGAGAAGCCGTTCTTTCCGTTGTGTCATCGATGTGGAAAGGTTGGCCATAAAATTGCTGAATGCAAGGCGAAGCATGGAAATTCGTCAGAGAAGGCTAGTAAAGCAGAGGAATTAGGTTTCCTCATTACTGTCAACGAAGAATCAGCATTAAAAACGGAAATCCCCTACTCTCAGGGAAAGTGGTGTCTCGATAGTGGTTGTACATCACACATGTGCAGTGATAGAAACAAGTTTGTGAGTAGTGAACAGTGTGACAGTGTTCAATTGAACTTGGCAAGTAGTGCAACCACCGCAGTTGAATCGAAAGGAACAGTGCAAATTTTGATCAACGACGGGGAGAAAGAAAAAGTGCTAAATTTAGAAAATACACTTTCCGTTCCAGATATGAGAACGGATTTAATCTCTGTGGGTAAGATCACCGATAACGGTTTTGAAGTAACTTTTAAGAAACATGCAGCTGTGATTCGAGACAAGAATGGGTGTGAAAAGTTGTTAGCTGAGAGAGTTGACGGACTATATTATATTCGGGAAAATATAGAAAACGCGAAGGTATTATCCGAAGAACATAGTTCATCGAAATTAGAGCTGTGGCACAAACGACTCGGTCATCTAAATTTTAAAGATCTTAAGAAGCTTTTGACAGATGTCAAAATAAATTTTGATGAAGGGGAAGAAATTTGTGTTTGTGAAACGTGCATTAACCTTCCAGCGGGCGCGCCCATAATTTCCCTTGAGCGAGCGCGTGTCGTAAATTTTACGTCATTCGGGTTTATCCAAGTTGAAGATACAATTCCAAAGTGTTTTCATGTGGAACAGCCACAACATTTTTAATCTGATAACAGAAGCCCTGGGTTACCTTCCTAAACCACAGGTTATTCTCTGAACCCATAAATAAAATTGCACAACCCCTAAAATTCAACCCTATCACTTTTAACGAAACAATTCCAAAATGTGTCCATGTAAAACAGCTATAAAAATTTCTAATTGAAAATAGTCGCACAGGGCACCTTAAAAATCCTCCATGTTATATTCTTGAACCATCAAGAATATTTAGCGACCCCTAAAATTCACCCCTATCACATTTAACGAAACAATTTCATAATGTCGTCAAGTAAAACCGATGTAAAATTTTTAAATGGAGAATAGTCATAAGCGCCATCTTTACAAAACCCCATATTATGTTTCCAATCTCAAAATAATATTCAACAACCCCCAAAAACAACCCCTATCACTTTTAACGAAACAATTCAAAAGTCTCTCCGTGTAAAACAGGTATAACATTTTTATATGGGAAATAGTCGCACAGGTAACCTACAAAATCCTCCAAGTTATATTCTTAAACCATCAAGAATATTTAGCAACACCTAAAATTCACCCCTATCACTTTTAACGAAACTATTTCAAAATGTCGTCATGTAAAACAGATGTAAAATTTGAAATAGAAAATGTTCACAAACGCCACCGTTACGAAACCCCAAATTATGTTTCCAACCTCACGATAATATTCAACAACGCCCAAAAACAACCCCTTCCATTTCTAACGAAACAATTCGAAAGTCTTTCCATGTAAATCAGCTATAAAATTTTTAAACTGACAATAGTCGCACAGGTCACTCTCCTAAATCTCCTGGATATGTTTTCAACCCATCAATAACATTCAAGGTTTTTTCTTTGATCAAATTTTTGATCATTTCGCATGCTCGTCCGCCGTATTGGATCCGCCATTTTGTTTTCTAAATTTTTGACATCGGATTCATAATCAGCGACCTTGAAAGCCCCCTGACACTAATTTTGAAAAAAATGAAAAATTTAATTAGCATACTCATCCGCCATATTGGATCCGCCATTTTGTTTTCTAAATTTTTGACATCGGATTCGTAATCAGCGACCTTGAAAGCCCCCTTACACTAATTTTGAAAAAAATCAAAAATTTATTTAGCATACTCATCCGCCATATTGGATCCGCCATTTTGTTTTCTAAGTTTTTGACATCGGATTCGTAATCAGCGACCCCAAAAACCCCCGAGTAACATAATTTGGCCCATTTTATGTACAGTTTATACTTTTGGCCAGCTTTTCGCCATTCGGTCCCACTATGCAACGATATAAATGTGGAAAAAATCAGAGAAAATAGTACAGGATACGTAATATATTTACACGTAAAGACGCGTATAAAAAAATTTTTTTTGCACAATCTTCTGCCTAGAGGTCAGAGAGAGACTGATCTTGGAATAGGTGGATGCTCAGCGCATAATAATAAGTTGTACGTGTAGGGGGGGATATTTTGCACAGTTGTCGTAAATTTTACGACAGCGCGCCCGCTGGAAGGTTAAAGGAAAGTTTTCGCAAAAGCCTTTTCCAAAGGTTTCGTCTCGTAACAGAAAATTATTGGAAATCGTGCACTCAGACCTGTGTGGTCCGATGCGTACGCAATCCAAAGATGGCGCGAAGTATGTTATGACTTTTGTTGATGACTTTTCTAAAATGTGCAGTGTGAAGTTTTTAAAATCAAAAGATGAAGCATTAGAAGCTTTTAAAAGCTACGGAAGTATGGTAGAAAATCAAACCGGAAAAAGGATAAAATGTCTCCAATCTGACAATGGGAAGGAGTAGCTAAATAAAGAATTTAATGATTATTTAGACAAGAACGGCATCGCACGAAGATTTACTGTTGTCTACACGCCTCAACAGAATGGAGTGGCGGAACGTAAGAATCGCACATTAATAGAAATGACAAGATGGCTGTAGCGACAGCAAATTATTTACGAAACAGGTGTCCTTCAAGAAGCCTCAATGATCAAATACCATACGAACGATGGTACGGGAAGTTACCAGATCTCTTACACTTGAAGACTTTCGGAAGTAAAGGACACTGTTTGGATAAGACACCCGGAAGAGACAAGTAAGTTCAACAACACGTGAATGTTTATTCTTGGGATATTCCGAAGAATCCAAAGGCTACAGAGTTTGGTTGACCGAATCTGAAAAAGTAGAAACTACCAGAGATGTAACTCTTCTCAACGAGTTTCTGCCAACGAAGAAATACGAAGAATTTATCCAGGAAGCAGAAAAGAATTCATCAGAAGAGAAAACTTGGGTGGAAATAGAATCCACACCAATTCAACGAATACCAGAAATTGAAATCAACGAAGTGCAGCAAGAAGATGTCCATCCTGATAGCGAAGATGAAGATTTCTTAGGATTTGAAGAAGCTGAAAATCACGAAGAACCTGCAAGCAGAAGGTTAGCTGGACGTCCTAAATCCATCAGAACTGGAAACCGCGGAAGACCTGCAAAAATCTACAACATGTGCAACGTAGCTCTCGAAGAAGAACATTTTCAATGTGCCAACATCGCAGAAATCTCCTTGAAGGAAGCACTCGACGTAAACGAAGCGAGAGAATGGAAAAGTGCAATTCAAGGCGAATTCGAAGCACTTTTGAAGAATGGAACTTGAGTGTTAGCAGATCGCCCCGAGGGTCGAAATGTCATTGGTTGCAGACTCGAACTTAGAAACAAGTACAACGCCGAAGGAACCTTGGAAAGAAGAAAGGCTCGATTGGTAGTCAAGGGCTACTCACAACGCCCAGGCCTTGATTTCAACGAGACTTTCGCTCCAGTGGTTCGACTCAGTTCAGTAAGACTTTTAATGGCTCTTGCTGTATAGAACGACATGATCGTTCATCAGCTTGACGTAGCGACCGCTTTTCTCAACGGTGAACTCGAAGAAGAAGTCTACATGGAGATTCCTGAGCTTTTTGAAATCGCAATAAAGGAGAAATTGCAATCAGGAAAGTCTCAACAAAAAGGATCAGCGTCCAGAATGCTCTCAGAAATCAAGAAAGGAGAAAAAGACTGTTTAATAAAAAGGGCCTTGTATGGTCTGAAGCAGGCTGGACGTCAATGGCATAAACGGCTTGACCAGGAATTAAAAGGCCTTGGATTAAAGCCTTCAAATACAGACATGTGTGTCTACATTGGCAAACGAAGAGAAAAATTATTGATTGTTGCAGTTTACGTCGATGACCTGGGAAGCGAAGAAACAGCGAACTGTGGCATTATCAACCACCGAAGCCGAGTATATGGGGCTCACTGAAGCTGCAAAAGAAGCAGTGTATATGAACAGATTCCTGAAAGAAGTCGGATTAGGGAATCAAGAAGTCATCAAAATCTACAACGATAATCAAGGAGCCCAAAAACTCGCGAAGAATCCGGTCTTCCACTCAAGAACGAAACATATTGATATTCGTCATCACTTTGTGAGGGAAGCACTCGAACGTGGTTTAATTACCTTGCACTATCTACAGTCGGCTGAGTTGATGGCTGACGTATTCACCAAAGGATTACCAAGGGAAAAACATCAGAAGTGTTTGTGCAATTTTGGAATAAAAGTTTAGTGAAGTGCTGTACGCTTGAGGGGAAGTGTTGGACATGGGTTCCATGTAACAAGCTACAGCCTTGTCAGGCCCTGAGGCCCTGTTTATATTACACGTCCCTGTATGTCTACAGAGCGACATCTATGTCTTTCAAAAGTTTTTCAATCAGTCTTTGTTGTGTACCGTCTCACGAAGGAACTATCTTGCAATCTTACATCTCAATAAATCTATATCGTTTACCATATATTTCTCGTTATTCTTTTAGTAGTTACAAGCGATCTATTTAGCCTCAACAAAAACGACCTAACCACGTGCGCCACACCCATATTTTCCGCAGCGCGAAAGTACTGCCGAAATTTATGTAAAGTATTACATATGTACTGTATTGTTACAAATTTATGAAAATTGCGGAAATTTATGTAAATCTGGAAAATTTGTAAGAACTTCAAGGATTCATTGAAAGTTTAAAAATTCGTGAAAATAACGGAAATCCATGATTTAAGAAATTCATATATGGGTGATTCTCTGTGTTAAGAGGTCATTCTACTATCTCACTTTTGAAAAATCGATTTTTTTTCTTTACATTTTTCGATAGGTTATATATTCAGAAATATCTTATCAAAATTTCACACAGATATTCGAAGTCTTTCTATACTTTTGAGAGATTTGAGCAAAAGCGCGTAGAGAGCTCAGTGCTTGAAAACATCGTAGCGTTGTTTCATTTTGTGCAGTTTCTTTTAGTGAAAATGTTAGATATAAAGTGAAAGAGATTATCAAATCAGGAGGATTCATTCAAACAAGCAGAAGGAATATTATATGGAGCAGGGATCGCTGATTAAGTGTAAGTAACATTTTCTCACAATTTTTATGTTCCGAAAACTTTAAACGCGTTTTTCTCGAAACAACGTTTTTCCGCTCTGCGCGCACGATTTCTCAAAAAGTTTTCACACGATTACTTTCAAATTTTCTACGTTTATTCTAAATATAAATATCCACAGAGTGACGAAGCGGTTTTTAAAATTTTTTATTTTATCATAGTTAAATTAACAAAAAAAGAGCAAAAAAACACGATTTTTGGAAATTTCTTGTTTAAACTGCCGCCATTTTGTTATTTTGCAAAATAAAAAAAAATTCGCTTCGTCACTCTAGAGTTATGGGCATACTAATAAAGAAAATTTCTGATTTATTTGTTTCAGATGATGCTGACTGGAGATATCGTGCGCGCAGTGGACATGCCTTTTTTTTTAAACACTTTGTTTATTGTTAAATAATACCTAAACTAAATCAGGGTGTCTAGCGATTCTTAGGAACAAAATTCCAGGTCTTTTCCAGGTTCTCAGGTCAAGAAATTAAATTTTTCCAGGTCACCTTTTTTTTACATCAAATAATGAAATAAACGTTTTTCATACATGTAAAAAAGAGCCATTTCATTTTTTATTGGCCAACAATTTCTAAAGAAAGCCAAATCATAAATAAACAACTTCTTAATTTTTTGCGAACATGAGTCGTCTTTGTGAAATCTTTGGGAATATTTTTAAATCTTTGTAATGTTTTTGAAATCATTGAAATCTTTGTGAAATCTGTGAAATCTTTTGAAATCTTTGTGAATTCGTTGGAATTTTTTGAAGTATTACAAACCTTAGTGAAAGCTTGAAATTTCGGTGAAATCTTTGAGAAATCTTTTGGAATTTTTTAAAGCTTTTGTAAAATCTTTGAAATCTTTGTGTAACTTTTTGAAATCTTTTAAAATCTTAATGAAATATTCCAAATATTTCCGAACTCTTTCTTTAGTCTTTGTTTGCGAAATCTTTTGTGTTCGTTTGAAATCTTTGAATTTTTTTTTGAAATTTTCTCAAATGTGTCGAAACCTTTTGAAATTGCTTAGAATCTTTGAAATGTTTTGAAATCTTTGAAATGTGGTGAACTGTACCCCTGTTGAAATCTTTGAAATTCATGAAATCTTTTGAAATCCTTATGAATTCTTTGAAATATTTGTGAAATCTTTCGTAAATCTTTTGTAATCGTTTCAAATTACTCGAATATTTGAAATCTTCTCAAACATTTTTAAATCGTTTAAAATGTTTGGGATGTTTTGAAATCCTTTAAATCTGGTGTACTGCACCCTTGTTGAAATCTTTGAAATTCTCGGATTCTTTTGAAATCTTTATGAATTTGTTATGAAATCTTTGAAACTTTTGTGAAATCTTTTGATATCTCCTAAAAAACTTTGAAATTGTTTAAAATCTTTGAAATATTTTTAAATCTTAGAAATATAGTTAAATATATCCTTTTTAAAATCTTTTGAAAGTTTTAAAATCTTTGTGAAATGTTCGAAATCTTTGTGAAATGTTTGAAGCCTTTGAAATCTTTGTGAAATCTTCGTGAATTCGTTGGAATTTTTTGAAGTATTACAAACGATATTTAAAATCTTGAAATCTTTGTGAAATCTATTGAAATGTTTATGAAATCTTTCTTAAATCTTTGTTTGGAAAATCTTTTGTATTCCTTGAAATCGTTGAATTAATTGAAATCTTTTGAAATGTTCTAAAATGTTTTAAAACCTCTTGAAATTGTTTCAAATTTTTGAAATCTTTGAAATCTGGTTTACTGTACCCTTTTTCAAACCTTTGAAATAATTTAAATCTTTAAAATATTTGTGAAATTGCTGTGATATCTTTATGGAAATCTGGTGTGCGCGCCTTTTTTAAATCGTTCACATCCGTGAAATCTTTATGAAATGTTAAAAATATTTAAAATATATTGAAATGTTTGAAATGTTTTGAAATCTTTAGAAATATTTTGTAACCTTTTGAAATCTGGTGTACACTCAAAAACCGAGTGGTCAAACATGGCTCATTCTAATTCTGAAACTGAATTAACATCGGAATTTTAAACTAATAATTTTTATAATTTCTAAGTTGAATACCACAACAAAATTTATACTTCAATGTTCTATATTAGCGGAGAAGAAATTAAAAACTTATAGAATTATTCACAATATTAAAGTCTGTTCTTTGCAATCTATAAAATAATTGGTACAGTCTAGAAAAAGTGCTTTGAAATCTCTTTATTTATTCTGTAATAAACAAAAGATAAATTATATCTTGATGAATATATATCTATTTAATATATCTTGATGAATGCTACTTTTCAGTAGCAAGATTTTTTTCTAAGCGAGATGTTCCTTTCATAATAGGTTAAGAAATTCAAGTTACTCTTTGCATTTCATTAAAATTACTATTCAAAAAGCGAACAAAAAATAATTAAAGTTCAAGGTTCTCGTAAAAAATTCAAGGAGATTTCCAGGTTTTCAAGGTTTAAAAAAAATTCAAGGAGAATTCCAGGTTTTCAAGGTCGCTAGACACCCTGTAAATAATAATTTTATGTGGAAAGATTTTTTTTTGTAAAAACATTGAGACAGCATTAATAAACATTGCAAATTTTATTCAATTGAACGGCCGGATGCAATAAGGGGGTATAAAATTTTTCTGCACCATTCGGGTGGTCCCTGAGCGACTTTTTTTTTAAATTGCAATTTTGATGTTTAAAACATATATCCTCATAGGAAATTTTATTGCGCATCTTTTTTTCATCTTGTAAAAAGTTGTCACTTTTGCTGTTTCCAAAATAAATGCAAAAAACACATTTTTTGAGAAACGACGATTTCCAGTGTTTTTTCACTTCAACTCGCTCTAAATCCCAGAGTTTTCCATTTTTTTACATTAAAATTTCAGGAGTTACTCATTAGATTATTATTAAAGTGTTAGTAAAATCGAAATTAACATTTATTTGTATTAAAAAATGTTCATAATTTTTTTCTGAACAGTTTTATAAACATCGTTTGAATACTTTCAATCGCGAAGTCTATCGACGTAACTTTCAGATACAATAAACTTCTAGCCTATGAAATGTTCACTAGGGTCCACATAAGTTTTCTGAAAAGTTTTACTCCATTGGTCCAGCTGCTGAAAAACTATGATGCTTTAATTATTTCGCTCGGCGTCGTGAATGTACGACTCAGCGCCGCCTATGAGAAAGGCGAGCCGCACTGCTGATTCCTGAAGGTCTGCACGTAAAAACTTATATTTTGTAGAATTTTTCTACAAAAATTTATTATGAAACTAATAATATTTTATATAAAAAAATATGTATTTATACATTTAATAACTCACGTATAAAGGATAAATTATTATGACATCTCTTTCAGCACAAACTTATTATTTTCTTTCCCTCTTTCTTTTCTTCTTTCTTTGCCTAAAAATAATGTACAAGGATTTCTCAGAAAATTTTGTAAACATCGCGGTAAACATAATAATAGTGAGACAAATAATCTGCATTAGGAAGAGTGCTTATAAAATATACCTCACAATAGTTTCGAACATCGAAAGTGTTACATCTAAAAAATAAGAGAATCATTTTTAAAACAGGAAATTTTTGAATTATTAAATGTGACTATTTATTTTTCAATAAAATGAAACTAGTTGCTTCGAAACCTCGAGGCAGAAGAAGAGGTAAAGACGAGGAGGGATGGAAAAGAAATATTAGATAAATTCGAAAGAATAAGGTATTTAAAAATTTATATAAAAATTTGGCAAATTCTAAGTTCAAGTTTCCAAAAATGTAAAAAATCTCTTTTGATATGAATCAGTCAGAAAAGAGTCACTAAATTAACTCAGTGAGTATTTTTACTGAAAATCCTTTTCTTCAGACAAAAAATGTAAAAAAATATATTTTCCCGGGGTGAATGTTAGTCATGCTGGTATTTACATGCATGAAACTCTCATTATCCTAATTATTTTAATTAACAATTACTCCATTTAAATAACTTATGATAAAAAATATAATAAGTTTTTACGTGCAGACCTTCAGGAATCAGCAGTGCGGCTCGCCTTTCTCATAGGCGGCGCTGAGTCGTACATTCACGACGCCGAGCGAAATAATTAAAGCATCATAGTTTTTCAGCAGCTGGACCAATGGGAGTAAAACTTTTCAGAAAACTTATGTGGACCCTAGTGAACATTTTATCCGCTAGAACTTTATTGTATCTGAAAGTTACGTCGATAGACTTTGCGATTGAAAGTATTCAAACGATGTTTATAAAACTGTTCAGAAAAAAATTATTAACATTTTTTAATACAAATAAATGTTAATTTCGATTTTACTAACATTTTAATAAAAAAAAATGGAAAACTCTGGGATTTAGAGCGAGCTGAAGTGAAGAAACACTGAAAATCGTCGTTTCTCAAAAAATGTGTTTTTTGCATTTATTTTGGAAACAGCAAAAATGACAACTTTTTACAAAAGGAAAAAACGATGCGCAATAAAATTTCCTATAAGAATATATGTTTTAAAAATCAAAATTTCAATTTTAAAAAAAAGTCGCTCAGGGGCCAACCGAATGGTGCAGAAAAATTGTATACCCCCTTATTGCATCCGGCGGTTCAATTATATAAAGTAGTTATAATAAATTTAAATTAAAAATTTAAAGATTTTTCGGGTTTCAAT
>CAKNYM010051561.1:116915-161660 GCA_932195095.1 Andricus curvator
ATTGAAACCCGAAAAATCTTTAAATTTTTAATTTAAATTTATTATAATGGATCTTCGTGAAAGTCTTAAATCTATTATATAAAGTAGTTGTTGAGAAAAAAATTCTGGAAAATCACCTTTTTTTGCCGAGATAGTAGAATGACCCCTTAAGGTCACTTTGGATAGAAGCAACTTTTTTTGCAAAAATATTCTGAAATAGGTTTTTTTTTTTGTATCACGCCTATTCATTGGTGCTACAATGAGCAATTATTAAAATATTTGAGCTTACAAAAATTTTAATTTGGATTCATGGACCGATTTCTATAGAAGTAAGTGTTCTAAAGTTTTTCGGGTCGATGATTTCAAATTTTATAGTAGAATTTCAAAATTCAAGATGGCTAATCCAATATTGCGGATCAAAGTTTTCAAAACAGTCACCATTTTATAAAAATGGTCATCCTAAGGTCTTTAGGTCGCTGAATCCAAATATATAATAATAGAATTTTAAAACTTAAAATATTTTATCGAATTAAAAATTAAAAAAAAAATTATACGAATGGTTGTCCTTCCGTAATTTGGGTCGCTACATGCAAATGTGATAAGCTGGACAAATGAACTTCCTAGTACTCTAAGATGCAAGAAAGCATTTCATAATTATTAATAAATTTTTGTTAAGAAACACTCTAATTTATCCAAATTAAAAAACATAAATGAATTAATTTTAAACGTTCCCAAAACATAAATTATATTTGCACGTATTCTCGCATATGTCAGCACGTTCTTTTAGTTTAGTAAGGCTTACAACAGAGGAATACGTCTCTAAAACACGGATTTATTTTTTCGTACGTCTCTTTATTTCTTTGCCAACGTTTTTGTCCTTTTTTTTATTCAGTTCAACAATATGTAATTAGATAAATGTATTAAAATTCTGGAAATAAATCGAAATTTTAGTAACACATTAGGATTTTTAAAATTTTTGAAAATTATAAAAATCTATAAAAGTTTTAAAAACTATCAAGTGTTTCGTACATTTTGCAGAAACCGTAAAAATTCATAGAAATATTAGAAATTCTTTGTCAACAAACACACATAGAAGTTATATCAATGGATTCGTAATACCTCATAGAATATCACCCAAGTTGTAATGTTTCGATGTTTACAAACAATCATGCATTACATTTGCAAATGTAGTAAAGCGTCCTTGATGATTTCAGCACAAAAAATCTGCTCGCGCAGCGGGCACAGTCTCATCGCGCGGAGCGCGCGCCACTGTTGGTTCTCGCGCTTCGCGCTCGACAATATATTTACCTCGCGCTGCGCGCTCGGTCTTTGTACTTTCCCCACTTGTGCACAGACCTTTTAAAATTAAAGGTCAAATCATCAACAGTAATTTAGTGATTGTCAATTATCTTTTGTTAAAGCTCCTTCGGCTTTAACGAATACATTCTCATCACGTATCTCGTGCTTCGCACTCGATTTTGCCCGAAATGCGAACTTTCCTACATTATGCAACACTATTATGTCAAATGCATATAACATTTACTTCTGTACCTCGGACTGGGATTGCTTATTTATATATTGCAAAATAAAGTACAAATTTAATTTATCATGATTACGTTAACATTTGTTCCTTATTTTGCATTAAATTTTATCCTCAGCTACCCTGAAAATTGTATACCATATCAATAAATGAATATTATTACAATTCATAATATGCATTGGTATTAAAACAGACGCATTTTCATTGTCTTGTTTTTATAATTAAAAAAGTGTGCATACTAGAAAAAAAAACAATTTTGTTATTATATATTTTATTGCAACTTTTGTCTTTTTTCGTCTGTTGTGTGGTTTTTCCAAAAACTTAATTTTTTAAAATGTTTTTAATGCTGTTTTTTACGATTAAAACAAAAACTACTGTCCTATCCAAAAATTATTCATGACAAAATTAATTAATTTTTAAATTAACTTTTTCCATAGCTTGTGTCGTTTGTCAAAAAATTTAATACTTTTTTTTATGATTAAAACAAAAACTACGCGTCCAGTCAAAAAGTGATTGCCAACAAATTTGTAGATCTTTTTTGAATGCACATGTTTTGTCAATTCAACTTTTTTCCGTACCTTGCGTCGTTTTTCCAAAAATTTAATTTTTTCGTTGTTAATGTTATTTTTCACTATTAGAACAAAAACTACACATCCTATCAAAAAATAATTAATAACAAATTTTTTAGCTCTTTTTTGGGTAAACAAATTTTGTCTATTTATTTTTTTCGTATCTTGTGTCGTTTGTCTAAAAATTCAATTTTTCTATTTGTAATGTAGGGTGTTCAAAATGCAACGTTTTGCTTCCTTTGACATTTTTTCATATCCTGCATTGTTTCGCTTAAAACGTTCATTTTCGTTTGTTTTTTGGAATTTTGTAAATGCTATAAATCCGGTAATTTTTTTTTATCAAAAAAAGTCATCAGGATAAATTGAACCGCTGGCGATCAAAAGGGGATACGCTCGAAACGCCGTCGTTTTAGTTGGCCCCTGGGTCATATTTTTTTTCAGGTCATATTTTAATTTTTTAATAACATATCCCAATAGGAAATTTTATTGTGCATATTTTTAGTCCTATAAATAAATGTGATAACTTTATTAGTTTTCGAAATAATCAAGAAAATGTTACTTTTTTCTGCAATCGCAAAATACGAATTTTTTGTGTTCAACTCGCCATAAGTTCTACAATAATAGGAATTTTGTAATAAAAATTTCAGAAAATATGCACCATCATATAACGAAACTAACGGTGTTTATAGAATTCCAATGAATTGTCACTAAAAATTTACAACGATTTTTATTCTTCTCATGGCGTAAATTAGATATTGAAAGATTCAAACGCTTCGGGAGTCGAACGAATTTTCAGAAAATTAAAATTAACGGTCACCTAAACTTTGTCTAGGATTCAAGGAAGTTTTTTGGAAAATATCAGGCAATTATGTTTTATAGTTTTAAAGTCACAATTGATTTAAGATCTCAGCGCTGTCCCGTACGCATGCTAGCTCTTCCTGCAATATCAACGTCTGTATAACAGCGGACGATTGGAAGGTCAAGCCGGCCACCAAAATAATAATGAAGACATTATCATTTAAATTTGTTTATTATTTTTCAATAACAAATTATAAAAATTAAAACTTATATAATGTTTATATAATAACTTGTACGATTTCTTTATAACTAATTTAATCATTTTTGTCACTGTATTCAGTGTTGTCCTCGGAATAATTATTTTGAGTAAATTGCGAAAAATAATTTTCAAAGAATTCTTTTCCAGTGGCACTTAAATAATTAAAGAGACTTTTCACATCTTTCATTTTAGCCGCTTTTAGTCCAATTCGAGGTGGACAACTTTTTGGAAGATCTTTTAGTTTAAGATTAGTAGTAAAGAAAAAAGTAGTTGCCTTCTCCAATTTATAATTATCATAAACGTCTACGTTTCCGTCAGGGGAGAATATGTAAAACAAAAGCTTTACTAATCCATTAATTTCGTAATAATTTGATATTTAAAACTTTTTACATTTTCAATAGTAGAATTTCAATGTAAAAGATTATATTAGACTATTTGAACTAATTTTAAAATACAAGATTTTTTAGAAAAAGCTATTAAGAAATGAAATAAAAAATAATAATAGCATATTAAAATTATCAGAAAATTCAATTTTTAATTTTCTCTTAATACTTTTAAGTAGTACCTTATTTCGGGAACATTTTTTCTTATTTTTCAACCAATTTTCTTCACACCTACTTCCTTTCCTGCCTCGACCCATATTTAGGTTCTTTTTATTTTAAGTAAACTTAGACTATCCTAAACAGAATATTACATGCTAACACTATTCTACAATAATGCTTCTGTGCATTATGTTCCTTAGGAGAGAATCAAAATAAACATATGCTTTTTTGTTTTGGTGTCCGGCTTGACCTTCCAATCGTCCGCTGTTATACAGACGTTGATATTGCAGGACGAGCTAGCACGCGTACGGGACAGCGCTGAGATCTTAAATCAATTGTGACTTTAAAACTATAAAACATAATTGCCTGATATTTTCCAAAAAACTTCCTTGAATGAGAAGAATAAAAATCGTTATAAATTTTTAGTGACAATTAATTGAAATTCTATAAATAACGTTATTTTCGTTATATGATGGTGCATATTTTCTGAAATTTTTATTACAAAATTCCTATTATTGTAGAACTTGTGGCGAGTTGAACACAAAAAATTCGTATTTTGCGATTGCAGAAAAAAGTAACATTTTCTTGATTATTTCGAAAACTAATAAAGTTATCACATTTATTTATGGGACTAAAAATATGCGCAATAAAATTTCCTATTGGGACATGTTATTGAAAAATTAAAATTTGACCTGAAAAAAATATAACCCAGGGGCCAACTAAAACGACGGCGTTTCGGGCGTATCCCCTTTTGATCGCCAGCGGTTCAATTGTTCGCCTTTTTGAGTACTACTAATAACCGTACATAGAATTTTTAAGCCTTAAAAAAAAGGTCTCAAAATTTTTGAAAATGCGCTCACTTTTTGAAATTTTATCCAAAATGGCTGGCTAACGAACTTGACCTTCATTTTAGGACACTTGAAGAGTATACCAAAGGCCAATCCAATCTGTCAATTCTTTCGAAAGTTATCGTGCTAGCAAACTAAAAATCTACAGACACACTAACATACAGACAGACAAGCAGAGACATTAGTAAAAACCTGTTTTTCGGATTCAGGGGCTCTCAAAACGTGGACATTTGACAAAACCCGGGGGGGGGGGGGTCAAATTTTACAAAAATATAATACCTTCTCTTATGAGAATGTAAAAACAACATCGGCTAGCTGACGCGTATTTTTGACAAACAGCGAATAAAAGTATTTTACCGTAATCATGTAGTATCACTCTTGTCCAAGAGATGTCACAAGTCCGAAATTTTTTCTCAAAACCTCGGTCGAATAAAAAAGACACGATTCTCCATAAGACGTCACTTGGGCTTAGGTCCTTTTTGAATGCAACTGACCCCTCCGGTTAGGTTTTCTACCGTTTTTGAGGATTTTTATTAAAATAATCTAAAAGTTATTTTAGACTTTCACTATTGAAGTTTGAAGGACATATGATTAGAAATTACCAAAATTCAAAAGAAGTGGATCAAATATGAACGAGACTTCGTTTATAAAAGTTTATTGGTATGAAACAAAAATAGAAAAGAGTGATATTATTTTTCTATACAATCTCGCCTTTTGGAAACACACTTTGACCGCCTGTTTGTTAGTTTCTTGATGCCCTCTTTGTAAGAAGAAGACGGGTGTGTCATGATCCAATTGCGCACGTAAACTTCCAGCCCTGCATGTTCCACAAAACACTGCCCTCTCAACGCTTCTTTCATGGGTCTAAACATTAGGTAGTCCCATGGACTTAAGTCTGGATTATAGGCAGAGTGTTCCAGCGTAGTCCAAGAAATTTCATCGTGGAACAAAATCACGTCCTTTATCGATTGACGTCATCTTTTCGTCCGGTCAACTGCCTTATTATCAAGTTTAGCAGCAATTTCAGCGATGGCTATGCAACGATCGCCCTCGACAAGGTCGCGAACAGCGGAAATTGTGCTTGGAGTCACAGTCGTCTTGAGACGGCGATCGTATCTCTTGCTTTCGACCTTCTCTCGTCCCTCAGAGAAAGTATTATGCTAAAGGACACGCGGGCCTTTAAGAGGGTGGATTCCCCGAACTGTTTACACAATCTTCAGAGAATTTCAGCTGGACGGATCCCCTCCTTCCTCGGGAATTTTATTATAATCCGTTGCGCAACGGACGGATAGACTTCATTCCCAGTCATTTTCTTGTAGACTTCCGTGCTGACTCGACAGAGTTTTCGGGCTAGCCGCTAGTCACACTCTCAACATCCCCACCCCCACCTCCAGAAAGTCCCACTGCCGTGTATCATCTTCTCTGGTCCACAGAGAAAAAGTCTCGTTTATATTTGATCCACCCTCGTACATGTATTTAATATCTCAACAAATGAAATATAAGAAGCTGATTTTTAAAATCTGGTAAATAGTCCAGTATTAAGGAATCCAGTAAGCAATTAACTTATTCATTGATTGAAATTTCATATTCTTTGTACAAAGCTGCTAAGAATTTATTCAACAGATTCTTAGTGTTAGTATAAATAATGAACATATACAGTAGGATGGGCAAAAAAGAGATTTTTTAGATAGGCTTGGAATGGGGGGGGGGGGGGGTCTCAAAAGTTGCCATTACCATTCAACAAGAAGCCCCCGAAAGGTTTTTTACATCAACCAATATCTTCATACAATCAGACGTCAAACTATGGGCCAGGCGACCTAGAATTTGGGCAAAAAGGCTAAGAAAATCTACATATTTAGCTGAAAATGGTTACTTGGTAGTTTTTGGATTCGCTGGTTACGATTCTGGAGTAAAAAAAATTGTAATCAAAATTGCGGACTCAATATGGCGGCGAAAATGTAAACATTTCAACAGATTTGGGTAAAAGAATCAGATTTGGCTCAAAATAGTTACTTAAGTATTTTCGGGGTCGCTGATTACAAATCTGCAGTCAAAGTTTTTAAATTCAAAATGGCGGACCCAACATGCTGCGAAAATTTTAAACTTTCGACGGATTTGGTGAAAAATTATTACTTAGAGGTATTTGGGATCGCTGATTACGAATCTGAAGTCAACATTTTGAAAATTAAATTAATACGATGTTTGAAATCTCTTGCGACGATGTTGTAATAGGCACAAAATGAAAAGGTTTTTAGTCGCCTGCTTCCTGATGGACTAGGAAGTTTCTTACAATGCGACAGGTGTTTCATAAAACCACCTTCTGAGCTGCTGACAGTACCCAACTGACTCCTAAATGTTCAAGATGTTCAGTGCATCTTACGTGCACATTACCTGTAGCCGAAATCACAATAGGATGAATAGATGCATCTTTCACAGTCTTTCATATAGCCTTTACTTCATGCCTTAACTCGCTTTACCTATGGATCTTGGTTCTATAGGTTGCCTGCAAATTTCGGTTAAGTGGACAAGCAGTGCTGATGACG
This sequence comes from Andricus curvator, assembly GCA_932195095.1. NCBI lineage: Eukaryota > Metazoa > Arthropoda > Insecta > Hymenoptera > Cynipidae > Andricus > Andricus curvator. The sequence goes on from CAKNYM010051561.1 coordinate 123,994, forward strand.
TAGACTCTTCCACCTTTTTCCTCACGCATCATGGCGTCGTATCGATTGACTTGGATATAGGGATCCGTCTGTATAGTAAAATCCCAATTTAAGATGTAATCTTCGTTTTCTAAAAGGGGCACTGTAATGTATCTACAGAAAGACATCTATTCTGTTAAAAGTTCTAGGTTTAGGGCAAGTTTTTGATGTATAATGCCCGCCACTTCATTATGTCTGTACATATATTCTCTCTGAGCCATTACGCGACAACCATCAATAATGTGTTCGATGAATTCGTTGATATGTTCACATAATCGGCACCGCACCAGTCAACCATGTCTTGATGTAACACGTGTTTGAGATAATTTCCGGTGCTGACAACCCTGTCATGAATCGCAATGATGAATTCTTCCGTTCCTTGAAACAGGACGCCCTTTTTCAGTCAACTATTGGATGCCTCACTATCCACTTCATGTTGACCTAACGTTTTGGGGTGTACGCCGTGGATGGCTTTTTGTCTCCATTGCGTTTCTAATTCCTCCATGGTTTCTGCCCAGATATTCAAGGCCTCCTCTGAGAACAAATTCAAGGGCATGTAATCGATATCAGGGGCGGCGGAGCAGTTTCGCCCCTTGTATGGAGTTCAGATGACCAGGGGGGGGGGGGGAAAATACAATTGAGGAAAATTGACGAAAAAAAATTTAATTCTAAGGCAAAAACGTATTTTATTTACAATATTGCAAAAACTGCACTTCGCTTTGTGTTTCGCGAAATTAAAAATCGTTCATTAACAATTATAAATCCGAAAAAGCTGGCCAAACCCCCCCCCCCCCCAATATTTTTTTTTTCCTATACAATTCTTTGAATATATTCCACTAGAGGACCTCTTGGACCATTGAATTCCGGGAACTAAACAAAAAATGTATCGAAAGCTTACCTGCACTATCACTTCGAATAGAGCAGTCGAGTGCGAAGAATCGTGCGCGCAAAAGCTGCTGAAAAAACGTTCGACTGCGAATGTGCGTCAAGCAGTGAAAAAAAGTATTTGTTTATTCTGCAGCATGGCTGAGGAAATAATGTTTTGAAATTGAAAACCCATATTTATGGATGGATACAAAAAAAGGTCCACCGTGTTCCTCACTAAAACTTGTTCGAGGTTGCTTACTAGACGTCTTTGTTCAAAGGAATCAAGACTTTTCTGCTTCTAGCTGCATCTCTGTCTCCAGTATAATTCTTTATCAAATTTTTCAAAAAATTGAGAATTCTTCGCATTTATATTTGATAATGCATTGACAAATTTTCGATTTTATTTGTATTTCAGACTCAGGTGACAAACGCAGTATTACGCGGAAGGATCTTTAAATCATAGCCTCTTCTTTTACAGCCATTAATTTGGGGTAAGCGGAGTCCACAAGAGCCTTCAGTGAGTAGCGACACTGTCGATGTTAGCCGATCGACCCATATCGTCCTTAGCTGGACCATGTGCAGGAACATCTGAGATTGATCCCAGGCCTCTGGGGAAATACGAGACCCTGTTTCTGCATGGGTGCCGCGGGTTGAGCAAGCAGCCCACTGTTTATTCCAGCTGTCAACAGCCAGCTCATGTTGAGGTCGGTATTGCGGTATCCGATGTCAAAAATTTCGAAAACAAAATGGGGGGTCCAATATGGCGGACGAGTATGCTAAATAAATTTTGGATTTTTCTAAAAATTAGTATAAGGGGGTTTTCAAGGTCGCTGATTACGAATCCGACGTCAAAAACTGAAAAAAATATATATATATAGCGGACCCAATATGGCGGCGAGTATGCTCAAATAAACTTTTGATTCTTTTCAAAATTGGTGCAAGGGGTTTTTGAGCTCGCTGATTACTAATGCAATGTCAAGAATAAAAAATAAAAATGGCGGATCCAATATGGCGGACATCGGATTCGTAATCAGCGGCCTCAAAAACCCGTGAGTAACAGAATTTGGCCCATTTTATGAAAATTTTATACTTTTGGCCAGCTTTTCGCTATTTGGTCCCACTGTGCGGCACTCAACCGATGCAGACTCAGCCGCAAGTCGCAATACACGCCGCGATTTATCGAGTGTCTCGGTCTTACCAACGCAGCGAGTCGATAAAAGCTCGACATTCCCGAAACATACTACACCGACTCCCATGTATGGAATGCCATACATGGAATTTTTCCATATGTGGAGAGCTTCATACATTCCATATATGTTTCGCCGCCTATGATCGAGATCCGCTGTACAGATAGTGTTGTAAAGAGCAACAACTCGCTTGCTGTTAAAATAGTCTCGCGACTGTATAACTTGTGACTTACACAGTTTCTTGACATATACAACGCCCCTACCCCATCTATGTCGCGGTAGAACTACCCTTTCAATCGCCGAATTACTGTGGTCCATTCGGTGCTTCGACATTTCTACACGGATGATTCTGTTTAACCTTTTAAGGTCGGTGTTCGACCATTTGATAAGCCCAAAGTAGTACGTGAGGACATGAATGGCATAGAGGCTTAAGGCCATGTCAGGGTACCGTGCCATACCTGCCGGCTCAGCTGACCCTTCCTATTGTAAGGCGCTCGAACTCGAGCGAGCTGCCCAGTTCTACGGATTAACAAAATTTTTGGAATGATTGACAGTAGAGTGTGTAAAATTAATGCGATCTACACGGCAATACCCTTAAGCGTGGAAAACTGAAAAAAATTAAATGTTTAATTCATTTTCATTTTCAGCAGTTGAATTTTCAACTGTTTGAAATTCAATTTTCTTCCATTTTCAACAGTTGAAGGTGTAACTGTTAAAAGTTATTAAAAATTAAAAATGGAAACTTCCACAGTTGGATTTTAAATAGTCGGAAAATAAATTTGAAATATTCTTCAATTTCCAACAGTTGAAAATGGCAATTCCATTTTAAATTGTCTTTAATTTTATACAGTTGAAAATTGAATTTTTAATTTATTTCAATATTCAACAACTGAGAATTGAAACTTGAATTTTAAATTTTATTTCCATTTTCAACCACTGGAAGTTGAAAATGAAATTTTGAACAGTTGAAAATGAAATTTTAAATTATCTTTAATTTGAAATTTCCTCAAACTTTTCAAAATCTTGAAAAAACTTCAAAATTGTATTTCGAAATCATCAGAATTTTCGAAATTTTCAATAACTGCTGAATACATTTTAAAATTATTCAAATTTTTCCTAAAACTTTGAAAATCTTCTGCAAAATTACAAAAACTTCCTAAAAATATTCCAGATTCTTTTTTTATCCTGATCTTGAAAAGAAATTTGCATTTTCTAAGATATTTTTCAGTGTAATAGGTACTGAGATATCTACGCAGTAGCATACGTTATAAAATTATCCAAAAATTGTATACAGAATTACATACAAAGGTGTAGTGTCGGCTGGTTTAAATGTGGACTTGATTTAAACGTACTAACGCAACTAACGCAGCCTCCGGTTGAGCATCACATCGCCCCACTGGGCAGCTCGCTCGAGTTCGATCGCAAGGGTCGGCTGAAGCATCAGGTATGGCACGTACCCTGACATTGCCTTAAGCCGGCATAGGTGCTGATTGTCCTTATCTTGTTAGCCAAGTTGAGAGAACTCTTCAGAACTGATCTGAGTCTTGTAGTGAAGCCTCGATGTCATTCTCGTGCTCGTTCTCTAGCTCTGCGGTCCCTAACGAAACGCTTGCTTGTAGTCAATGTATGCCATGTGCAATTTTCTTTGATGTTTAGTTGCTTGCGCCATGGCAACAGCGTCTATGGTGACTAGATCTTTACTGCCCCGCGAGTTTTTACAGCATCCTTTTTGTTCTTCTGTAAGGATGTCATTCTCGTCGCCGTGAGCACATACCTTATCTGCAATGACAGCTGTAAGGCATTTATAAATTGTTGGCAGACAGGTTACCGGTCGAAATTCAGATAGATCTGTCACATCCCGTAATTTAGGCAACATATCAGGCATAATTTGTGAAGTGTACCCACCCCAAAATAAAAAGTTGTCTGATCGGGCCGAAGCTTGGGCCAATTGTAGTCCTATTGAATGGTACTTTTCATACAAAAAATTAATTAATTTCGACAAATATTCATCAAAGTAGAGGGGGTACACTTTTTCGGCTTTGGATGCAAAGTCTTATTTTCAAACATTTGTAACTTTTTTCCTGGTACGTAAAACAAAATTTCACCGGATATGTTTTTGACAGTTTTTTACCAGTTTTCAAGTGGTCATAACTTTTTTTGGAAAAATTTAAAATTATATATTAATTTTTTTAAATAAAAAATAAATTTGATTTTTTTTCAAATTTCCACACTTTTTTTATTTGAAAATAGTTTTTAAAAACAGCTGAGTTTTTTCCTATAAGGCAGAAAATTTCACCAGATATGTTTTTGATAGAGTTTTTACCAGTTTTCAGGTGGTCATAACTTTTTTTGGAGAAAATTAAAATTACATATTAATTTTTGAAAATCAAAAATAAATTTTTTTTTCAAATTTCCACACATTTTTTATTTGAAAATAGTTTTTTTTTTTAAAAAGCTGAGATTTTTTCCTATAAGGCAGCCCTATCCCACTCTCCAACTTTTGCTGTAGAGGCTTTTGTCGCTTACGGGTTCCACTTGACGGGTTAAAATCATCCGTCGGCCGATAGGCGGACCTACATTCCTCCGTTCCAAAAAAGCATTGAGTCTTATAGGGAAATTAATAATTAATTGAAAATAAGAATGTTCCCGAATAGTTCAGTTCACAAAATTAATACTGATCATTCTATGCTGAGTAATTGACATTTAAAAAATGTTGAATTTATTAAATTCTAAAATAAAATGATTTAAAAAAATGTGCTAAAAGTGCTATATATCGCTGTATTCTATAGGCTAATGTATATCTTACAATCCAAGTGTTATAAATCTCTGTATTTCATGGAATACAGCGATATATAGCACTTTTTAAACATATATTTTTTTAAATAATTTTTTTCAGAATTTAATCAATTTAACATTTTTTAAATATCAATTACACATCAAAGAATGATCAGTACTAATTTCGTGAACTGCACTAATCGGGAATATACTTATTTTTAATTAATTATTAATTTCCCTATATGACTCAATGCTTTTGTGGGACAGGAGGATCGTAGCGCCGCCTATCGGCCGACGGATGAATTTCACACTTCAAGTAAAACTTGTAAGCGACAAGACTTTCCTTAGTAGTCGGATAGGGCTGCTGCAAGGCCCCCAATTTTCAGTGTGACAAATTAGTTGGTCTTCGAGTAATCTAACAATAAGTAACCAGATGCCACGATAGCACAGTGTGCTGGGAGACCCGATTTCGTAGCCAAAAGTCAGACGAATAGATTGCACATGGTAAATCCCTTTTTTTTGGTTCACTATTAATATTAATATTATACTATATATTGATAACAAATAAGTAATTTTTAATAAACGGGGCTGTATAAACATGATCTTGGGCTTCGATAAATGTTATTTATTTTAGTTTTAAATTCTTATGATGTGAAAAGTTTACTAGAATCAGTTATAATGTTTGTGGTAGCATAAACTCAATGAAAGTTTCGCTTTTTTAATTATTAGGGGCATACTGTAACACTACAGGACCCTGTAATTTTTTTCAGTTTAAATTAAAATTTTTTTATTTTGTCAACGAAACTACTAAGAAAATCTTATTCGGTTAGAAAACGATTTTTTGGGATGCTTTCTGTGTGATTCCCCTTGCCTCTCACATGTAATCTCGCATTCGGTTAGAAAACGATTTTTTGGGGTGCTTTCAGCGAGACTTCCCTTGCCTCTCACATATAATATCGCATTCGCGTTTATTCTTCTCGTTTTGTTCTGGCTGACTTTTGAAGTTGCAATTAGTTGTCTTCTTTCCGTGAATCTTTGTCTTTCTAGTAAACTTTCCACACCATATGAATTTAAAAGTAATATTAATAACATTTATCGGGGACCAAAAAAAAAGGGAAGTTTTAACATGTCTAATCTATTTGTCTGACTTTTGGCTACGAAATCAGGCCCCCTAGAACACTGTGCTATCGTGGCATCTGGTTACTTATCGTTCGATTACTCGAAGACGAATTAATTTGCCACTCTGAAAATCGGAGACCTTATAGGAAAAAAGCTTAGCTTTCTTTTTGAACTATTTTTAAACAAAAAAAAGTGTTTGAAAAAAAGTCAAATTCATTTTTGATTTTAAAAAATTAATGTGAAATTTTAATTTTTTCCAAAAACAGGTATGAACACCTGAAAACTGACCAAAAACTCTATCAAACACACATCAAGTGAAATTTTGTTTCACGCATCAGGAAAAAAGTTACAAATGTTTGAAAATAAGGGTTTGCATCAAAAACCCAAAAATTGTACCCCCTCCACTTTAATAAAGGTTAGTCGAAGTTAATTATTTTTTTTGTGTGAGAAGTACCATCCAATAGGGCTACAGTTGGCCCAATTTTTGGCCCGATCAGACAACTTATTATTTTGGGGTGGGTACACTTAAGAAATAATGCCTCATATACGTGGTACTTTTGAGCCTAAAGCTTTGCATTGATTGCTCCTTATAGGTTTGCTTTTGTTTGTTTTTCCCCAAACACCCGAGCAGTAGTCAGCCATGTGTTCCATTTGAGAAACTTCCATGTCTTGCTGGTTATTTTGCTTTACACTTCGTTCACGATAGAACCTTCTTTCATCTACCCGAAATGTTTGATTTTGCTACCTTCTTGCACTACTCATATTGTACCGACGCAGTCAAGCGGTAAGAAAATCAAGTCTTTGCAGATGGAAGTCTATAATCTCATCCAACATTGCTGGATGTGTCTATGTTCCGAAGGTGAATGAGTTTAGTAACACGGTGTATCAGCTTTCTGGTTCTATTTACTTTCTTATATATAGTCAATCGACTCAGTTTGCTCCTTACTTTGCTGACATCCAAATACAACCTAATTTTCCATGATGGATATCTTTTCCTTCCTGGGAGGACAAATACTGCATTTTTAGGCCTAGTTCTTCAACCCAACGTTCTAACGGGTGCTACAACTAAACAATACACAAGAGTTTGCAGCTCTAACGCAGTTAGTGTTGCATTCAAATGCATAGGTAACTCCTTGCTGTTTAGGTGCTCTATTAGTGCACGCAGATCCTTTGTGATGTACATCTGTAGCATTAAATGCTATTGTGTTGGTTTTCCATCCCTGAACTCTAGTAAAGCCCGACCGAAATTCTTTTTAAGGTGCTGCAATTTTTCTGCGTTTTCGCTATTTACATCAACGGAGCGGTTAATGTCCGGATGTGGTTCAAATTGCTCCGGTACTTGATCTTCATTATCCCTAGTGCCGGTGCCTTCTGCTTCAATCAGTTCTTCGCTATCCGCAACTTACAGAGGGATTTCATCAATATTAGACTGCTGTTCCACTTCCATTTTAATTGTAGCTAGTTGAACAAGCAAAAGCAAATTGCTATTAACTATTGAGCGTTTTAGTTCCTCTAGATTTTGTTCATTTATTCTAGTGGCTAGCCGGGGTGATAAAGGTGCATTACATCTCTGTTCATGTATTTCCATTTCAATCGCCTTCTTGCTTGCCGAATACCTGCTTTTGCCTCTAGTTGAATGAGACCATCTACTTCTGGACGCTGTGGTGGTACTGGATCATCATAAGGTTGGGCAGGAACATCAATAGCATGATGATGTTGTATTGCTTCATCAGTCACCGCTTGGTTTAATCTCCATTGCTCGGGCTTCTAAGATAAGTAGACTATTTATTTATCTGAGGATACTTTATAACAAATTTTGTCCTAAATTTATATCCATTTTCGCGTTTAGTTTCAAACTTCGCGCTTCCATAATAGAAACCTATCAATTCTTCTTTCATTGTAGTATTCCAGTCGATGCTCTTCTACGGTATTTCTGTTGAAATTGTTGGCTACAAATTGCTAACCCTAGCCAAAGCATTCTCAGCAGGCGGGTGATGTTCCACTGTTTACCGTTTGTCGCAGATGTTTTTTCTGAGCGGCTTTTTGATTTGTGAGAACTGGCTGACCATTTTGCAGCTCACCATCACCACCGTCCGGCATGCGGTGGCCCCCATCGGTGGCTCCTAGGGCGCCCCAACGATCCCCGGGAAGCGATCATCGTTTCAAAACACCTAATAGACTCTTATATGGGTTTTGGTGTTTCTTAGTACCTTTCCTCTTCGTTCTCTGTCTGTCTGGCATGGGAAATTCTATCAGTAGCGATGCTAGCGCAAAAATAGCCGTCAAAGTCAGGATAGAAAAGCTCAAGCCCTACCGCGACGCCAACGCGAGAACACCTTCGGCAGGGTTTATTATTATTATGATGTGACGTCCGACTATATGAAGATATTGGTTAACTAAAAAAACCTTTCGGGGACTTCTTATTGGAGGGTAATGGCAACTTTTTAAGCACCCCCCACCCAGCAGCCTAACTCAAAAAGTTCTTTTTTTCCCTCCACCTTAGTATTTACTGACTACTGCGCAGCCCGAAACAAGACGTACCTCTATTGTTCAACCATAAATCCCATATAGTTCTACTGCGCAGTCAGAAATGCGATATATTTCTACTGTGCATGCATAAGTACAACATAACTCTACTATGCAGCGTTCAATGTCATGCAAATCTACTACTCAAGCATACAATGCAGAGAACTTCACTACGCAGCCGAAAATGAGACAGAACTCTAGAGCGCAACAAGTCCCATACATATATTCTGCGCAATCTGGAGTGCAACATTATTTTACTGCGCACCACGAAGTACGACATAACTCTACTGCGCAGCCTCAAGTGTTATACAATTGTACTGAGCAAACCATAAACCCTATAGAAGTCTACCGTTCAGCTGGAAATGCAGTCTTATTCTACTGCGCATCCAGAATTACGGAACAGCTCTACTGCGTAGGCCTAAGTGTCATACACGAAGTATTGGCATAGAGAAGCAACGCCAATGTATTTTCGGCGGAGAAGTGTGGCAACTGTTTGGGGAATAGATGGGGGGGGTGGGGGGGGGGGCTTTCCAGACTTGTGAGTGGAATATCTGCAAGAGTTGAGATGGGCCTCTGGATTCGCTGAGAGACGAGTGTCATGCAAATTTAGAGCCAAAATAGTCGTGGACTCTCGGCTATTCTCGTCTCTTGCTGAGAGTACTTCGTCCAACTTCGTGGCTCTCGTAGATATTCCACTCGACAGTCTGAAAAGCCATAGTTTACTGCGCAATCGTCAATGCGATATAACACTATTGCGTATCCGGCAGTACGACATAACTCTGCTATGCAGCCTTGAGTGTCATAGAATTGTACTGCGTAAGAATAAACAAAAAAAAAGTCTACTGTGCAGCCGGAAATGCTATATAACTTCAGTGCGCATCCATAAATGTCATACAATTTTACTGCGCAACTATAAACCCCACAGAAGTCTACTTCGCAGCCTTAAGTGTCATATAATCGTAGTGCTCAACTCTAACACCACCACATATTTATTGAAAATCATGAATATTATTTGATTAGGTAGCAGATCCGAATACTAATTTGCATGCAAATTTCCTGATCGAATCTGACATGGGTATACCAGCCCGGAAAATTTTGTGCCGGGTCAGTCGAGACCCTAGGGAGTGTCCATAAATCACGAGATCGGGTTTTCGCTAATTTTCGACCCATCCCCTACACACGTGACTGTTTATTGCGAATTCTATATCTACAGTAAGACAGCTTTTTGCGTGACATTTAACAAAAAAATAATTAGAAAGAGAAAAATTACGTAATAAATTCTTTGTAGCCCCCCCCCCCCCAAGTAAAGATTCCTAAGATTTTCCAGACACTCTCCCCTCCCAACAAAACCTTACGTGATTAATTTAAAAAAATGAAAACATGGGTTATCGAAAAAAAAGCAAATGATTCTTTGACTTGAGCATGGACTGCCTGCCCGATTTGAAATGAATTCGGCCTTTACGAAATTAAAAAGAATCTTAAAATATGAAAAAATAATTCTAACTAAATAATTCAATTAATTAAAATGTTTGCGATTATTTATTCAAACTAAAGATAAATATGAATTTTCATCAATTCAACAACAAAATCGTACGGAATTAAAAAAAATAAACTTCAATAAACTACAAAACAAAATCTTAAACATATTTCAAGTAAACCTATCTAATCATATTTAAAGTAAACCTATTCTGCATTTGACTAATTTCAAATTCCCTGATTTTCAATTTTATGTAATTTGTTACATAAGAAGATTAATGAGTTGGAAATTGTATTTCTTATAATCTTCTTTGAAAATAAATTTATAATCACGTGATTTATGGATGCTCCTCTACAGACCCGTTCGAAAAGTTTCGGGTCTTGCTCAATGCAAGGACACAATTGTGAAATAATGTTGATAAGTTCCTGCGATTCTTCAGAAATTTAACTTTAAAATGAGCCCAAGAACACTGAACAATGTTTATGATTTCTCATTTTATTTTAAAAAGAAAACATTACAATTTGCTGCACTATTTTTGCAATAGCTTCTTAAGAAGGCTGGGGACACCCGTGGGAATTCTGAGTTGAGTGTGAGAGAGGGACATAAATATGATAAGCACGCCTCGAAAGGTGGAGCTTGTTAGTGAAAAAAAAAATTTCGACAGCCAATCACTGCAGGAATATTTCCAGGAAAAAAGGGTACATAGGAAAAAAACTGTGGAAAAATTGCCTGCAATGAAGTCAGCACCAGGGGACAGTCGGCCTGGGTCAGGCATTGTCTGGAAACAGCTACTCTAACAGCGGGGGGTCATTCGTAGCAGAATTACTAAGTCGTATATTACAAAAGAATAAGTTTTTATAATCCATGTAATAAGTAATCCAGTCACAACTAACACTTCTGTATGCACTAATAGGCCATAATAGCAGTGTAACTTTGACCAAGCATATTTCTAATGCAATCAGTATGAATTCAAATTTGATAAAAATGACATCTTTAGCTTATTCTTTTACGAATCCAGGCATACCACATCAGTCATATTTTTCACAATACTTTCGGAGAAAATAGCCGCCAAAAGTCAAAGTAAAGTTTTAAGTTTGGAAAACGCTCTGCTTGAATTTTAGTCTAATAGAAAAATCTCACTGGCAATAATTGGCAAGTCTTTTTGTCTTGCCAAGTCTTGACAAGTATGTGTTTGTTATGGAAATGTTATTTTTTATTTGTGAAATAATCATTACAAGCCGAGAAATCAGTCTTCAAAAGTAGGGAAACTTGATCAAGCATATTTTTAACTAGCTTATACTTTTACGAATCCAGGCTTACCAAATAAGACAATTTTTCACAATACTTTCGGAGAAAATAGCCGTCAAACGTCTAAGTGAAGTTTTAATTTTTGAAAATGCTCTATTTGAATTTTGGTCTTGTCGAAAAATGTTGATAGGCCCCCGAGATAACTTTTGTTGAAAAGGTCAAAAAAATGTCTCCTGGAATTATGAAATCATTTTTGGCATCGCTGAGTAAAAATATCACTTTTTTCTCTTGTAATTTTTTCCTAGGATAAACCGTTTGCAATTTACAGCGTTACTAAAAAATGATTTTTAAACAAAAATGACATATTTGCACAGTTGCACCTCAGAATGTATTGCTCCGAAAATATCAAACTTGTACATTCTTTTTACCGAAAATAGATTCCTTGAAAGCAAGAAGAATTCTTCTGATCGAATAAAAAGTTCTTTCCGTGAATTGTTTGTAAGAAATTGCTATTTTTAAGAGGAAATCCTCTAGACTTTTCATTTGTTAATAAAAAATCATTCAGGCCAACCAGTGTCATAATTTTCCCGAAAATTGTTGCGAAATCTATGCCTATGGACTTTTTGAACTCATGCTGTATAGTTTATAACACTTGTTATAAATAAAAACCCTCAATAATCAGAACTAATTTTTATTTTCTTTATTAATCTTTAACAAGATGAAGCTTTTTACTCTCGTGGCATTTTCTCGTTAGAATTTGCAATACCTCCTCCTTATTGTTTACAGCTATTGTTATTAATACAAACTTTAGTGTACGCTTTCATATGAATGTTGATCAATGTTGCTGTAAAATCTAAATATTCATCCTTGCCGAATTTTTTTTTTGGAGTGCATTTTTAAAAACGAAAAAAAAAAATGTTACTTCACTATCCTGAATCAGTTATTTTCTTAAAATAATAATATAATACAACGTAACACATTACAAAATAAAAAATTCATTAATTCTAGTTTCATCAAAAATAAACTTACGGTAAGTACAATATAATCAAATTAATTATGTTTATTTTTAATTGCTCTGTCATCAGCTGCATTCATTGTGAAATAAGGTGCAAACGTATTTTACATTTCTTAAAAATGTTAATTTGGAAAAACAAAATAATTTCAAAATTAAAGTGAAAGGTTTATTGCTAATACTACTTACATTGGGAGTTTTTCCGTTATTCTATGCGGCTGGGTATTGCGTGTTAACAGCTTGAGATGTAGATGGGGGGAGGGTATCGCGTACCTTGGGGTTAAGTAAACGCTACAGGGGCAGCGAGTACGTTAGGTGATCCAGTTGTGGTGACAGTGATGATGTGTAAGTCAGGAGGAACCCATTAAGGGTTTGAGCTCGGTAAGGCTTTGAGCGGAGAAGCCAGTGAGATGTAGCTTGGGCGGAAGCCCGGAAGAAAATGATTTCTTGGTCTAGTGGACAGTACTTTTATGTACTTTGCTTCAGCGGCAGCGCACCAATCGCGACGCAGGCGAGTGGGGGGTCATTAGCGAGGATCGCTTCGGGTATGTCGCTGGGAGGAGGCTTCGCGCGCCACCATCGGACGAACCGCGAAACTGCGCTTGCGCTGTGAGTTGCCAGAAAGATCTTAATATTTTTACGGTGCTGAGTTAATCGGAATTCTACGTATTCTAACAGCTGAGATTAAAATGCCTAGTCAACGAAAGAAAGAAGAATATTGGATGTTGGGTCAATATAATTCATAATTATAAATATACTCAGCGGACATCAAATTTATAAATAATTGGTACTGCCACAATTAAAATTTTAAATATAAATTTATCGCAAATTCGACATGATTTAATTTCAAATTTTCTTCAAATTGGTCAAATTGGCCTTGAGTGTGCAATGTAGACTGCTGTCCGAAAATTGTAGTTCCAGAAAATTTGGCACTTTTCGTTTTGGACAATTGACTCTTATCTCCCTCGGAGCGTTCAGTAGGGCAAGGTCGCGGCCAACACCATAAGAGCGACAAAGATGGTAGCACAGCACTCTTAAGGCCGCATTGTGTCTGTAGAGATACGTCGTTCCCGCGTGAGTGGGACACCTGGATAGCATGTGTTCTAGATACTCAGCGTGTGCATAATACGCTCTGCACCTTTCGCTAGCAATTTCTTGACGATAAATGCGGTTGGGGTATGCTAAGGTGAAAATTACACCATCCTGGCAAGCGAAAATGAAACCCTCTGCTTGAATTAAGTCAGGAAGCTCTAAAGAAAGCAAAAGTTAGCTCTTTCGACAAGGGCTGTTCTTGTACATTTCTGCAAAAGTTTCCCTGCATTTTCTTGACAAAGGGCTATTGGCGAAATTTTATATCCTCTGCTTTCTTTACGTGGGCTTTTATAAGTGAGATATCTAGATGGAGTAAGGCACTTCCCTCACTTCTAATGTTAAGATTTAGGCCAAGGGTCTCGGCCGCCTCCTCTGCGGCTTTGTAAAGGAACGCTCCTTTGCCAATCATCTCGTATTTTCTGACCATTTTTAGAAGAGGATCTCTTCCATTTTCGACGATGTAAGCTGTACCCACCGAACAGCCCCAAACGAGTAGAGTAGAACCGGGACAGCAAGCATGTTAGTCGCAGATACCTTGTTCAACGCCAGCAGATTGGAAGACCAAATCTTTTGAAGGAGACTTGTATCTGCTTCGGGGTGACTCCTTCACTGATGTTATGTCCTGAATGCGGCTCTCAAGCATGCCTAGGTACATATAGGTCTCTCCAGTTTCAAGGTGTCTAATGAACTCATATCCACAAATTCAGAGTTCCCGGGAAAGCCACTAATTCGTCCTCGCTTCAGATGAATCTTGATCAACTTGTCCAATTTAAAGACCGTACCAGTCTCCCTTGTTTACCTCTCGACGGCACTTAAAGCATTCTGAAATTATCTTGCACTGGAAGCATAGATTTTCAGGTCATCCTGATAAAACACATGAGTGACCCTATGCTCGCGATGATTTTTTTCGTCGCAGAGGTACCCAGAGGAATTGAGTAGTGCGAGAGATAGTGTGTCGCCCTGAAAGACGCCCCTCTGGAAGATGACGATGTTCGTTGTCACACGATAATTTCCAGATGAGATAGTGAATCTAGTTTTCCAAAGAGCATCAATCTTTGTATGCATCTCATTATGTGTGGATGAACCTTCAAGCTTTCCAACAGACAGACGATAAGTCTGTGAGAAGATGAATCGAAAGCTTTCCGTTAGTTAATCCAGGCCATCGATGGGCAGAACTGGTGGACTGTTGCGTATTTGCAGGCGCACCTGTCAATTAGCAGGTTCTCTCGGCAGCCTGTTACAACTTTTTTTCGAGCTACGTTGTTCGTACATCTCTCTCCACACAGGCCTAATTCTTCGAACAGTAGATGTATAGGCGGGTTTCTAACTCAAGATTCCTACCTTACCGACATCGAGAAGATTCTAGCTGTAGTGGTTCGTGTCCGTGCTAAATTTTTCAAGAAAAGTGGTTCATGTCTGTGCTAAGTTTCTAGAACATTTTCGACGGTCCTGACGACGTCATCATGCATTCCTACCTTACCGACATTGATACAAGAGGGGTACTGGACCTACTTTACCGACATCGAGAACATTCCTTGATGACGTCACAGATAATATTGCGCAATTGTGCCACCTAAATTCATGTAACAACAGCTTCAAGGTTACTTCTTATCTCAAGCATGTCGCGTAAATACTTTCAAGGTTCTATTTTGCTTTGTCCTGTCAATTTCTACTGCGCCATATAGTTATTGCAAGAAAAACAAGGATGATTTATTGCTTCCTTACAGATAACATAATTATTTTATGGACAAAAAGGTGCAGGTGTACGGATGAAATTTTATACGGAGGGCTATGCATGACATCCTGTTTTGTTTATAAATTTGAACTTTGTTGCTTCATATGATGCAATATCTGGCAACATTGCGCAAAAGTCTCAAAAAATTTGGTAGAGGGGGTAAGCGTCTATAAAATTTGATAGAGGGGGTAAGCGTCTAAAAAAGAGGCTATGTGCTTAGTTTCTAGAATATTCCTAATGATGACATCAAATTATACTGCGCAATTTCTGAAAAGCATTTTGGTAAACAAGTTCAAGGTTCTTTTCAATGACTAGAGAGATAACGTTCAGACTTGTTTAGACGGTTTGATTTCAGAAGCATTCATGCATCGACAGTCTCAAGCTGCATACATTTCATTAGACTCTGCTTTCGTTGTCTACACTGTAAAAAAAATTTCTGGTAATTTTACCACTTTCAGAGTAGGTCCGATTATTACCTACTCCCAAAGTAACGTTTTGACTGACATTAACGAATATTCACTTTTAATATGGAATTCAACTTTTAAGTTATGTAAGTTTCCAGACAGATTCTGTAAAATTACAATGCATTATGAATTTGTAGGTGATGGTATTCTAACCAAAAATATTCGATTTTTTATTCAACATGGCAAGTTTAGCATCTACATGAGAAATGTGAGTAATTATTTCATATTAAAAGAAAGGGAAAAATTTCCCTCTTCAAACGATTATTATTTATTGAACTTAATATATCCTTTTATTGCATATTTATACTATATTTTTTATCAATTTTGTAAATAAAATTTTCCATAATTTATACCGTTCTGAAACACTCTTTTACAAATAATTTTAATTTTACCATTTTTTTTATTATTCTCCGCAACTTTGAAACTTTTTGAAATTACTTGTACTTATACTACGTTAAGAGCTGTTCAAGTACGCCTCGTTATCAATTATCAAATTTCAAGGCCAACGGCCATACCACGCTGAAAAACCCAGTTCTCGTCAGATCACTGAAGTTAAGCAGCGTTGGACGCGGTTAGTACTTGGATGGGTGACCATTCAAGAATACTGACATGAGTGCTGTTGGCACATCGTGGGTGTGGTGAGCCCACACTTGTAGTTATTTATAACTACAAGAAAAACCTAGAAACACTACCCGAGTCGGGTAGTGTCACGCCTACCCTGAAAGGGAAATGGTTTAATGGTATATATATATATATAAGACGTGAGATTACGTTGGAAAAAGGAATTTTTAACAGTTTCTGTACTTTTACCAGCGTCAAAGAAATCAACACTCTGAAAGTAAGTCCATTTATTACCTACTCTGAAAGTCACAGATTCACAAGCAGAAACTCTACTTCTACAACGCCTTGCTATAGTGTCAGTCTAAAAGTGGTAAAGTTACAAGATTGGTTGGAACTTCTAACATGCAAGTGGTATTCATCCTATAATCAGAGTAGTAAAATTGCACCAATTTTTTGTTGGTAATTTTACCATTCTAAGTGGTAGAATTTTTTTATTTTTTTCAGTGTAGAGATCAGTTCTTTTTACTGCTCGCCAAAGTTTGATTCCATAGTCCACCCACAACGTTTGATAATCATTCTTTTGCCATATGCTAGGTCCCGTCAACCTCTCGACGTGTTACATGAAATAAGATACTGCAAACAATTTCGAGGCTCGAAAGAGAGATAATACAGAATGCATTTTATTCCGGGCTTTTTCACACGTGCTTTAACTCATTTATATTAAGAGTGCACTGTTCAACACTTATCACTCCTTAACGACACTTGATGAGGTCACATACCTTTTTTATTCACAGATATATGCTCTTTTTTCAGCATCCTTTTCATCTCTTATTTAGAAAGGGCAATTTTGCATATTACACGTTGAAGATTTAAATTTATAAAAAAAATAAGCTAAATACAAAACAAATATTTTAAAATTTGCAACCATCCACTAAAGCTACTGTATAATATAGTTGTATAAAAATTGAGGATGATTTTATTGCTTTCCGTCTAAATAATTTAATTCAAAGGTTAGAAATCTTCTGCAAACATCTTCAAGGTTATTTGTTATTTTTCTGATGACGCATTACATTTTTTACTTCGCAAAACATTATCTTCCAAACGTGTCGAATATAATGTAGAACGTTCTAGAACATTAAGACAAAGAGGGAAATATGTTACTAGACAAGGATAGCAAATGTGCATCTATACAAGACGCGCTTCGCATATATTTCTCTCAGTTGTCATCCAGCATTTGAGAAATACACAAGCATAAAAAAGTGAAGTGAAAAATTGATATAGTGATTTGAAATATTTTTTGAACTCTTTTCATACAACAGTACAGTTTTGTACACTTTAATATATACATTTTTTCTACTTTTAAAAGTTTATTCTTATTAACATACATTCAGTGGCATATACGACTTGTGCACTGGAGATAAGAAACCTGGTGTTGAAAATCGGTTTTTTTTTTCTTCTTTCTCATTCTTATTTTTTAAAATTGACACACAGTGCCGTCCGTTGGAATATTTGTGAAATTGTTTGACTATAAAAGTCACTTCATAGCGACTTTTTTTTCAGTTGTCCTCTAACCATCCTATGAGAATAATATTCGAAAATGAACTCATCGGACTGTAAGAAGGTTGTCCAGATTTACGGCGATGCATATGAAATTTTGCATGAAAATGCAATAACTTCAGAAATCTTGTACTGGACACATCAATGCACCCAGGATATTCGGAGGCTACATAAAATTTTGCGACAGGGAAAGCAACACCTATCTCTGGGCGAAAAAATAAACTGCAAGCAACCATTGGCCTACTGACATCAAAAAACAGGATATTCAAAAAACTACAAAAAAGTGGAACTGGTGTTAATGAGGGCTTGGATAGGAAAGGAGACAGGATCAAATGGCAAGATCTGGAGTCTGCATTTAAGAGTCGAGTGAGAACAGGTTTGATTGTAAATTTAACCCACAAAGATTTAGATAGTTTTTTCGAAGATTCGGAAACAATGATTACTTACAGATTAAAAAATGCTTTGAAAAGTTTTTTTGGGGGTTTAAAAACGAATGTTACTCTTGCGGCAAAATTCAGTGCTATAGAAGACGGTCGGGAAATTGAAGCAATCAAATTCTTCAATACTAAAAATGAACTAATTTTAGAATCAACAGAAATAAATGAATGGTTTGAGAGCAAAGTCAGAGAGCAACTTTTAGCTAAAGTAGAGGATTTTCAGCAAACAAAATCTGGATGAAAATTAAAAGAAAAAATAAATTTAAATGTACATATAAATAAGTATGCACCTTTTACAGTAGGCTCATCAACTTTTGTGAGTTTGCCGAAATTTATTAGAGACAAAAGAGCAGTTGTAAATGTTGAGAACAGTGACGAATACTGTTTTCTCTGGTCGGTAATGGCCGTCCTTTGCCCTGCTGACAAAAACACAGACCGCGTGACTTCCTATCCGCATTTTGATACACTTTTGAAATCAACTTTCCCATCACTTTTGAAAATATTAAAAAATTTAAAAAATAAATGAACTGCGTATAAATGTTTACGAAATAGAACATGAAGAAAATAGGAAAAAAGATGAGATTGTTCCTCTGTATATAAGCAATGAAAAATCGAGATGTCCCACAATTCACTTGTTAATGATTGAAAATACTGATTTTGATGACAGCGTAAGTAATCCAGTGTATTGTGAAAATGTAAATAACTGTAGAGTCATACTCCCAACAGAGGAGGAGGGTGGGAACATATTAAAATTTAAAAATTATAGATACAAGGAAAATGTACCATTTGCGGTGTACGCAGACATTGAATGCTTGCTGGAACCGGTTACAAATTCACAAATAGATCAAGCAGCGTATCAAAAGCATATCCCCATGAGTGTTGCGTATTATACAAAGTACAGTTTTGATGATTCAACTTCAGAACCTAAAGTTTATCGGGAAAAAGATTGTATTGAATGGTTTGTGAAAGAATTAAAAGATTTAGCAGTTAAAGTAAATTCTCGTTTACAAAATCCAGTACCAATGGAAAAATTAACATCAAAGCAAAAACAAGATTTTCTAAATGCTAAAGTATGTCACATTTGCGAAAAAGAATTTAAGAAAGATGATGTTAAACATCGTGATCACTGTCACTTCACAGGTAAGTACCGTGGTCCAGCACACGGAAGCTGCAACATCAATTACAAAGACTCTCATGTAATTCCAGTAGTTTTCCATAATTTATCTGGCTACGACCGACAATTTTTCATTAAAGAGTTAGCCAAAAGTTTTGAGGGACATGTCTCTTTACTGCCAATAAATAAAGAAAAATATATCTCATTTACAAAAGATGTTCCAGATACTAAAGTCAAACTCAGATTTATCGATTCTTTCCGATTCATGCCAAGCAGTCTAGAAAAATTGGCCTCATATCTCAATGACAGTGAAAAAACAATTACAAGAAAATTTTGTAAAAATGACAGTGAATTCAATCTGTTAACGAGAAAAGGTGTATTCCCATACGATTACATTGACAGTTGGCAAAAATTGGAAGAAGAGAGTCTACCTCCAAAAGAGGCATTCTATTCAAAATTAAATGATTGCCACATTTCCGATGAAGATTACCAACATGCGTTTAAAGTGTGGGAAACTTTTAATTTGCAAAATTTAGGGCAGTATTCAGATCTGTACCTCAAAACCGATGTACTGCTTTTAGCAGACATTTTTGAAAATTTTAGAAAAACTTGTTTTGCAACATATAAATTAGACCCTTTGCAATATTACACGGCACGGGGACTTTCTTTTGATGCAATGCTAAAATACACAGGAATTGAACTGCATTTACTAACTGATGCAGGAATGTTACTATTAATTCAAAAAGCAATCAGAGGTGGTGTTTCACAATGCTCAAATAGATTTGCAAAAGCAAACAATCGATTTATGGGAGAAGATTTTAATCCATTCAATCCAGAGTCATACATTTTTTACTTTGACATCAACAATCAGTATGGTAAAGCTATGAGTGAATATTTATCATATCAAGATTTTGAATGGTTTGAAAATTTTGAAAATGATCCAAATTTTTTTAATGTACCTGATGATTCACCTGAAGGTTATATTCTTGAAGTGGATCTAGAGTACCCAGAAGAGCTTCACGATTTGCACAAGGACCTTCCATTATGTCCAGAACACTTTGTGCCTCCTGGTTCAAAATGTACGATTCCAAAGTTATTAACCAATATGCTACCAAAGAAAAATTATGTACTACATTACTGAAATCTAAAAATGTACTTGAAATTAGGCATGAAACTAACGAAAACTCATCGTGTGCTAAAATTCAAACAAAAGGCATGGTTAAAAGACTATATTCATTTAAATACAGAACATAGAAAAAAGAGCGACCAACGAATTTGAAAAGAATTTCTATAAATTGATGAATAATTCCGTCTTTGGAAAGACTATGGAAAACGTCAGGAAGCACAAAGATGTCAAGCTTGTAACAAAATGGGAGGGGAGATATGGTGCAAAAGCTCTAATTGCTAAACCAAATTTCCACAGTTGTACCATATTTGATGAGGATATGGTAATCATTGAAATGAATAAAACCAAAATTTTCTTCAATAAACCTATCTACATGGGATTCATGGTTCTTGATATCTCCAAAATTATCACTTACGATTTTCATTATAACTATATTCTGCCAAATTTTGGGAATTGTGCAAAATTACTATATACAGACACAGACAGCCTCATCTATCATTTCACTCTTCCCAACTTTTACGACTACATTAAACGGGATATTCATAAATTTGACACGTCAGATTATCCTCCAGATAATGTTTATGGAATTCCTCTAAAGAATAAAAAAGTATTAGGTCTGATGAAGGATGAATGCAATGGCAAAATAATGACTGAATTTGTGGGCTTGAGATCGAAATGATATGCACATAAATTTTTGGGTGAAGGAGGTGAAAAAAAGAGGGCTAAGGGTATCAAAGGATCAACATTAAAAACCATAACTTTCGACGATTATAAGCAGACTCTGATATCTTGCCAAAATCTGATTAAAACTCAACATCTCATCCGAAGCCGAAAACACGAGGTTCACTCCATCATCCAAGATAAGATTGCTCTCAGCTGGCATGACGATAAAAGAATGCTGCTCCCTGGTACCACCGACACTCTTCCATGGGGATATAAACACAGAGTCTCTGAACCCATGAAAGTCGATGCATCCAATGTATAAAGTAATGAATAATATGTAGGGTTGGTATATATATATATATATATATATATATATATATATATATATATATATTTATATATGTAGTATTTGTATATATCTATGTACATAGTTAATGTACACTACTACAAATTGTATGTATGTATGTATGAATATATATATATATATATATATATATATATGTGTGTGTGTGTAGAAACAAGCGCGGTGATAAAACATGATGTTGATATATGAGTGGAGGAGTGAGAGAGATAGAGATAGATCGGGAGGGAGAGAGAGAGAGAGACTTAAGATTAGTATATATGTACTGTATGCAACCTTTGATGTAACTGATATAGTCTGCAGTGACTGGAATGAATCATCTTTATAATATATAATGTAAATTATATACAGTGTGACCAAAAAGTCCCGGGACGGCTGAATATTTCCTCAGGTAAGATATTTTTCAGGGCGGTCAAGGTCATTCTTGAAGGAACTTTCAACAAGGAATTCAATGGTGACCTTTATTTTGATCTTGACCATGACATTCACGGTCATTTCAAGGTCAAATTGATTTTTTTAAATGGGCACCTCTATTTTTGACCCCGGGAACTGAGAGAGCGGAAAATTTTACGTCCAGATATGACCTTGACAAATCGAAAATTTGACCTGGAAAGGTCAGGGCAAGGTCAAACAACGTGCACCAGGATGACTCGACTGGCATGCATTTTTGAAGAAAATGTCCTGGTGAAGGTTCTGGTCATAGACAAGGTCAAAGTCACCAATCGATCGGGAGTATAAAATGCTACAACTCTTGCGTTGAACATTTTCTTCATAAATGCATGCTGGTCGAGTCATCCTGCTGTACGTTGTTTGACCTTGCCATGACATTCCCAGGTCAAATTTCGGATTACTCAAGGTCATATCTGGACGTAAGATTTTCCGCTCTCTGAGTTCCCGGGGTCAAAAATAGAGGTTCCCATTTAAAAAAAAACAATTTGACCTTGAAATGACCGTGGAGGTCATTTCAAGGTGAAGTTATCAGCTCGTAGTGAAGCGGAAAATAACTCAGAAACACCTACATCTTCATGGATTGATAATGATGCAAACAAGTATCTCATATTGTTAGGTGAAAGAAGCAGAGAACTCGATAATGTGTATGGAGTGAGAAAATTAACGAAAGATAGATTAATGATTGGAGATTCTCCGATAAGTTTCAGCTCAAACTATATTCATGTGGGTAATTTGAATTTTCCCAAAAGTAAAAGCTTGCTTGAACTTTTATTTAAAAAAGTTCCCGAAGAGCCCTCTATCACTCCCAGTGATCTTGGAAATTATAGACAAATTATCGATGCAACAAACGCGTATAAAAAGCATTATAAACCAGATGGTGAAATTCGTGACAATAACGCTTTTAAATATAAAAATGTTATAAAGAAATTAATTCCCACAGCAAAAAATGCAGATAGGCGAAGTAAAACCGGAAATCATTATCAGGTAAAGGTATGATCCCGCAACATAAGATTGCTAGAGAGGGTAGTCTAATGGATTACATTTACGGGGATGACCCGAATGAATTGGTCGATCGATTACGTTTACTGCTAGCATCTCAAGCAGCTGGAAATCCAAGTCACACAAACGAAATTATATCAATTATTGAAGAGCTGCGCGAAGCTGGAATTATATATTAATGAGTGTTTTGTCAAGATTTTCATAATTTGCAAGATGAGCATCTATGTATTCGGACGTCATTCCAAGCGTGCAGATAGTACAAGTCGTGGTCCTCCTGGAATTGGCTTCAAAGTCACATCTGAAGGAGATTATATGAATAATAAAAGGCTGTGTAAAGTGGCTGATGCTCAAGAGCAGAATGATGCTATTAATCTGAATATGGCGCAACATATGATACAGCGTGAACTTCAAACTATCTATGATGTTATAGCTTCCTTGCGAACTGAAGTAATCAACAATAATATGATGATTGAAAATTTCGAAAATTCCACAGATAAACTTTTTAAAGATGTGAAAATTGATGCTGAATCAATTCAAAAAGTGGTGTATCGAAATTCAGAGCTCATTAGTCAAGTAGACACTAGACTGAATGCACTCAAAAATGGACGTTGAGAAGCAGCAGTTGGTGAAGGAGCTGCACAAGCCAGCTAGAAGAAATTACCAACGTCGACATTTCGATATCCGTGGCATTGATGAGACATGGCAAGCTGATCTGGTTGAAATGCAGCCATACGAGAGAGTAAACAAAGGATACAAGTACATCTTAACTGTAATTGACATATTTTCAAAATTTGCTTGGGCTGTTCCCGTTAAATCCAAGAAGGGTGAAGATGTAGCTGCAGCCATGGGATCTGAACTTGATAAATGACGCGTACTAAAAAATTTACATGTTGATAGAGGTAAAGAATTTTACAACTCGCATTTTGATAATTTTATGAAGCGATATAAGATAAATTTATACTCGACATTTAGTAATTTAAAAGCGTCAATTTGCGAGCGATTTAATCGTACCTTAAAAAATAAAATGTGGATGAAATTGAGCTTGCAGGGTAATTATAAGTGGATAGATATTTTGGAAGATTTAATGTTGTCTTAGAACGATACCAAACATCAGACTATTAGAATGAAACCAAAAGATGTTGATATGCAAAATGAGAAAAAATTGCTGTTTGATGTATACAAAAATTGCAGCGTGAAACAAGCAGTTAGGAAAGCTAAATTCAAAGTTGGAGATGAAGTACGTATAAGTAAATTTAAGCATGTTTTTGAGAAAGGCTACACACCGAATTGGACAACTGAAATATTTACCATAAGTCATGTTAAGAATACCGAGCCAGTGACGTATACGCTTAAAGATTATCAAGGTAAAGCTATTGCAGGTAGCTTTTATGAACAAGAACTTGGCAAAGTTAGACATCCAGACATTTATCTTATGGAAAAAGTACTGAAAAAACGTGGAAATGAGCTGTTTGTAAAATGGCTAGGTTTTGACGACTCTCACAATAGTTGGATAGATAAGTCTAGTTTGTAAGTATCTTTGTATTAATATTAAGGTTTTTTCTGAATAAAGTTTGATTATTCTCAAACATATACATCTTTTTACTTACACATCTACCTAACCTTAATCTAGTAAATGAAAAGGCGAATTTGGTTCAAATTATATATTTATTCAGATTCTCATACTAATAAAATACATAGAAATTTTAATGTATGAAGGTACCATTCACACATCTGAGTTCTGGTAATTTCTTAATCACTTCTTCACACACATTTTGATTGTGGAATGTAATCATTTCAAGAAACATAATTTCAAATCGCATAAGATTAGTAAATATAAGTTTTTTCATTGCCTTATTCTTTAAACTTGTATAATTTTTTTGTATATAAGATTTTACACTTTTCACACAAGTTGATTTCACATTGCGCCAAACACCTTCAGCGATGGTTTCAATGATGACATCCTTTGTACGTTAAAACGGCATAAGACTCTGTTCCAGAAGATACCGGTCGATACAAAGACTGACTCCCCTGAGAACAGCAAACGTTGTTTCTCGTAGTATAAACGGATAATATTTTTCGGTTTCTTGATTCTGCTCCAAAACCACTATATAATCTCCAAAAGATGTAGTCATGTGTATACGGAAATTTCCACATTCGATGCATTGCAGCTTCTCTTGGCCATCAAAGAACAGTGAAATGAGGTTGAAGTAACTTTTGACTAATTTCCACTCTTCAGGATTCAGGGTTATACTTGCACGAGGATGACTGGCAAACAGTTTCACTGATGAGACGAGTTTTCCGTCTTTTTTAAACTCAGCACCGATGATAATTTGCTTTGTGAATGATGAATTCAGATTGTATGTGGCGGAATGTAGCATTTGATTTCGAGGTGTATAAGACATGTAGATCTCAGGCTTTCAGCACTGAGTGATAATTGAAAACTGCACACTTTATATATTTTTCTTCATAAATTCAATGGAATTGTAGCATCCACCCAAATACCGCATGCCTAGATCACCATCTTCACATGATTTTTTAATTCCCAGCAGCAGATTTTCATCTTCATTAAGCAGATTGACCATCCTCGCTGGTAGAAAAACGGTAAATTTGTTCTCCACAGTGACAATGAACCGCACTCCAAACTGTGTTGTTGCTTTCTTGATGTTTGTGATTTCCTAGTTTTCATTGAGTTCTAGGTCCTTGAGCTTCTTGGTTGGTAGCAAATCGTTGTTGACAGCGATTTTGTTTAGTTTGGAGAAATCCATCTTCACTCTTTAATATTCACTGTATTAAATTTTCTCGTTAGATTTTGTAAATCTGTTCGCACTTGTATCGCTTGTTTTAGTTCTCGAATGTTCTTCAGAAATAAGTTTAAACGACTTTTCAGCTCTTGTCGCTTTTCTTCTTGACAATCTGACATCTGCCCAGAAACTGACGAAAGAGAAGAGCTGGCCTCCTTTTATAGACGCTTACCCCCTCTATCAAATTTCAGAAGACTTTGCAAAATTTTGCAAAACGTTTGGAATATAATTTTTTGCAACGCAAAATGTAATGCGCCATTGAAAATAACCTTGAACTTGTTTACTAAAAAAATGCTTTTCAGAAAATTGCGTAGTATAATTTGATACAGTCATCAAGAATGTTCTCTAATAGTAACATATCTACCTCTTTGAGTTATAGAAGGTTCTAGACTGCAGAAGAATGTTTCTCACGAATTATTTGCGCACTGAATAAAGACAGGAATTTTTAGTTGAATATTTTATCTATAAGGAAGCAATAAATCAAATTTATAGACAAAACAGGATGTCATGCATAGCCCTCGGTATCAAATTTCACCTGTACTCCTGCACCTTTTTGCGCATTAAATAAATATGTTATCTCTAAGGAAGCAATAAATCATCCTTGTTTTTCTTACAATAACTATATGACGCAGTAGAAATTGACAGGACAAAGCAAAATATAACCTTGAAAGTATTTATGCGACATGCTTGAGATAAGAAGTAACCTTGAACCTGTTGTTACATGAATTTAGCTGGCACAATTGCGCAATATTATCTGTGACGTGATCAAGAAATGTTCTCGATGTCGGTAAAGTAGGTCCAGTACCCCTCTTGTATCAATGTCGGTAAGGTAGGAATGCATGATGACGTCATCAGGACACTCGAAAATGTTCTAGAAGCTTAGCACGGACATGAACCACTTTTCTAGAAAAATTTAGCACGGACACGAAACACTACAGCTAGAATCTTCTCGATGTCGGTAAGGTAGGAATCTTGAGTTAGAAACCCCCCTATACATCTACTTCGAACAATCCTGTCGTTTAGGATAGCTGTAAAGATCTTGTACAGCGTGTTCAGACAAGTTATTGGCCGGTAGTTCCGTGGGTGTTCCATGGTACATATATATATATATTTAAAAATAGGTTAAACAACCACCGCAGGGTCCTATAGAGTTAAAAGATTGTCACAAGGACAACCGCAGGATTTCACCGGCAGCGGGTACCATTCTACAAAATTACACCCGCTCCCGGCGAAATCGGGTTATGTTTCAGCTGTAATCACGTCTCACGATCGTGAGATAAGTGGTTACAGTCTGCGACGGACGCAATACGACGATCCGGCAGAAGTCTCGTGCACCCTGAGGACACGGAGCGACCCAAGGACGACCGCTTTCTGCATTTTCCCTGCAAGTGTCTTAACATTTCTTTGACACGCAGGGATGCTTTTCAGGCTATTGACCAGCATACCAGCTATTAACCGGATATACCCGTCGCAACTCCCTTATAAGGTCTTTATACCTCTCTTTCTTTTCATTCCCTTTGGCTGATATATTCTTGTCGGCTGGTACCGAAAATTCGATAACGAACATGGTTCGTTTTGTCGAAGTCCTAGAGTGAAAGGGGACTAAATTCTGCATAAGTTAAAAACGAAACATTGTTCCTACCCCTAATAGGTCACCCTTTCTCTATTCAGTGACTAAAGCGGACCGTAGAATGAAACTTCGGTCATCTTTTAACATTTCTTTACCGTATAATCTGCTTGATTAATTAAAAATGAATATTTAGCCATTTTTAATAAATAAATCATTGTTTAAATAAATATATGTCCAATAACCATCAAGGGTGCATTTTTTGGAATTATTTACTGCAATTTCTGTTGAAAGGTGTTGACTGACACGACAAGTACCTGACCGACAGAAAGTTTTTATGTCATTTTTTTCTTCAGTTTTCAGACATCCTAAAAACTGTACAAAAGATTCGGGTCGTTACGTCAATCGGTAGGTATAGGGAAGTAAAGGACTAGGGTCGAGTTCAACGAAGAATTGTTGGGGGCTACATGACCTAGCCTTCGTGGCTGACAATGTCAGTAATGACAGTCAATGACTGACTTCTGGTGAGCCCTGAGCTGGACGCATGCATCCTACTTCTTATGAATGATTCCATTCAGGTCTAGCATGATCTACACTCTACGACTAGGTCCGTATAGTCAGCCTTCCAAGTTTTACAGAATACTGTCATTGTAGAAATGTCCGTGACATAAAAGTACGTAGTCATAATTCAAAAATATTAAAAACACTTATAAAACGAGAAATTATTATTAATAATCCATTTAAAATCTAAGAACAGTATTTTTATATAATGGATTGGTATTTTGTTACTTACAATAAGCCTCCAAAACAGAAATTGTAGTACAAAATGTACTCGATGGGTGGTGGAAATATATTAGTTTAAGCAGTTATTTCTTTATTGATTACAAACGATTAGCAATTTATTTTTAATATAAACTAAGTGTCCTTAACAGAAATCGCAGCAAAAAATGTTGAAAATGCACATTTTATGGGTGGTGAAAATATATTTGTTTAAACAATGTTTTATTTATTGATTAAAAACGATTACTTATTCATTTTTAATATAAACTAAGCGTTCTTGACATAAATTGCAGCAAACAGTGCCGATAAATGCTCATTCGATGGGTGGTGAAAATATATTTGTTTAAATTATTGTTTATTTGTTGTCTAAAAAAGATTACCTATTCATATTTAATATGAACTAAGCATCCCTGACAAAAATTGCAGTAAAAAATGCCGCAAAATGCACATTTGATGGATGCTGGACATATATTTATTTAATGAATGACTTATTTATTAAAAATGACTAAATATTCCTTTTTAGTTAATCAGTTAGCTTATACGATAAAAGTAAGTTAACAAATCTGCCCGCCGCGCGAGCACATTCTCATCGCGCGCTGCGCGCGCGGCTCTCAAGTTTCAGCACGCCTAGGTTGCGCGTCTTTGTATTTCCCCCGCATTTGTGCACATACCTTTTAAAATTAGAGGTCAAAGCATCGATAACTGTAATTTGGTAATTGTAAATTCTCTTTTGTTAAAGCTCATTCGGCTTTAACGCAATCATTCTCATCACGTATCTCGTGCTTCGCACTCGATTTTGTCCAAAATCTGAACTACTCTACATTATGTTCAACACTTTTATAGCAAATGTACATAACATTTATTTATGTACCTCGGCCTGTATCATTTCAATAAATTCATACTATTACAATTTATAATATGAATTAGTATTGAAACATACGTATTGTCATTCTCTTGTTTTTATGATTGAAAAAAAGTGCGCATTTTCTAAGAAATAACAAAAATTTTGTTATTAAACATTTTATTGCAACTTATGTCGTTTTTTCATAAATTTAATGTTTATTTTCATTGTTATTTTTTACAATTTAAACTAAAAATACACGCAGAAAAAAGAACCTTACTTTTTACTGAAAACCAAGTTAAATCTACTGATCTTCCAAGTACGTATATGGACAACACGACAGTTCAGTAAATTTTACAATTATAGGCAACTAAATTTGACTATCATTTATGGTTACCAGTACCGATTTTCAAGTGCTGCTGACCTGCGGATCAGTATATTTTACCGATCCAGTCGCTATTCTGCACTGTTCCTCGATGCTGCAATTACGAATTATCATGTCACTTTGACGGATAATATAAACAGATCTGACTTATGTTAACGGTACAGACTATAGTTTGGACGGCTCTATAAATTGTAAAAAAATATTGCTAAAAAATAATTAATAAATAAACACACGGGTTATTCCAAGATATATTTTCGGATATACTTATAATTTATCGGTATTTGTAAGTTACAACGCTTATAATACAATTAAAATTTCGCACGCAACGGGGGGGAATCGAACGCATAAACCTAAGCACGCAAGTCGAGTATCTTAACCACTACACTATTACACGAGTTGCGATCTGTGAAATAATTCCGAAATGCATTTGTAACTAAGGTGGCGAGCTCGGTAACGACTTTTTGATACGCGTCCATGCCATCGCGGCACGCGACAAAAGTTCTCGCATTTACCTCATATCCATACAAGTCAGCTGGAACATTCGCGGAACGCAAACACGTCTTGCTCCAATAAACTCTCAACTGTACGCGATCTGTGAATAAGATGTGTCTTCCAAAATTGTGTTATTTATTATAAAAGCCCTTCATTGCTAAGTGGGGATATGGAGTAATGTGACGACTGTCACAGAAATGTCAAAAATAAATGTTTTTCAGGTGATGCAAACCATCCATTGCCGATGGCGTCATGAATTCATCCCGTGGTCCGCGCGGAAAGGTTGCGTTATTACGACTTTGTGGGCGAGCTAAACAAGCTATTCGGATCGGTAGCATGTACCGAATATCCTTCTGTAATGTTCACTGCACCACGATTGTAATCTCGGTTCAGTGGATTTTACATATCTGACCGTATTTCATACTAGGGAATAGAGGTTTATTTTACCAAAGGATTACCGTTAAATTCACCTTAACTTCACTGTGACATTTACAAAATGCTAAGTGCT
Source organism: Andricus curvator (assembly GCA_932195095.1). Classification (NCBI taxonomy): domain Eukaryota; kingdom Metazoa; phylum Arthropoda; class Insecta; order Hymenoptera; family Cynipidae; genus Andricus; species Andricus curvator. The sequence goes on from CAKNYM010051561.1 coordinate 154,156, forward strand.
TTTGACATGTTCACCCCTTCTTTAAGAACAGTTTTTACTGTTACGGTTACAAGAAACACTTCACATTTCTTGCTAGGTAAATATTACATTTCTTTTTTCTGCGTGTACGCATCCTAGCGTAAAGTGGTTTTGAGCAAATTTGTAGATATAATTTAGGCAAAAAATTTTGTTAAATAAAATATTATTGGAGCTTGTGTCCGTTGTCCAAAAAGATAATTTTTTATTTTTAATATATTTTTATAACAAGAGTTTATAACGAATTTGTAGATCTTTTTTGGCTGAAAAACTTTTGTCTTTTCATTTTTTTTTTCGTCTTTTGTGTCGTTTTTCCAAAAGTTTAATTTTTCTTCTTGTTTTTTACGATTAAAAGAAAATCTACTCGTTCTATCTAAAAATTATCAGTAACAAATTTGTAGATCCTTTTTAGGCGAACAACTTTTATTCATTAACTCTTTTTCGTACCTTGAGCCGTTTTCCAAAAAAGTTCATTTTTTTATTTTTAGTGTTATTTTTTACGATTAAAACAAAAAAATACGCGCCCTATCAAAAAATTATTAATGACAAATTTGTAGCTCTTTTTTGGATGAACAACTTTTGTCTATTCATTTCTTTTTATAGTTTGTGTCGTTTGTCCAAAAATTAAATTTTAAAATTCTTAATGTTGTATTTTACGAATAAAACAAAAATCACGCATCTTATCAAGCAATAATTGATAACAAATTTGTAGCTCTTTTTTCGGTGAACAACATTCGTTTTTTTCGTAGCTTGTGTCGATTGTCCAAAACTTTAATTTTTTTATTTTTAATGCTGTGTTTTACGAATTTAAACAAAAACTTCTTGTATAGTTTGACCGCAAAATGGAATTTTTTATTTTCCATTATTTTTTTGTGCGATCAGTTTGAATTTTCGATTTTTCAAGAAAATTAAGAAAGTTGTTATGACAATCTTACAGGGTGTTCAAAAAGCAATGTTTTTCTCCTCTGGACTTTTTTTCATATCGTGCGTTGTTTGGCTTAAAATTTTCATTTTCATTTTAATTTTATAAATCGACGCCTCCATTCAATATGAGTCTATGTGCTGACAGCGCCGTATATGAGACTATGCGCTGTGTATAAACATAAGGAATAGTCTCGTACAGAGCGCTGTTAGCACATCGACTCATATTGAATGGAGGCGTCGAAATGGTAATTTGTTTTTTATCGAAAAAAGTCAATGGGATTAATTGTTCGCCTTTTTGAATATTACGGGCAGCCGTACAAAGAATTTTCAAATCCTAAAAAAAAAGTTATCTCAGAAATTTTAAAAATGCTCGAACTTTTTGAATTTTTATCCAAAATGGCTGGCTAACGAACTTGACCTTCAATTTAGGGCAGTAAAAGAGTATACCAAAGGCCAATCCAACCTGTCAATTCATTCCAAAGTTATCGTGCTAACAGACTAAAAATCTACAGACGTACAGACACACAGAGAGACAGAAAGACACACAGAGAGACAGAAAGACACACTCGCGAAAACCTATTTTTCGGATTCTGAGGTCCTCAAAACGCGGACATTTGACCCAAAAAAAAGTGGGGGGGGGGTCAAATCTTACACAAATCTACCTTCTCTGATGAAAATGTAAAAATGACCCAAGTTTCGAATTTAGTCCACTTTCAATCACCTTCTTCGAACTTTGTCGTGTGTCGTACATGAAACGAGCTCACTTTCTTTTTTGTTTACGTACGCAGAATTTAGTCCCCTTTCGTTCTTTCTCTAGGAAGTTTCATCTATGATATTACTGCAACGAGCTATTTCCAAAAAACTGAACACTTGAAATTTACCTGCAAATATGGGTCGAAAAGGGCCACCTTCGGCAGGTACTAACTCGCGACCTATTGCAGTCAGGACAATTTTTTTTTTAATTACAAGTATTTACGTCTTCTTTAATTCACGTGTTGACTATTTTTACATATGGCGATCAGGATTCAAGCTATAGAGAAACGAAAAAAAAAACAAGTGATTTTTGACAAAATATCGAAAAAATTGGGGTTTTTTGAAAGACCGTAACTCCTAGACTACTAGCAATAGAACAATTTTTTTAGTTTTGCGCAGAATTTTACCTAATTTAATTTTGTTAAGAACACTTTCAGCTCTTGAAAGCAAGAATTTATTGGACATTTTGCACCTTTTTCAAACAAAATTTCATGTTGCGGGGCAAAATCCTTGTCACAAAATCTAACCCAACATTATACATCCCCAAATAAACAACTTGAGAGGAAAAATGTAACGCCTCAAACATTACCGGATTCACCGCATTTTTCTGACCAGATGACTGGACTAGTTCAATTGTGTGGATTTAAAAGAGTATTACGACTGTGTTGGTAAACATTCCAGTAATACGAAACTAATTGGGGGGAATTAACATTTTTGAATTCGCTCGAATTCCGCTTTCTGATTCTTTTAAATGAATCGAGCCAGCGCGAATTGAATGTGTTTCAATTCGTTTTAATTCGTGGTCAAGGTCATTTCGACAAAAATTAATCAAAATTGCATGCCTTGAGACTCGAAGCAGCGATCCCAAGGGTATAAGTCCAGAGGGCGACACTGAGCTACGGGACTCATTGATATTTATTTACAACGGATCCTTTATGCCCAGCGCGTTGGTTATAGCTTACGAATTCGATTGAATAGGCCAGCCTTTAACTGTATTCGCGCTGACGAATTCAGGTGAATTGGAGCTTGACTTTAAATCTCGCGAATTTAAATGAATTGGCTGACACTGAAAATAATTTGTGTTGACACATGAAAATGAATTAGGTTCCCTAAAACGTGTTTGCCGGGCGAATAGCAGATTTGAAGATTAAATTACTTATTTCCGAATTTACAAGAATTTACGACCTGCTCCAATTCGAGAGTCGCAAAGCGAGATTTACGGAGGCTCTAGCGAATTCATCTCAATTCGGCTCAATTAGTTTCTTTTTACTGAGATGTTGAGAATGTTGTTTTGCAAATTTTTCGAATGGTCATATGCTAACATTACTTTGGTTCATAAATAATCTCAAATTATATACAATGTCACGAAGAATTCAGAAACCTGTATTTAAAAACACTTATGTCTATTCATTTTAAATATTTGTTTATTAATGCAGTGTCTACACGTACTGAAAAAGTCAGGCTACCTGTACCGAAATTTCGGTACAAATAGCTCCTTTTCGATGTGTCGCTATTCGTACAGAAAAAGCCTGATATTCGTACGAAACTTTCGGAACACGTAACCACGGCCTTATATTAAAGTTTCAACCTGATTGTGAGAGCATCAAATATAATTCGACATGGCTCCAAATGTATACACTAATAATTTTTCATGATTTGGAAAGAAAAATATCATGGTGCACCATAATTATTTAAAAGTTTATGTTTTACAACTTCTAACCTCTTTTGGACTGCCTTTAGTAAAGTTACAAATTGCAAAAAATGGCAGCATGTACGTTATATTCATACTGTCGCTATGATCAATAGCTTTCGAGAAAAAAACGGGAAGAAAATCAGGACTGCTACAGACTAACGTAATTTAAAAAAGTGACTAATTTAAGCTAAAAAGTCACTAATTTTAAACACAAAAAGTGACTACTGTTCACACAAAAAGAAGCCTGGAATGATGTAATTATAAATTTTACAAAAAATGTTCAAATTGTAATTTATTTTATTACAAGATAAATGAACCTTTAACACTTAACTGCCGTACTTACATTCCATGCTTTACAATAGGCGCTAGAAAATCATATAGATTACTGAAATTTTCTTGATTTTTTTTTACAAAATATAAAATAAGATGGAGAAAAGTGACTAAAGTGACCTTTTCCTTTTTTTTTAAAGTGACCATAGTGACTTTTTGTTAAAAAAGTGACTGTGTGGCAGCCTCGTACAATAAAAAAATTGAATAGTTTGGACGTTCGTCATGATGTAAAGAAATATTCCAACTGTGATTTATTTTTCAATATCTTCAGTAAATAACAAAAATGCTTCACCTCGAGCTCATTACCGCTGAATTTTGTCCATTTTTACGCTGTTTTGAAGAAACGTATAAAAACAATTAAGGGAACTTGCAATTTATTTCCGAAAAACATGTCTCATATCCTATATGATATAGATAATAGACTATTTGAAAGTGAGTACTTTTGATCTTAACTGACAACTTGTAAATGAACCAATTCCCTACATAAATTTTATGGTAAGTAGCTTGGCATAGTATATTATTTTCTATTTAACATAAAAAGAATTAAGAAATTTGTAACCAAATTGACAATAGAGGCATGCAAGAAAACTTGATGATTTGACTTGTAATATAAGTTACAATTTCTAGCAACAGGTATACAATTTTCCAATTTTCATTCATTCATGTAAAAATCAGATGTTTCTTAAATCTTTGTTTATATTGGCACAACCATTTTATTTTAATAATAAAATTTCATTTTACCTCTATAGGAAGTGAACAATTCCCACAATATTGTACTTGAAATGGATAAGTGGCATGAGGATCAGGTCCAAGTCGCAAATCCGGTTGTTTTTCAAGTTCGGCCATTCTGTCGATTCTAACCTAGTTTAGAAAATGCACAGTGATGATGAAATTTAATGTCGCAGCAATTAAATTCAAGAACTTTTATAGAATTTTCTGAAAACTAGACTTCTCTATATTCAATAAATCGTTCAGTATTTAAAATCGAGGTGTTGTAAAAAACGATATCAATAAAATTAAGGAAATGAGAGGTTAGAATATTCTCTGCATATCTCTCAGTTCTCAACTTCCGCCTTATCACCCTGCGCAAGGATCGTCCATGTACATGATCCAACAAACTATGGTCCCGCCACTTCGATGCTCAAATACGTTCGACTTCGCGTTACCCGAGTACCCCCACCATACTCGCTGCACTGGCGCGAACGGAACGCGAAGCCAACTGCCATTCTAATTCAAAGTTGTGAAGAAGATTGGATCAAGATGGAAGGGTTCAACTCACCAAGTTGAAATCGGAATATCCATAGACCATTTTACGTGTCGGAAAGTTTACTACGCATGTGCACTGTACTTTCTGTTATACCCAGTTGTTGCGATCATTTTTGCTCGTTGAACTCAGTGAAAAAAATTTCTTTAATTTTTCAACAATTGTGACAAGTAACAGAAAAAAAATTCTAAAGTGAAAATGAATTTCAATGAAAAAGGAATTTAGGGAGCGTGTATGTGTTGTATGTACGGCTTATGTAAATGTGATAGTCGTACCAAAGCATACAAGGAACATAACCAGTACAGAAGTGCTCGTATTAGGAAAGAAGACTTCAAGAAACATTTTGAAGAATTTAATAATAATTGCTTGAAATGTAAAACCTCTTAATTTCGCTTCGTTTAAACTTAACCATGATCCTTCATCAACTTGTGGATCGATGTCCCTTCCTTTTTCTATGCATTCCTTTACTCTACAATTACATTGTTAAATATATATTAAATTATATTATGACAACTTATAATAATAAATTACAGTAGTAATAATAATGTTGCATGCAAGCACGAAGTGTGCATTTTTGTTTTCATTACGTCTTCAATGTATTATGAACTTTATTTATCTGCAATATTTTTGCATATATATTGTCAATTTTCCAATTTGATTTGATTCATATTTTTGACTGAAATTCAAAAATTTAAGAATATGCTTCCAAAATATATATTCTTTTGTAACAGATTTGGCATTTTCCGAAAATTTCAGTCTTGCAACAACACACTATACAATAACTATTTTGTACCATTTTCTTCCCAAAATACCATCAATTTTATTTTAAAACAATAAAAAAAATACTCAAATCCTGTCTTTTACCTTCAATATTTATTGCAATCACAATACCAACGGCCATACCACGCTGGAGACACCAGTTCCCGTTAGATCACTGAAGTTAAGCAGTGTTGGGCGCGGTTAGTACTTGGATGGGTGACCGTCTGATACTACTGCGTTGCTGTTGGCGGCCGTGGGTGTGGTGAGCCCACACTTGTAGTTATTTACTACAAGAAACTATCCACCTAGAAACACTACCCGAATCGGGTAGTGTCACGCTTACCCCTTGAAGCTCGCCGAAAGGGAAATGGCTTAATGGTATATACAATAATATATTTAAAATTTAATAATATGAGAAACTTAACCAACTACAAACCTGTTTACAAGTTCAGATTTTTTACCACTATTAGGTTGCTTCCGGCAACTTAACCACCCGGTAAGAAGAGAAGAATAGAGAAAAATTAATATTTTCATATATAAACGAAAGAGTGAGCATTATTTAATTTTTTTGAATGTGCTAATTTTCCATCGGGAGAAGTGCCCAAAGAAAGAATAGGTTTATCTCCGAAACCAATTCTTTTATGTTTCCTTAACGATTGCCACTTGTGTTGTGTTCCATGCAAGCGAACATATTTTCCATTTTTTAAATTCCTCTTAATGCGAGCAGTAGACACACCTCTCATGGTTATTTTTAATGCCATACTTACATGCTGTATTTTCGATTAATTTAATTCTTTCGAATCTGCCCACAAAATTTGCGCGCTTACATGGTTTCTATTCCTCCGTGTGCAACATAAGTTTGGAAATTTCAATTTTTTTTGTCATGGTTATTTTTTATTTCATTCTGACATGCTTCATTTTGGATTATTTTAATTCCTTCTAATCTGTCCACAAAATATCTGCACTTGCATAGTTTCTATTCGTTTTTGTGGAATATAAGTTTGGAAATTTCAATTTTTTTGTCTACCATAACGGTGGAGTGATTTTAATAACCCTGAAAACGATTTCAGATGTTTAGCAGTCAAGTTGCAAAAATTTAACCTAAACCAAAAATTCAAAGTAAAAAAAACGATAAGCAGAAAATTAAAACAATTTGGATTTCGACTATGCTGGACCTAGAGATCCTCTAGGGGGAGTTGAGACACGTTTCCCCCTCCAATGCTCGCCGCTGTACCGGAACTTGATATTTCACTGCGGCGCGAAAAGTTTGAAAAATGACGTGTAGCGCAATACGTGACAGCACGCGAGCGAGCATCGATAAATTTTCGTATTTAAGCAAAAGTATTAAAAAATGGAAATTGCGTAATGCAGGCCCATTATTTATTATAAATTATTTTTCTTAGTTTATTTATATTGAAGCTATGATGTGTGAAGTGTGATATGCGAGTTTTGTGATTAATGAAGAAGTGAAAAAGAGGTTGTGTATAACCTACTTTCCAAAGAAAAATATTGATAATATTTTTGTGAGATATAAGTGTTTTGCAAAAATGGTAAATTGCTATATTTTATACTGCAATAATTCATCGAAAAACGGGTTTTTCCTGAAACAAATTCCACGAGATCCCAAACTTCGGGAATTGTTAATTCAGAATATCAATCGAGCAGATTGGAATTTGTAATCAATCTAAGACCAAAGAAAAAATATTGATAAAAAGTACTACAGCAAAAGCATGGCGATGCACACGACATATCAATGATATGTTTTTT
>CAKNYM010051561.1:166660-193553 GCA_932195095.1 Andricus curvator
AATTCATACGCTCTGAAATTATCGTTCCTCTGACAAAATTTTATTCTGCAAATTTCGAGTTCTGCGAATCGATACCCTACCCACAACTTCACCCTACCATTAGATATTTTCACTTCAACCACCAGCCAACTTCACTTCGTTGAGTGGCGAGGGGGAAAACAATGGACCAAATGCATGGGACAAAACTTTATTTATGTTATATCTTCGTTATAAATAGTAATTATTGTCATTTTATTATTTCATTGAATAGTAGTTAAAAAATATAAACTATTTTTCAAATACATTTATGTCGAAAAAATTAGTTTTTACGAAGATATTATCAAAATAAGGCAAAAATGGAGCGAATCCCATGCATTTGATCCATTGTTTTCCCCTCAGCAGTTAACAAAGTGAAGTTAGCTGACTATGAAGTGAAAATGCCTAATACACAGGTCCGGGGGCTCTCGTGGTGGGGGAAGTTCTCTTATTGAAGCTTCCGATTATTTCTCAAAGTTGCCACTTCCGGTAGTGGCGTAATAGTAGAGTGGAGACAGTTGCGGCTTAATTTTAAATTTTAAATTCAAGAAGTCAATTTAATCCAGATGTATTCAATAATTTAAATAATATAGATGCATTTTTAAATGAATGAAAATAATAAACACGTATTGATGCTAAAAATTGTATGATTCAAAGTAAATTGCATGAAACTGGTTTGGCACCATTTCTCAAACGAGCGTATTGTAACGGAGCACGATGAATAATTCGCCCTTCGCTAGCACAACTTACACACTCTCTGATAATATCGTTCTCCGGAAAATGTAACTCGCAAATACGTCCCTTTGAATAAAAAAAAAATCACACTGGGGACACACAATTTCCATTCTCTCTGGACAAGATCACTCGGCACTTTAAAAGTTGATCTCTTGCCTTTAAATTTCGAACTATTTGTTTTGCACTCTGATACGGCTCAAACTCACGGCATTTTGCATTTCTTTTCCTTCAATATTACAGATATTACATATCTACTACTTCACGATTCAGTTCGTTGAGAGCAGTTGAGACGTTGAGGTTATAAAACGTGTTTACCTTTTCAAATCCTACACTACTCGACACATACGCCACTACACTCAGTGGTCAGTGTGAGAAACTTTCTGGTTTACGTTAGGGAACTTCCCCCACCACGAAAGCCCACGGACCTAGAGATGGGGAGTGACCGTCAGATGACCGATTTCCGGTAATCTGTCGGTCACCTGACCGGACAAGTGGAAAAGGTGGAAATAATGTTATTATGCAAAAATTGAAGAAATATCATATATATGAACTACAGAAAACCCTTTTATTAGTGAAACAAATTTTGTTTTCCTAAAGAAAGTGAAGAAAAAGGAATAAATATGTAAAAAGTGATCGTATCTCGTTGCTGTCAACGAACATAACCTATTAAGCATGAATAGTTTTCGAATCTTGAAAACTAAGAAGTACATTTTTGCAAAAAAGAAGCCAAAACGATGATTTCGTGTGAGTTTTGTGATCCAATAAATGGTATAAAATTCAGTTTGAAGTATTTTCTTGTGGTAGGAGAACCTGACCTGAATGCATAAGTGCCTGTGTCTGTTTAAAAGTGAGCTGATCTCCCAAAACCACGAAGTAGTATAAGGAGATCGAACTCTATGGGCCATTTCGGAAAATTGTACCCCCATTTTTCCGTGCCCACATCCTATAGCACTTCAGATAACGTATTCTAACGCCTCTTGCGGAAGAGCGTTATAACATAGGTTTTGCCGTTGGTTTTCAACAGTTTCAAATTTTCTCATGAGAGGCGCTACAATACTTAATCTGGTATGCTGTGTGTATGCTATAGGAAGTGGGCACGGAAAAATCGGGGGTATCCTTATATTGGGGTATCCTTATCTCCTTATACTACTTCGTGCCCAAAACTAAACCTACGCGAAGTCAAAGATATTGTGGAAGTGAAGTGTTTCTATGCTCCACTTTGCGTAACTATTTTTCTATCATATATCGTATAATTTTATTTTTTTATCATTAGCCGTATATTTACATTATCAAAACTAAATGCATGGTTACTTAAAATAACTACAATTGGACAAATTTGAAATTTAAACGTTCATTTCATCGTGTCATTTCATTTCATTTTAAATTGTTCACAGTTGGAAAATTTTAAATTAAAATCGTTTATAGCTAAATAATTTTAAAATATAAAAGGTTGAAATGGAAATTATACCATGTTAACAAACTACAAAATGTGTTTGGTTTTGACCTAAATTATTCAAAATTGTATACATTTGGATTTGGAATTATAACACTTAACATTTTGTCGTTTCAAATCTAAGTTTTTAAAAATTATACAATTTTCAATTTAAACCCTATATTTCTGAATAATTGTATAATCGAAAGGGTTAAAATTGAAGTAATTTCATCTTACACGCAGAAAAAAGAACCTTACATTTTACTGAAAACCAAGTTAAATCTACTGATCTTCCAAGGACGTATATGGACAACACGACAGTTCAGTAAATTTTACAATTATAGGCAACTAAATATGATTATCATTGATGGTTACCAGTACCGATTTTCAAGTGCTGCTGACCTGCGGATCAGTAGATTTGACCGATCCAGTCGCTATTCTGCACTCTTCCTCGATGCTGCAATTACGAATTATCATGTCACTTTTACGGATAATATATAAACAGATCTGACTTCTGTTAACGGTACAGACTATAGTTTGGACGGCTCTATAAATTGTAAAAAAATATTGCTGAAGAATAATTAATAAATAAACACACGGTTAATTCTGAGATACATTTTCGAATATACTTATAATTAATCGGAATTTATAATACAATTAAAATTTCGCACGCAACAGGGGGGATTCAAACGCATAAACCTAAGCACGCAAGTCGATTAGCTTAACCACTACACTATTACACGAGCTGCGATCTATGAAATAATTTCGAAATGCATTTGTAACTAAGGTGGCGACATCAGTAACGACTTTTGAATACGCTTCCATGCCATCGCGGCACACGGCAAAAGTTCTCGCATTTACCTCATATCCATACAAGCCAGCTGGAACAGTCGCGGAACGCAAACACGTCTTGCTATCCAATAAACTCTCAACTGTATGCGACCTGTGAATAAGACGTGCCAACCAAAATTGTGTTATTTATTATAAAACCCCTTCATTGCTAAGTGGGGATATGGAGTAATGTGACGACTGTCACAGAAAAGGCAAAAATAAATGTTTTTTAGGTGATGCAATCATCAAATACACGGCATGAGCAATCTCCCACCTCATCTCTGGTTTCACAAACACGTATGCGCTTGCGCACTCATGTCAGGTTGAGATTAGGTCTTTTAACACAGTTAACGAAACCAAAGATATTATAAACCTAGATGCGACACCTCACTAGCGAGCCTATAATAAGTTCCAAGAAATAAAAAAATGCCATTAGTTAAAAAAAGATGGAGATATCTCTGTCTCTTTTTAACCAATGGTATTTTTTTATTCCATGGAACTTATTGTAGGTTCGCTAGTGAGGTGCCGCTCTAGGTTTATAATATTTTTGACGGAACTAAACATTCAAACTAGACTTAAACGTTCTTACGGATCGTTCACATATTACCTAACATTAAAAAGGGGTGAGGGGGTTCGTGTTTCGTTACGGTATGCTACGTGTGGGGGGGGGGGGATTGACCCGATTAAGTAACATTTTTAATTGCATGTCCTATTTAAAATAACACTATAATTATCTATACTATATCAAACTATAATTTGTAAACTTATTTACATTTTCAAAGAGATAAGAAAAATGAAAGTATGGGCAAAAACTTATTTCGAAGGATTTGAAACAAAATTTAGAAGCTTTTTAATAATTTTAAAAGATTCGAGGATATTATTTTTTTTTAAGATTTCTTGGAAAATTTTAAATGGTTTCGGTTTCATTTTGAAAGAATAATTTTAATTTTGGAAGATTTCAAAATGTGTGGAAAAAGAATATGGAAGACTTTAAGACCATTTTTATTTTTCAGGATTTAAACCATTTTTAGGTAAACTGAATTTGGCAGGGTGTCAAGAGAATGAAAACAATGTTCTTAAGATTCATGGGAAAATTTCAAATGATTTTTTTAATGAATTCTAAGACATGTTTGAAACTTTGGAAACTTTGAAACGTTTCCAAAGTTTTATGAAACTTTTCATTTGATCAAAGTTTCATGAAACTTTACAACCCTACTGTTGTGTAATTTCTCTCCTAATAAAAGTGAAAATCTCTTTAAAAATTCTGCAATCTACACTTTCTTTTAAGTGAATCGTTAATATCACACAAGAGTAAACTTTATATCATTCATTTCATAAAAATTTAAAATACTTTGCGTTATTTTATAATATACTGGTATGAAAATAATAAAACCCTTATATCAATTATAACATATCAGAATTTTTACTTTTGGACTTGAGATTTTACATAACTTTTTTGTATTATTTATAGTTCTGTTTTGCATTAAATCCTAAAATAATTGTAAACTGTATCTAAATGCAGTAATGTCCTCCATTTACCGAACTAATTGGGTAAATTTTAATGAACAAATTTTCTCCGTGTATTCAGCTATTTTTAATTAAAAATCGAAATCTTTTCCTGGATAAAATATCAACTATTACATTTTTTGTTTAGAACTCATCTTTTTCCGTTGAAAATTCTACTACTTGGTTGAAAGTTGAAATACTTTCTTCATTCATAAGAAACCGTAAGTTTTCCCCCCCCCCCCCCCCCCTCATGTCGAACGTTATTTTTGGATGAGATGGAGGTATAAATTCAACAATTGTATCAAAAAATTATTCTTTTTGGCTGCAAATTAAACGGTTTTGTAGAAAATTCAACAATTTGGTTGATAGTTTGTTTCTTTCTTGACTGAAAAATATTTCTTGGTTCAAATTCAACTGATTTGGTACAAATTTCATCTTATTTTGTTAAAAATGCAACTATTTGCTTGAAAATCAATCAGTTTTGGTTGAGGAGATTCCACCATGTGGTTGAAAATTCGTCTTTTTCTGTTGAATTCAGCTATTTTTTATTTAAAATAAATTTTTTCTCTAGAAATATCAACTGAAAATATAACTATTCCATTTTTGTGTGCAAAATTGATATTTTTTGATAGAAATTTAACATTCTTGGTTGAAAATTTAACTATATCCTTGAAAATTTATTTTATTTGGGTAAAAATTATTTTTTTTACTGAAATTTTTTTGAGTTGAAAATAGTTTTTTCTAGCTTATAATTGAACTATACTAGTCGACTTTGGTAAAAAAATTGAACTCTTCGATTGAAAATCCGTTTCTTTTTTGTTAAAAATTATATATATATATATTTCTTTGAACGACTAATCAGATTTCAATGAATGTAGACCTTTTGAGTAAAGGAAATCATTTCCTTGAATGTAAGAAATATTTCTTTGAATAAAGAAAATAGAGCCAAAGAATTTATTTCTTTAGATCAACAAAAGAGATGTGTCTGGTTCAAATCACAGTTACTACTGTTAAAGAATATTTTCGTGATGCTAAGAAATAGGATTCAAGCAAATACATGTACTTGGTTCCAAAAAATTTTTTTTCAGTGTAAGAGCTTTGAATTGAAAAGCGAAGTATATAAGTTGGAGAGAGAGAAACGTACTATTTTTTCGAGATAGAGAAAAGTGAGCCTCTGTTTCATTCGACAATGCGTTCCTTGAAACAGGAATCGTGCTGGTACAGAAATTTCCAGGGAAATTATGAGAGCGGGGAAAATGAGACTTGAGTATGGCGAGGACAGGACGCCCAGCCTCTAAGCTAAGGCTAACTTGCCGTGACATTGGATATTAGATTCTACCAAAAGAAAACACAAAAAAAAAGGTCAAACTCTGCGTGAGTAATGGGTGTGCCACGGGGTGAGTATTATATAACGAATCGTAACAAAAAAAATCTATCCCCCCCCCCCCACCCTCTTACTATACGTAATTTATGGTTTCCAGAAATAAGGAAATGTGGGACTTGAAAGCAATGGACATTTTTTGTGTTTAATTTAATACATGCTTTGCAGGCTGAAAGCTTCATTTTTAAAATTCTATGTTTTTCCCTTGACTAATTTTTCATTTTTCCTGACCATCAACATTCAAATACTAGCATTTTAATCTTGTAATATTTTTAACATAGGATCTTTTATTAAGGGATTAGAACAATATTTCAGATCCAAATTTAAAGTTTGTAAATTTATGTATTTATTGAAAAAAAGACTTTTCTACTGTAAAAGATGACTTTTTAACAAAATACTTGAATTTTCAAGAGAAAAAGTAAATTTGCAAACAAAATAATTTAATTTTCAACCAAAGGTGAGTTCTCAAAAAAAGTGCGATAGTGAAATAACGACATGTTTCTTTGACTCAAGCTGCAGAAGTTTTACGTTCGACATTTTCAAAACATTGTAAATGAAGTAAAATTTTTTTGCAGTTTCTAATATTATGTCAGTGCTAACTAGTAATAACCTACGTATAGAAAATTAGACAGAATTTTAGAAATAATATTAGTAATTTTTTTTCATTGTAGAGAATTTTTATTTTCAAATCCCAAAAATGAACAGAAGGTATATTTTCCAGTCACTTGAAAGTGTTTAAAGCTTCTTAAAATCTCCGAAAATTATCGAAATTTGAACAAATTTGTTTCTGAAAGTATTAGGTGTTATGGAAATCAACCATTTTTGTGCAGTGCAATTTTTGTAAGCTTGATAATTTTTGCAAAAGACGACAAAAAAAGCATATTATATTAATCGGTCTCGAACCAAGGAATCTTTGATATTCTTGCATTAACTTTGAATTATGCCAATGAAAAAAGTTTTCCTATAAAAAACCGATTTTGAAAATATTATTGAGTGCTAAAAAAAATGCAATGAATATTTTTAGAAATCCATCAATCAGTTTCAAGATATTAGTGGGAAAAATGAGCCCTCCAAATTTCATCAAATTATCTGCAACCATTTTCAAGTTATCGTTCTCACAAAAAAGTGTGACATCCGCACCGACACACACCCACACACACACACTCGCGCGCGCGCGCGCTCACACACACACACAGATCTGGACAGTTGCTTAGAAATAGCAACTGATCTTTTTCAGTTCGCAATTCGTATATGTTTGATAGAAAACTAATCTGCTTGGTTTGAAATGTCCTCTTTGTTGGTTAGAAATGCAACATTGTAGTTGAAAATGAACTTATTTTTTGAAAATGCATATTTTTGGCTTGAAAATGCAAGTATTGTACAAAAAGTACTTTTTTTTTGCTAGAAAATTCAACGCTTGTGATAAAATTTTGTTCCCTTCTTTAGTGAAAAATCTGTATTTGTTAAAAAGTCGTCTGTTTCTGTTTGAAATAAATTTGTTTATCTGGAAATGAAAGTTTTGCATTCTTGGTTGAAAATTGGTCCTTCTTAGTTGCAATTTCAACAATTTAGTGGAAAACTCATGTATTATGTTGAAAATTCATATTTGCTGTAGGAAATACGTCTTTTTCGTTTTGAAGTGCATCTCTTCTAGCAGCAATGTAATCTGTTTTGATTAAAATCTCACCGACGACATTTTTTTACTACGAATTTGTGTTTACAGGTATCTAACGTCCCATTTTGCATAATACTCTGTACATAAGAAAAATGCGACCACTCGAACAGTAAATGTAGGTAACAGTGAACCTGCGTTTAATTTAATTCAGCATTGCGACGCCTGTGCACTGGCATGCACTGTGATATATTAAGCACAGTACAGTCAGTACTTAGGAATCGTACTTGCCAACAAGTTCTTCACCTTCTACCTGGTGCGGAAACGACACAGTATGTATGATGGATTAAGGAGAAGCATTTTGTTAATAATTCGTGGAAAAAGTTGAGGTATACCACAAGCATGCCGCTAATTGTTAGCGCAAGCAATGTAAGTAAGTACGAACTTTATGTTTTTTTATAGGACGCAATAAAACTGTAAGGATGTACATATATGTTTGGAGCAAGGTATGAAATAGCATAGAAAAACAAGAAATACTTACCGTGATAAAAGTTACAGGACAAAATTATTGTGGGATGTAGCCACAGATATATGAATATGTTTCAATCATTCAACTCACTTTTATTGAAAATTGGACAAGTGGACAATTTTCGACAAAAATTCATTTTTCTAGCATTATTCTAATAGAATATCATTAAGAATAAGAATAATTTGTGTAGGCATTTATGTTTGCTATTTTTAAAGACAAATGTTGAGTTTCAACTCGACTCATCTCATATCGACGATTCTGTGTGAAATTTACAAAAGCGTCCCTGTTTCTTATTGAAAATACGCGTTAAACTTCATGTGGCTGGCGCCACCTCTAAATATCATTGTTTCCAAAACAAACAAAAAATGGATTTATTTTTGTGTGGATCTGAACAAATTTCCGGGCTATTTGCATGAAAATTCGCTTAAAAAATATGTGTACCACCCTAATGTAACATGTATACGCTGTCGAAATAAATTGATTAATAAATAAAATTTGCTTAATTAATTCATTGAAATAGCACATTGTTGAGACTGTAATACTTAGTGATCACATAATGTAAGTAGCATAAGAATCTTAGGACATGAAAAATTGTAAATAAAAGTTCTTGAAAGTATATTGAATAAAAATTATAAGAACAATTTGTTGCATTTTTAACCTTTTCCATTGCATATCAAAGAGCAGGTACTAAGAACATGAAAAATCGGACATTCTTGATATTTCCGAAAATAAAATTTTTCACAAAAAATAGATAAGAAAGTTAAATAACTGGCATAAGTACAGCCGAAAGTTGGAGGCAAAGTGCCGTTATTTAACTGTCGTATCTATATATTTTAGGATTTTCGAAAAAATGTGATTTTCAGACATATATCAAGAATGTAAATTTTTTTTTACTTGTTTGACTCTCTGATACGAAGGAAAAACAAGAGGAAAATGTTCGTACATTGTATTTACAGAAAATCCCATTAAAAGAGTTTTCAAAATACATATATAGAAGCTATCGCCATATGGACGTGGGAACTGGAAGGCCCCACCCAGGTGGAAAAGTTATATACTTTATATGCAGTGGACAAAGCACTGATATTTTTAATTTGTTTCATACAGACAAATTTATAAAGCAAATGAAACATATCACTGTCTTGTCCACTATATATAATCTATAGGGTGTTTTTTTAACTTCCCTAATAGCACGGAACATTCCGGGAACGTTCCTGGAACGTTCCGCGGGCACCTTCGGAACGTTCCCGGAACGTGTAAAATGTCCGCCCCTTGGGAACGTTCCACTGGAACGTTCCAGGAACGTTCCAATGGGACCTGAGGGGAACTTTCCATTATTGTTATTTTTAACAACAATTATCTCGTAAACCGTAAGAGATAGGTAAAAATGGATGTCATTTTTGAGTTTTGAGTACCGCATATACTACACTATAATATGATATCCGTATCATAAACTGACATCGATTTTGACCTATCACTTACGGTTTACGAGATATTTATTGATAATAATAACAATAACGTTAATTTATGTTTGGAACGTTCCAGTGGAACGTTCCTGGAACGTTCCCAAGCGGCGGACATTTTACACGTTCCGGGAACGTTCCGCTGGAACGTTCCGAAAGTTCCCGCGGAACGTTCCGGGAACGTCCCAGGAACGTTCCGTGCTATTAGGGTTGAGACATCGAAATATCTAAAAAAAATACGCATCCTATGAAAAAAATATCCGTAATAAAAACTTTTATTTTCGAGGGGAAAAGCGACTTTGAAAAAATTGACCCCACCCCAACCCCCCAGGAGGCAGAAGTGGGGGTAACTTTGTGATTTCAAATGGGAAGCCCAATTTTTTATCACAGATTCAGATTCTCCTTTGTGAAATACGTAAGTTTTATTCGAAAAAATTTTTTCGATTCGCGAAAAAAAAGTAAATAAAAAGTTTTTAATACGGATACTTTTTTCACAGGATGCGTCTTTTTTGAGATATTTCGATGTCTCAAGTTAAAAAAAACACCCTGTATATAATTTTTTTCACCTGGGCAGCGTGACTGCGGTGCACGGGGTAACCCGCAATCGGTTGAAAAACGGGGGGGGGGAGGGAGCGATAGAGAATGATAATACAGTCAAAGCAAAGTGGCGGCTCAGTCCCACCCCCAACCGATTGTGGGCTCCCCCGCACGCTTCTTACGCTAGGTCACTCCAATTCGTACGTCCACGTATCGCCACGTATTCAGCAGCGGCACCCACGTGGGCCATACCAGCGAAACTTGGGAGAATTGGCAATCACAACTTTTACCCAAGCTCGACTCAAGCTTGGCACCAACATTGGGAGACTTGGGCAAAATATTCACCCAACATTGACTCAAGCTTCACACGCCCACGTATCGCCACACATTCAGCAGCGCCATCTATTGATCAGCGGCATCGATACTTTAGACTCAGTAGGTAAGAAAGATTTTGATTACGGTGCGCTTCTATGCCACCAGAAGACTTCAGACCACAGCGACATCTCTCGGAACGCTGGCGTACTAAACGCGTCAAAATACCGGCCAAACTTGTGAAAAGTGGCCATAACAATTCTCACCCAAGCTTGACACAAGCTTGGCACCAACATTGGGAGACTTGGACACAATCTTCACCCAACATTGACCCAAGTTTCGGTGCTGTTAGGGTTCAGTCAGGAAAGAAAAAAATTGGTTGAATTTTCTAGAAAACAGTTGATTTTTTAACAACAGAATTAAGTGTAATATTAATAAATATAATATTGTTATACAATGAAAGTCCAGTTATTTCTATTTTGTTATGAATAAGCAATTCGGATTTATTTAGTTTCTTGAGAACTTCAAAACTAAAAAAAACTTGAAAAATAACAGCCTTATACTACAAAAAAAATATAGGTCTGACAGCACTAGCAAAAAATTTTCTACTTCGCGTAGGTATAGTTTTACGAAGTCGATTTACGTTAAGGGAGGTGATAACAACTGTCCATGCTTCCAATGTAGTCCTTTTGAAATATGTAATTACTGGTCTATGATACATTAGGGTGGCCCTTATTTATCACTTTTCGAATTTCTCTGCTCTCATCCCCCACTTTTGTTCGAATACCCAAAAAAAAAAAAATCTCCAATTTTGAGCAAAATCGGTTAATATTTAGGGGTGGCGCAAAGACCATGAAGTTTCCCATTGATTTAACATGGGAAAAAGTCAGCTTTTTGTAAATCTAATATTTAAACGCGATAATATGTTACAAATAATTCCGTGTTTCAGTAGATTGTTCAGAATTCATGAGAGAATAAGAATCAATCATAAATTTTGAGGTTTAATAATTTTAAGCCACTCTTATGGGTCCCCAAAGAAAACCCCATACGTGACAAATTTGAATTTTACGTAATATTGCGGTTTATTGACATCTTATCGTAGAAGACACTTTGTGAAAGTTTTCTCTCCTTCCTTCTTCCGCTCAAAAAACAAATCCTTCCATGGGATCCCTGGCGGACCGAACGAACGGAACGGATACGCTACAGCTTATCCTTGTAGTATCCACATCGTATCCTCTCCGTATCATACAAGAAAAACTCATTATATATAATTATATACACATAATTATTATTTGCAATTACTATAACGCATTCAACAGAATTATTAAGAATTATTATATTTCAAAAGTGAGGTTATGTACATGTCAACACTGATTTTACAAGTCGGCCATCTTGAAAACGTAACTTACAAGAGCTTTCTACGGTTTTCTACTGTTTCCGACGTATATTACGTCAAAAACGTATTATACGTAGAAAATACTCGAGTTACGCGTAACTGACCAACCCTGCAGATGACAGAAGCGGTCGGCGTCATTTGACGTCACTCCCCATTAGGCTCGGTCAACTCTGCAGTGGGACTCCGATGCTGTTTCACAGTCGAAAGTCGAACGGATCTCTCTTTCTATCTTCACACGTTAGAAAAAGAGGTCCGTTCGATTTTCGACTTTCGACACGGTATCGGAGTCCCACTGCTGTACAGCGAAATGGCGAATTCTTAGAACTTTGGCGCGGGGACAGAGACGCATTGAGGGGTGCGATATTAGTTCTCTGGCCCATCGCAGATGGCGCTAACTTTCAACGCCAACGGGTGGAGCGATGTAAAAAGCGCGTGCGCGGCAAATTGTTTGTTGTACGAGCGTCTCATTGCACACAAGATGCCGTGCGGCGAATCCATCCAGTCGACCCCAATGCGCACGCGCTTTGGAGCCGTAGACGTAGAGCGTGCTGGACCGCGCGTTATTTTGAAATTTGTCAGACTGCTCCTTGCCCCTTACAATAGGCAACTTATCAAAATTTTATTCTGATAATAGCAAAATAGCAAACTAAAATATCCGACCGCTGTTATGTCGTATGATTGATCTCATGTTGAAGAAGTATTTATATTTTAATTTATAAAAATAAAAAATTATATAATTATAATTACATAAAATTAATAATAAATAAATAAAACCCACAAAATTAATATAATGTATTTTTGCTGAGATCATTTTTTATTTCTGTAAATAATACATTTTTATACATATTTTTATAATTTTACAATTTAATAATCAGAAGATTGTTGGTCTTTGAATAATAATTAATCATTTCTGAGCGTATGAATGATCTAAAGCTGTGCTTAATGTAGGACATGCAGGACTATTTAATTTGTTATAATGAGCGCTGCGGTTGTTATGTCATATGATTGATCTCATGTTGAAGAAATATTTATATTTTAATTTATAAAAATAAAAAAAGAACTTTATCATTCGCACGCGTCCTGTAACCGTAGACCGCGCTGGACCGCACGTTATTTTCAACATAACACATTTTAGAATTAAGACCATTTGCTAATGAACTGGCAAGCAGGGATAAAGTTTCCAGTCTTTAAGTGTTTCATTAATACTGTGCTATGGAAGTGTGTGCAGTGTGAAATATGTGGAAAAAGTTTCAGCAGACGATCCAATTTACATAAACATAGAAAAAGTGTACACAAAATTCAAAATGTAGTAAAAGAAACTCAACACTCATGCCATATTTGTAAAAAGGTTTTCAACACACATCTGAATTGAATAGGCACAGCAGAGATTTCCACGGAAAATATGAAGCTCAGTGTGACGTGTAAGTATTTTTTTCGACTTATTTTCATAATTATTTTCAAGATTCTTATTCGAATATACATTTATAATATATTATGCATTGTTCCTTTATAGATGCAATGCATCAGTCTAACACTCAGACAATAAACTTCCGGCTGGGAAAGTTTGAAAGTGTATTGTCTTATATTAATGAATTTCTGGTTGTTCTTGAATCACTTGTTAAGTTAAATTTTGTTATTCGATATTTTTTTCTAATTTTTTAAACATATTACATAAACCGTATACTATACATTCATGAGTATATTCAAATGTACTTTTTATATCATGGGGGAATTCAATTCAAAAAGACGGCAAATTATAATTTGAAGAGAAAAATAATTTTTAATACAAAATAAAAATTTCGAATAACTTTTTATTTTTGAGTTCCTTTGTTCATTTATTTTAAAGTTATATAAATATCATTTTCCTAGGTTTCTCGAGAAAGTTCAGAAAGATTTTTCAAGATTTCATGTATGTCGAAAAAGTATCTAGAAAATTTCTAAACAATTTTTTTCCTTATTGTACAGGATTTGACATAATTTTGGAAATAAGTTGAGTCAGTTCAAAAGATATTTGGAGGGATTATGCTCCAGCATATTACAATGCTTGGATATCCGTCATGAATATTCCAAAACACCATTTACATTGCACTTGGCATGTTGACAAAAATTGGACTAAAAATATTCATTTAAAAGTTAAAAATAAAAATAGAACGGAAGAAATTGATCACAAATGTAGGACACTTTTAGAAGAAACTGATAAAAAAATTCTTTGACGCTTCACATGGTTTTCTTGACATGTGCGATGCAGATCCTGAAACTGAAGATGTTGGAAGGTATTTTAGTCAGTACTATGCTGGAAATCCCGAAATGTGGGCCTACTGCTTTCTTCTCGGCTTCGGGCTAAACACCAAGATGTTTCTAGAAGCTCTTCACAAGAAGATGAAGTATTATTATTTTAATGGTATTCAGAACAAGAGGGTCGATAAATGTTTAGATATGCCGTTACGTTTGAGTCAGAATATGATGTTCGAAAGAATCATACGAATAATGTAAAATAAGCCAACGAAGAGAACGCAAATAATAATGAAAAGCCACAGGCGCAGCATAAATGATTTCAGAATCTATGGTAATGAAAGTGTCTGAGAGTGTTTGGTGCGTTAAGTCGAGTACAGAAGGACGAGGTCCTTATAAAGTACAAGTGAATACTGAGAAAAATTTTGAGGAATGTCCTTTGATCTGTCCGGTTTGCAAAGTTTGTGTGCATGAGTTCACATGTGAGTGCATCGACTATCTGATCCGTGGAAATTTTTGTAAACACGTGCATGCCTGTATGCAACATTCAAATTTATGTGGAACATCAATTTCTGTGAAATCCTCCTCTTCATACTTTGATGAGCAATGTGAGGCTCTTGTAACATCCATTCAGTCACAAGAAGCTCATGTTAGTGAAATAAACAAATTAATAAAACTAGCAAATTTGGTGGATTCTTTGTACGACATGGCATCGCATAAATCGGAGGAGGACCAAGACTTAATTTGTAAAAAAAGTAGAGGGCATAATTACTCAAGTCTCGGTGAACGAGGTCCCATCATTATTTCCAGCGAAGACAGAAAACAACACTGATTCCCCACCACAGAATTCACCACACAATAAAAAAATTCAACCTCAACGCTCATTCCGTTCAATCCGAAAAATTAGACAAAAAAATGAAGCCAAGACCCTAAAATCAAAGCCAACTGATGTACAGAAAGCCGCTCTCCGAGAATGTATGACTAATATCAATTTTAACAGTCCTGCAGGTCCTACATTAAGCATAGATTTAGATCATTCATACGCTCGGAAATAATTAATTATTATACAAAAACCGACAATCTTCTGATTATTAAATTGTAAAATTATAAAAATATGTATAAAAATGTATTGTGTATAGAACTAAAAAATATTCTCAGCAAAAAGACATTATATTAATTCTGTGGGTTTTATTTATTTAATATTTATTTTATATCTGACAAATTTGAAAATAACGCGCGGTCCAGCACGCTCTACGGCTGCAGAGCGCGTGCGCATTGGGGTCGACTGGATGGATCCTCCGCACTGCATCTTGTGTGCAATGAGAGACGCTCGTGTTTGTCGTGGCTTGTGGCCAGCCCCAGCCCTATCCGACTACTGAGAAAAGTACTTGTCGCTTACAAGTTCCACTTCACGGGTGAACGAATCCGTCGGACGGCGCGTCGATCGTACTGTTCCAGAAAAGCATTGGTCTTATGGATAAGTCAATAATTAATATTAAATAAAACATTACCGATCATTTCAGTTTGCAAAATTAAGACCAACAACTCTTTGATGGGTAATTGATATTTGAAAAATATAAAAGTCATTGAAATCTAAAAGGATTATTGAAAAAACATTTTTTTTTAAAGTGCTATATATCGCAGTATTCTCAAACTTTCATATAATGCAAGCAACATTTAAAAACGTTAAACAATTTATATTCATAATATTTTGATTTATTCTAATGGCACTTTAATATAAAATTATTAAAATTATAACTTTACATATGTTTGTTAATGACAATAGGTATTTAACATGTGGAATTAAGTATGTGTTTTTTGATGAAATGTTTAATAGGTACTATATATTAAGAATAAAATTTATTAATAACAAATATAAATTAATTTTATAATAAATTGGAAGTCAGAACCCTATTGAAAAAATAAAAATCCTAAGAGAAAACGAAATATTATAATAAAAAATGTAACAAGAAAAAATTATAACATAAAAATATTATAGAAACTTGAATAATGAAATTAGCAAATGTAATAGTATCTTAATATTTTTTTTAGTATAATAAATTAGGAATTAAAAAATTCTAAATTTTAATAATTTAATTTTTAAGAATGAGAAAATTTTTTTTGGCTAAATATAACAAGCCAATTAAAATTTTTGTGTAGAAATATTTCTATAATTCAAACACATATTTATTGTATCATATTTTGTTATCAAGGAATAAAATAAACTTTCTTTAACAAAATATACGTTGAAAAAGAGGGGGGGGGATGAATGAATTAAACGAATAAGTAAATATTCGCAAAATCAACAAATTAAGTATATTTTTCTAAAATGCACAACTAAATAACATACAATATTAGTACTATCATACACCTGGGACTAAATAAGGTCTCTTTAAACCCACCTGCAACAAATAACAAATCCTAATATTATAATTAATAATAACCTAATAATAACCTAATCGAGATATTCATCGTTTTCTTTTGGATTTTGATAGCGTTTATTGTCTTATTTTGAAACCCATCGAAAAATATAAAAAAGCTTCAAAATTAATAAAATGGCGGTGGCTCTTCTACAAAATATGAACAGCTGCTTTCAAAAAAAATCCACACTTATATTTTCTGCCAATTTTTTGTTGAATGTTTAGTTTCATAATAAAGATATTTTGTGGGTTTTATGCGGGCTAAATAACTTTTGTCGCCAGCAGAATTTTTTTTATATTATCAAATTTTCTAATTTTTCTTGTAAACAACGAAAGATATGAAAAAATTTTGAGATAAAACTTTGTACGTCTAAAAAAGTTCTATGCAAATAGCCCCTTGCTCTTTTACGATATTTTGCATCATTTGCGAGAATAATTCAACAATTAAATTTTTAGGAAAAAAATAATTATCCCATCCTCAAGAATGGTTTAGCCCGCATAAAGCTGATATGATGCCTTTATTCTATTAGCAGAAATTTTTTTTAAATATTGGGAAGAATGAAAAGGTGCCGTTTTCCAGAAAATCTTTTATTCATTTCATAAAATTTTGAGAACATGAAAAAAATATTTTCTGGAAAATCCCAGCTTTTTATTCTTCGCAATCTTTTTGAAAAGTTTCTTTAAAAATATCGCAAAAGAGCAAGGGGCTATTTGCATAGAACTTTTTTATACGTACAAAGTTTTATCTCAACATTTTTTCATATCTGTCGTTGTTTGCGAGAAAAATTCGAAAATTCGATTTTATAAAAAAAAAATTCTCCTGTCGACAAAAGTTATTTAGCCCCCATAAAACTCACAAGATATATTCCTTATGAAAGTAAAAATTCAACAAAAAATTGGCAAAAAATATAAGTGTGGGTTTTTTTGAAAAAGCGACTTTTCATATATTTAGAAAAACTGCCATTTTATTAATTTTAAACCTTTTTTATATTTTTCTGTGGATTTCAAAATAAGATAATAAACGCTATCAAAATAAGAAGAAAACGATAAATATCTCAATTAGGTCAAAAATTATTGAGGGTTATAAAGAATTCGGAGTTTTTGAAAAACAAAGCACAAAATTCGAATAGAACTTCGTAGACATCTTTTTTTGCAAATTGGAAACATACATATCGCCTAATTTTCTCTAAAAAACAACGTATGTTTTCCAACATACATTTTTTGAAGCAATTAAGAATTATTTTTTATAATTTAATAAATAATTCTTGTTTAGGTTCTATAAAATTGCTTATAACAATAAACTCTTACATTACTTTTGTATAAAGACAAAACACTGATATTTCCTGTTCTGTTAACTTATGTGTGTAACAATTTTTTTTTAATTTTCAATTTGACTTCTATTTAAATTATTCTTTAATAATATGTGAAGGATTTGTACCCCGAATTACAAAAGGGCACTATACACGACCTGCCCTTGTAACGACCCATATTCAGCTGGTCAAAAGATTCATGAAAACACACTAAATCTCACTATTAACACCAAAAGCCATAACAATAAGTTAAGAACCGCTATTTTATTACTTTAAGAGTTTTTACACATAAGACTCAACGTTTTTCTGGAACAGGACGAATGAGGCGCTATCTGGTGGCTAGCGGATGAGTTCACCCGTCATGTGGAACTTGTAAGCGACAACGGCTGCTGGGGTGGGACTCCGCTGTCTTAAATCGAACGGACCTCTCTTTCTACCACGTGCGATAGACAACGAGGCGCGATCAAAACCGAAACGATGTTTTCGAATGCTCTCTTTCTATCGTATATGGTAGACAGAGAGGATCTCATACTCATGAAACGACAAGTACGACTTGTCGTTGGAAACTATAGGACCCTCTCTGTTCACCAGATACGATAGAAAGAGAGTTTTCGAAACGATCGTTTCAACTTTGATTGCACCTCGTTGTCTATCTCACATGGTAGAAAGAGAGGTCCGTTCGAGTTAGGGCATCGGAGTCCCACCCCTGTACAAAAAGTCGGGGAGGGGGGGGGTCGGATAGGGCTGCTTGTGGCTGTGATTTTGTTGGTTATGTAGTTCTGTACTGCAGTCCTTCAAATAAAGGCAAAATTAAGTGAATGAGAAACGTAAAATGGGAAATAGAATTATAATTATCTTTAATTTCCTATTTTTCGTTTCTTATTTGCATCATTTTGTCTTTATTATTCCTTTTTTGTTGAATTATTTTAGCATTCACACATCTGAGGACGGGGCATATACATATATAAAAACCAACACATGCACGCATCTGTAGTTCTCTGGCTCATCACAGATGGCGCGGAATATCGCCATTTATTTCCCACAGAGTTGACCGAGCCTGGGGTGGGACTCCAATGCCTTAAATCGAACGGACCTCTCTTTCTACCATGTACGATAGACAACGAGGCGCGATCGAAATCGAAACGATGGTTTCGAAAGCTCTTTTTCTATCGTCTATGGTAGACAGAGAGGATCTCATAGTTATGAAACGACAAGTACGACTTGTCGTTGGCAACCATCGGATTCTCTCTGTCCACCATATACGATTAGTGATGCATGTCGATCATTTTTGGACAAAATCGAGATATGCTTAAAACATAGTTAGATGGAATTGAAATGTAATGGAGATCAAGAATTTGTAATGAAAAAAGTCGATCGAGACGAGACGATCATCTCGACTTGAGTGATCGTTTGTCTAGATGTAATGACTATGGTGTTCAAGGTTTTAATTTAATCTGACGCGATTTTGGCAAAATTTTTAAATGATCGACATGCATCACTATATACGATAGAAAGAGAGTTTTCGAAACGATCGATTCAACTTTGATTGCACCTCGTTGTCTATCTCACACGTTAGAAAAAGAGATCCGTTCGACTTTCGACACGGTATCGGAGTCCCACTGCTGCAGCGTAAGTAAGTAATATACTCGTGGTAATTTACTTGGTTTTCTACGGTAATTTACCTGGTATTTTACGTGATCAGTTTTCTACATGATGTAAATTACATCTTGTTCGCTATATGTGGACGCCACCTCTGTGGCGGGAAATTAAAAACTTGAATTAGACAGCCAATCAGAGGCTTTCAACACATATTTTACAGGCTCGAAGTATTTTACGTAAAATACCTCCTTTAGGTATTATACGTAATAAACTTCCAGTTACGCGTAACTGCACATCCCTGGCGTAGAGGGAAGATAGATACATAGATATAGAGGCGACAATGCAGCGGGCAGCTTGAAGCACGCTATGGGGAGCGAGACGGCAGGGAAGACTTAGTTAGGTTTAGTTTGGGAACCGGCAACGCGTGGCGCTAGTGCAGGCATTCGCCGAGTATACTTTGTATGTGTACTCAATTTCAAACAGTTTCAATAAAATTTGTACGAGTTGTGATGATTTATGTTTTAATCACTTATTGAATATTAGAAAAAAAAGTTTCTTCTCAGTTTTTAATTTTTATTATTAAAACTAATTTTAGGACATAAGAAATTTTAAATTATGATTATTGAAATTTTTTCTGAACTTGTAAAAATTTTTTAACACAATTAGAATTATTCCTATATTTGTTCCAAAGATTTTGTTTCAATTCCTGCACAATAAAAAAATTCTCCTAAAAGCTTCCACCTTCATTTCTCGCAATTTCAGAAATCTTCTCAAATCTATGTGAATATTCTGTTAAAATTAATTTTTTAAAGGTAAAATCATTTTTTATTTTCGTAGGAATCTTACAAAACAAAGTCTCACACATACATTATATATTATTTTTGTTTTTGTCTTTGATAATATCAGCGGGTGAATTTGACATCCCAGCAACATGATTTTTTTATCTCTGACAGAATCACTGAAACTGAAATGGGGCTTAAGATCACATTCAATGTTTTAAAAAAAAAATTTTTGTTAAGGGGCCCTTTGGACATATCAAACGTGTTAGAAGAGATCCATTACCAAACCGTTTTTTTTTGTTTTTTTTTTAACAGTTCCGAAAGTTACTTTTGCGTTGACGACTAACATCCATTGGATTTCAGAGCAAAATATCGGAGAGGAAAAAGGAAGAGGACGAAATTATCAGAAAATTACGTTGAGAAAATAATCCGCTATCTTCCACAGGTTTAGAGTTATAATATATTGAAACATCGCCACTTTTTTGGATTTTCAGCGAAAAAACACTAAGTCTGAAAGAACGCTGGGTGCCTTTGCACCTAATTACTGTACGGAAAAGTATTCTACAGGTGAGTGAAAGTATACTCAATTTTTTGTGATTACAAAGAAAGAACAATATCTTATCTATAATAGGTCATAATTTAAGATCCCTCAAAGTTGATCATTTTGATGATGCGAGAGGATAAAATATAGTCTACAAAAATCTGCGTGCATCTAAAAAAAGTCTATTAGTCCTATTAATTTGGGGAATTGCAAGGTTTCAAAAATTCCATTTTTTTGTTGCATTTTTGACTGAAAACGGACAAGTTGTGTTTTTGGAAAATACCTCATTTCTTGTGAATCCCATGACAAAGTTCCTGCAGGATAAATGAAAGTGAAGTCAACTGAGCGTAAATTGTTGTCCCAAAGAAGTGTATATACTTCATTTCTCATGTCTAATACGTCTTTTTCCATTGATAAATAAAAAAATGTTTATAACAAAATCTTTTTATCACCATTTATGATTACTTTTTGGCCAGTTTTTAGTACTATTGTGCCTTTTTTTAGTACTTTTGCGGCTTTTTAGTACTTTTTGTATCAACCAAAAATATTTGTATTATTAATTGTTAATAACAAAATCTTGTCATAACCCCTGTTGAGTTCTTTCGAGTACTTTTGTGGCAAAAATGTAATTGTAATTGATTTGAAATCTGTGATCATTTTCTTGCATTCAAAATAAGTGAGTAATTGATTAGTTGAAAGTATTAACATATCAAATGTAACTCATTATTGTAAAAAAATAATAAATAAAGAAGTAATTAAATTAATTGATTGTATTTCAAAGTGCTGTAATTTCAAATTCCAGTCTCTTTATAAATTATGCATACTTAAAGACCTCTCAATACGCGGGATAGATAATTCACACTACTTTATAACAATTTACTTCGCATATCTCCCTCAGAATGCATAATTATAAAAACAATTATGATAAAAAATAATTTTAATTTGTCGCGTCTGTTATATTCTGTATATAATTTTGCGTTATGATCTGCCTTTTTCGAGAAAAATCAATTTTTCTGTAAAGACAGACCAATTTATTTCTCCTTCAACGTGGTTCATTTTTAACCCACAAGGAACAAAAAAATCGAAAATGCACGTTGAGGTTCGGACATGCTTTTGTTTAAGCACCCCTAATATTCATATGCTGTTAATTTAGAATAAAAAAACGCTTTTTGCTGCGTCCATGAAAGTATTATGCTATTAGTGATATATTATCACAAAATATTCAGAATAATTACTCATAGTTATTATTAGAAACTGTTCAAAATATTATCAAACATTCTCAGTAAAAACGAGAGATCTTTTTTTCGGTATCATATTTTTCGAGTCCTTTTTTGCAATATGGTAACTTCATGCTGTTATTATTTTCAATGTAGAAAGACGACTCTGGAATCCCACGATTGGTTTCATTTTAGTCTGACTGGAGACAGGTTTTTTAGTCGTATTTCAATCCCTAGAATTAGCTCTGAAATAATAGTATTTTTACAGTGTTAACAAGAATGTTGATTTTCCGTGAATTTCATACCTATACTAAAAAATCTTGTAACTGACTAAATATTCATGTGAAAATTTCAAAAACTTTGCAGAGCACAACTTAATTTGCACAATTAATTGAATTTGCGAAATCGAAGGTGGTGAAGTAATTACAAAGTAAAATTGGATTAAAAATAGCACTGTAAAAGTATAAGGAATTTATTGTTGTGAAAGTATATTTAAACAATTTCAATTTTAAAGCTCCTAGTCACCAAGAAACTTTATCTACGTTTTTGTAGTCGTACTTGTCGTTTCATAACTATGAGATCCTTTCTGTCTACCATATACGATAGAAAGAGAGCTTTCGAAACCATCGTTTCGGTTTCGATCGCGCCTCGTTGTCTATCGCACATGGTAGAAAGAGAGGTCCGTTCAATTTAAGGCATCGGAGTCCCACCCCAGGGCGATTTGTCGTAACCGCCACGGGACAAACTTTTAGGCGGATAGTTCAAAGCCCTGTCGCTGAGGCGCTATATTCGCTACCCACGCGAACTAAGGGTGCTTTTACACCTCTGCATGCATGCACGCGCGTACGCATGAATTTGCAAGCGGTCATTCCAACCTCCAATAAATCTAGTAATATGTCAGTTATCTTTTAGTAATTTTCTACTAATGTAAAATATTACTATAGAATTACTATAATATTACTAGATTTATCGGAGGCTGGAATGACCGCTTGCAAATGCATGCGTACGCGTGTGCATGCATGGCTGTGTTCGAGAAATGACTGGCAGCACTAGTACTGCCAGTAGTTTTTTTAGGCGTTCGGAAACCGCTGACAGTGCCATTGCTGACAACTGTGACAAAGATATTATAAACGTAGATGCGGTACGGGGTGTGTAGTGGGGAACCATATATATATGGACATCACATTTTCTGCCATATCGAGGTGCTGCCCTCACCGTACTACGAAGTTGTGCGCTGGTTTTCTCTTTCTTCGTAAAATATGACGGTAAAACAGTAGAAAGATTTTTTTAGGTTAGAAAAGTTTGACATGTATCGCTTCATAAACACCGCACTTCCGAAAGTAACAGCCCTGTGACACTCTGAAATGAAAGTGACGGAAATGTTGAGTACGGCCGAGGGTGGCGCTGGCTGTACTTTTAGGCCGAAAATTATTCAAATGCATGGGGAAAGTGTCAAAAATGTGAAATTTTGTGCTTTTTATATTATAAAAACGGTCTTTTTAAATTTTTTTCCTTTAGAATTAAGTTTGAAGGCTTTTAGACTGAAATTTTATTAAGTTTTTTTTGTGGTGAACAAGAATAATGGGGTATAAGTGCTTTGTTTTTGGATGCAATTCTGGTTACGCGAATTGCTAAAGATTGCTAAAGACGTGTTAGCTTATTTGAACCAATATTACTTGGAAAACCGAATGCGGCAATTTGCTAAAGTGAAAATTGCTGATCTAAAGAAGACTAACTTGGAGCAAAAAAAGCGGGCAAAGCTTGCTACAACTTAAATTGCTTAAATTCACAAATGTAAATAAATTTTTTTAAATGTTTTTAAATTTTATGTAAATACAATGTTCCAAATGGTAGTATTTATTCGTATAATATTATGTATATTTATTCTTTATTCTAAATTGAATATTGTTCACAAATACACTTTTTCATTCTTCAACTTTATCAATATTTATTTATTCATTATTGATTTTAGAGTTACAAATTTTTCAGTTTTTTATTTTTCCTATTAAGAATAAATATTGGACACAAAAAAAACTCTGGAAAAATGTCCCGTTTTCTTATTCTCTACAAGGACATATTTTTAAAACATTATTTTGGCGACTTTTAAAATTTGCAATGTGTAAAACGATTGGACAATATTTATTTGGCTGTTTGCAAACAGCAACTATTCTTAACTTATTGTAAGCGAACATTAATGTGTGTCATACTTCACACAAAGGCTATTGATTTTCAATACCCAATCGTTGCGAATCACGAAGAAATTACTCTTGTTCATTAGTTTGTTTATAACATTGTAAACAAATTTGCCTTGCTCTAACCCACTGGAAATTATTTTTAGTTAGTTATTACATTGATTTATGACCTTTTTTTGTAATGAATTTGAAAGTCTTAAAATAAATGGTATCACTGAAAAGTTAGACAAAAAAATTAAACTTTGTTGTTTAATAAAAAATTTTTATTTAGTTTGAGTGAAATATTCAAAGTCACTAATTTCACTTGGAAGACGTAAGGTCATTAAAAAAAATCAAAATGCGTTAAGAATTGTACTGTTGGGCGATCAGAAATGTAAATAAATGTTTTTAAATTTTATGTACATACCGTGTTCCAAATGGTAGTATTTATTCGTTTATAATTATGTATTTTTATTTATTCTCTGTTAATTCCCAATTAAATATTGTTCACAATAAATACACTTTTTTATTCTACAACTTGATCAATATTTATTTATTCTATAAATCCTACTCTTTATAATATAAATCGTTAGAAATATTCGACATATTTGTAACAATAGATATTTTTTTATTATTATAATTAATTTTTATAAACGTCTTATAACGAAACAAAATAAATTATTTTCTAGCTTTAAAAAATATATATAAATTTTTATAATTTAGTTCAATTAAGCGTTAATTTCAAATTTCAATAATCATTATAAATGTCAATAAAAATAAGATTCAATTGAAATTTACTATTTTCACAGTTTACAATATTTACATATGTCAATGCTAAAAATGTAATGTTCACTTTGTAGAATTATTATTGGTACTCTGTGAAAAGTGTATTCGTATTTAATCATAAAAATAATGTTTTGTTCACTTTTCATTAGTACTTATTAATTTATTGGATATTTAATATGCTACAAAATATTTTTCCGAGGTAAATATATGCAAAAAACGTATTTTAACAATTAAAATAAATTAAATTTGTATTTTCCCCATGCATTTGAATAATAATTGTCGGCCTAAAAGTACAGCCAGCGCCGCCACTCGGCCGTCTTCAAATCTCATGACACATGTATTCTACAGGCCTTTATAGGAGAGCCATCCCCCTGAAAAATAATAATAAATAGCGCATGTCTAGGCACACCGAAAATACATATTTGGAAGAAATAATGAAAAATTAAGAATGACAGAAGCACTGATATTATGGTAATAAATAAACTGAACTGTGAGAGTAATACTCTCTAAAAGGTAATTATGTTTATATTTGTTAAATATTATAATTTCTAATACGTTCACGCTTTTCTATGAATGATAGAATGTATAGAATTTTTTCAGATCTGAAGCTTGAGAGAGGTTTTTTGTACATAGTATTTTTCAAAAATGTTAAAAAACGATTTCTTGAAAATCGAATTTTTAATTTAAAAAAAAAAACTAAACATAAATTTCCAGGTAAGCCATGCTGAAAAAGATTTTCTTTGATAAATATTCGTTTAAATTAAAATAATTAAACATTTATACCAGAAAAAAAACTTTTTTAATGTGTAAAGTTTTCAATAATTACAGTTTAAATTTAAAATAACAATGAAAAAAAATATATTACTGGATAAAAAATTTTGGTTGAAAATGTACATAGTATTTTTTTGAAGTTATAAACGCGCACGTGTTTTTACATTAATTTGTTTATACAATTTTTGTAGAATTATTTTTATTTGAAATTCAAACAATAATTTTTAAAAACTCTAAATATTAAACAAAAATTTCTTTGATAAAAATATTGTATTATCGTATTTTTGATAAATAAATAATATTTATTAAGAAACAATTGTTTAATTATGTGTGTATACCATTAAGCCATTTCCCTTTCAGGGTAGGCGTGACACTAACCGATTCGGGTAGTGTTTCTAGGTGGATAGTTTTCTTGTAGTTATAAATAACTACAAGTTTGGGCTCACCACACCCATAATATGCCAACAGCACGCAATATTCTCCAGCGATGCGCGGCGCTAGTGTCGAGAACCAGTCACGGAACCAGCAGTGGGACTCCGATACCGTGTCGAAAGTCGAAAATCGAACGGACCTCTTTTTTTAACGCGTGGAGATAGAAAGAGAGGTTCGTTCGATTTTCGACTTCGAAACAGCATCAGAGTCCCACTGCAGTGCTTCACTGATAGAAAGTATGATTAATGTGCGTGAGTGGCATGGGCCAAGAATGTTCGTGGTGTATGTGAGTCAGAAGATATAACAAGTGAAAGAAATTGTTACTTGCCAGTTATTCACCGTAACCGAGAACTGCTGCTGAATCTCGTCGATTTTGAATATTTGCTAAATATGCATTTCATTAAAGGGGCCATTCACAAAATACGTGATACATTTTTCAGGAACTTCTGACCTCCCCCCCCCCCCTGCGTGATACTTTTTCCATTGTTCATAACATGGTGAATGATACTTCGACAGACCCCCCCCCCAACGTATCACGTATTTTGTGAATGGCACCAAAATGAATTTTCAAATATAAAGAATAGTATATTCTGCTCGGTGGGTTTCCTGTCACCACTACGTAGCGCGTCCTCAGGTTGCGGATAGAGGAACGGCCCGTGAGGCTGAACAGCCCCTAAGGTTAGCTGCGAATACAAGAATAAGCAGTCGCGGACATCCGATAGGAACCAGTCGTGTGTGTGGTGAACTCAGCACTGGTAGAAAATAGGTACACGACAACCATGGCTTGGGAGGACTCACCCATTCGCGTTCATACGCAATGGGTGGGTTCTGGCAAGCCGAGTTGCAGCGTGTATCCACCTAGAAACTATACCCGAACCAAAACTAAAAA
>CAKNYM010051564.1:0-21873 GCA_932195095.1 Andricus curvator
CTTTCCATCTTTCATCATCCCTAATACCTTGTCTATTTCTTCCCTTGCAATGTCCTCCTCCTCATCTGTTTCCCTACCATCTTTTCCTCCTTTGCTAACTTTCCTCTCTACCCCTCCTAGTAATTCCATAAAATATTTTTTCCATTCTACCATCTCAATATCCTGGTTTACTCTTTTCCTTCTTTGTCTCTCTCTATTTGCCACCTTCCAAACCTCTTCTTCCGTCCTAGCCTTCTCCGCTTCTTCTTCAAACCTTTTATTTTCCTCCTCTTTTTTTTGATCACACAACTCAGTATACTCCTTCTTTTTTCTCCTATATTCTTCTCCACTACTTGTCCCTTTTCTCCATTTTCTTAATTCCCTTTTTACTTCCTTCTTCTTCTGTTTACAATTCTCATCCCATCCACTTCTATCGCCTCCTTCACTAACTTATTTTTTGCTTGTGCACTCCAATACTCCTTTTATTTCTCCTATAATTATTTCCATTTCCTCGTTTACGTTTCCTTCTCCCATTTTGATATTCCTGACTTTTTCTTTAAACTGTTCTTTACCTTCCATTGACTAATCCCCTCTTCCTGCTCTTTTTACTTTTGCTTCCTTTTTAGCCTTATTGATATTACTCATTTCTCCCTCTACTGTCACTATTAAGGGAAAGTGATCCGAATCTACATAATTCCCTACCTCTAGTTTCTTAACCTTCTCTCTTACTTCGTCGTCCACTACCGCATAATCAATTACCGTTCCCCTCTTTCCTCCTGAAAGTGTATATTCCCCTTCCTCATCCCCCTCTATACTTCCGTTTAGGATAAACCATCCCATCTCCGCTAGGCTCTTTAACAACTTCTTTCCCTCCCCATTCAGTATCTTGTCCTTGGATTTTCTCCCTCGCTCTCCATCCCATTCCCTTCCTCCTCTATCTCCTGTTCTCGCATTAAAGTCTCCTCCTATTATATGCCTACTCTCTTGCTTATTTTCTTCAATCGGTTCCCTCATCTCCTCTGATTTTTCCTGCATATCACCGTTCACATAAACCCCCACTATCTTCCACCCCTCTCCTCCCATATTTATCTCTTCTACTATTAATCCTTCTTTATGTCCTATCAACTCTTTTGTATCCTTCTCTGTTATACATTCGTTCCTTACACCCATCACCATTCTTCCCATTGCTCTGCCTTTTTTATTCTTCCTCTTTTTATTTTGAACCCACCCTTTGTAACCTCTTGGTAATCTTCCCCTTACTCTTTCCCATCGCTTTTCATCCAGCCACGTCTCCATCATTACTACTACATCCCATTGTGTTAATATTTTCATAAACTCCCTAACCTTTCTTTCTAAGCCTGCTATATTCCAGTAGCATATCTTCCAATCTTTCCTACTTTTGTTTCTCGTCTCTTTTTGTTTCCTACTATTTCTTATTTCTTTATCTCCCGTTCCTTTCTCTCCTAGTTTCCCGACTCCTCATTGTTTACTATCCGTTCCTTGTCCTCGTCGCAATTCCACCATACACCTTCTATCTGTATTCTCCCATACTTAACCCATGTTCTTCTTCCCTTTTTTCTTTCCTCTTCCGCTATTTTCCTCAACTTATACTGCATGATCCTTTCTACCCATGTCAAATCATCCTCTATTCTCTCCGAGCTTCCATATAACACCCTCGTCTTTGTCATCACTTCCCTCTTATGTTCCCATTTCTTCAGTTTCACTAGTACCATTCTTTCCCCTCTTCGCTCTTCCCTTCCTACACTTCGCACTTCCTCTATCTCTACCTTAGCATCAATCCTTTTTAGTACTTCTTGTACGCCTTCCATTAGCTCCTTCCCCTCTAATCTTAGACCCTTTATCACTATGTTTCTTTTTCTTTCTTCTCTCTCTTTCTTTTCGAGTATTTGTTCTATCTTTCTCAACCTTTCCTTCTCCTTATTCCCACTCTCCCCACCTCCAGACTCACGGTTTGCGCTTTCTATATTTTTTTATTCTGCCTTCCAACTCGTCTACCTTTTTATTAGGCACTTCCTTCTTTTCTAGTCTTTGCTCCAACGTCTGCATCCTTTTCTCTAGCTTTTCCCTGACTTCTTCCCATTTCCTCATTTCTTTCCTAATTTCGGCCATTTCCTGCCTAATTTCTTTCCTTATTTCCTCTGCCCGTTTCTCCTGCTTTTCTTCATACATCCCCATTACTTCTATCATCATTTCGCGCGTTTCTTTCAATCTTTCCTTTTCCAACGGATCATTAGCCTCAGCTCTGTCTCTATCTGTCCCCTTAGTTTTCTCATCCTTCTCAACAAAACTATATTTTTCCGGCGGCGATCTATACATTTTTTGATTTTTCAAGCTTGACTCTATATCTTCCTTGTCCTCACTGCTTCCCCTCTCCTCTCTATTCCTTTTGATAAATGCCTCCATGGATCCCACGCTCTTCGCCCTCAATCTATCCTTTTCTACTGTTTTTCTGTACTTCCCCCTTGCCCTCCTTTCTTTGTTCTCCCCTATCGGTGTACTGAAAACGTCGTGGTCTAAATCCCTTTTTTCCTTGCTGGCATTCGCTCCGCTGGCCATGAATCCAATTCAAACTCTCCCGCCTTCTATCGTTCTCTGTCTCTATCTATCGTCGCGTCTACCTGCCTTGCCTTTCTCCTTCTCTACCCTGCCCTGCTACGACCAACCTGGTCCTCCCACCCTGTCACACACCCACATAACCTCAACTTCCACACAAATCTGTATCCCCAAAAATATCCTCACCCCCTTGTCAATCTTTCAATCTCTCAATCAATCCCTCACAAACGAACCCTTCTATACTCATCCACAATCCACTCACCTCAAATTTCACCACAATTATCCGAAAAACTCAGCATCAAACTTTCACCGCTATCACACACTTTCACGCGGGAAACGGAAGTGAGGTTGGTACTATTATGGTGAATATATCTTGTGCCCGCGCCTTGGAGAGGGGGAAAAAAAGAGGGAAAATGAATATTCACATTTTGTGCAAAAAGAAGACGAGATACGAAAAAAAGTCGAAGAAGCAAAATTATTCCTCTCAAAAAGTTCTAAGAAAGGTCTCTTGGCTATAACTGTATTTTTCTCATAACAATAGAACATTAGTCTGTCATAAATAAGTAAGAAGGGTATAAAATAATAATTATTTTGCATTAACACAACAATACTATCACAAGCACCTTTGCAATGACTTATTTACTGAATGTACAGTACTTTTTGTGTCGTGGTAACATGTAAATAATCTATCGCCAGCAGTTTGGTTACTTTATTTCCAGTTAATTTTTCTTGCTGCGATACTTTAGGTGTGATTAAAGTCTGATAATGACAATTTAAAGTCGGGTCCAAATGTCGAGGCCCCTCAATTTTTTGATTGCAACTCGTACAAACAACATCTCTGAAATGTCTGATAAAAAGCATCTGAAAGCTTAAAATGTTCCGAATGCAGCGATATGTTCATTTTTGTCCTAAAAAAAAATTCTCAATAGTTAGAGGGCAAAACGTCCCAAAAAACAGGGTTTTTCGGTCTCCATTTTCAAAGGTCCACTTTGACCTGTTCCCAGAAGGAGGGCGACGCACAGTGGGCTAAAGTGAAAAAGTTCGTGACAAAATCGTAGATTTTTTGACAGGGATGACCTAAAGGGATGGATTTTTTTTAGATTTACAGATGAATAACTACAGAATAGAGGAAAAATACGGAGAAGCTGAAAATATATATTTTTTACCTTGGAAATCTAGGTTATATTTGATATTTTTTGACAAAAAGATGTATCATTGGATACCATGGGCGCTCAGATATTATATTACATATGTTGCACATATATTCTAATAGATTTCGTCATGTCGAATCCAAATATGGGCTTTAAATCAGCCTAGGACTTCCTCCTGTTTGTAAAAAAATGCAATTGAATTATCTAGTTTAAACCTTCACGGCATGAATGATGTCCAGTAATGTAAATTTGACTATTTGGCGTATCAAAGGGGTTTTGGGGTCGTCGAATTGAAATACAAAGTAAAAATGTCAAAATTCAGAATGGAGGATCCAATATGGCGGACCCAAATTGTAAGACCGAGCTGATATGACTGAAAACTACTGTACGGGAGGTTTTGGGGTCGCTGATTTCAAATCTAAAGTCAAAATGTCAACATTCAAAATGGCGGATCCAATATGGCGGACCAAAATTGTAAGACCGAGCCGATATGACTGCAACTTACTTTAGGGGTGATTTTCGGGTCGCTGATTTCGAATCTATAGTCAAAATTTCCCAATTCAAAATGAAGGATCCAATATGGCGAAATGTGATTGTGAGAATATAACAGATTTTATTAAAAATCGTTACTTGGGTTTTTTTTATCTCGTCGATTTCAAATCTACAGTGAAAATTCAAAACTGTTAAATGTCTGATTCAATATTGCATCGGACATTTATCATGAAAATGAAAATTTAAATCATAAAATTTTTTTATTTTCACATTAGATTTGAAATCGACGACATACAAAAACCCCAAGTAGCGATTTTTAATTAAATCGGTTATATTCTCACAATGACCTTCCGCCATATTGGATCCTTCATTTTGAATTTTGACTTTAGATTCGAAATCAGCGACCCGAAAACCGGCTAAAGTAATTTGAAGTCATATCGGCTCGGTCTTACAATTTTGGTCCGCCATATTGGATACGCCATTTTGAATTTTGACATTTTTACTTTGTATTTCCATTCGACGACCCCAAAACCCCTTTCATACGACAAATAATCAAGTCTACATTAGAGAAAATCATTCATTGCGATGAAGGTGCAAAATAGATCATTCAATTGCATTTTTCTTACAAACAGGAAGTCCTAGGTTGATTTAAAGCCCATATTTGGATTCAGCCTGACAAAATCTATTAGAATATATGTGTAACATATGTAATATAATATCTGCGCGCCCATGGTATCCAATAATACAACTTTTTGTCGAAAAATGTCTCAAACCTAGATTTTCAAGGTAAAAAATATATATTTTCAGCTTCTCCGTATTTTTCCTATATTCTGTAGTTATTCATCTGTAAATCTAAAAAATAAATTCATCCCTCTAGGTCATCCGTGTCAAAAGTTCTACGATTATGCCTCGAACTTTTTTACTTTAGCCCACTGTGCGACATTAAGAAAAATTTGAAAAAATTCACAGATATTCTTTGAACATTCCTGAATGCAATGCATTTTTCAAAATGCTGAAATATTCAATAGTTTACTTTTTACGGTGATTTATTTACAAAAACTTTATCTTGAGAACGAATGAAGATAGGAAGCCGTTTAATGGCTCCAACTGTGCAGTTTTGTCATGCGATTGCAGTGCAATAATTAAATTTATGATAAAATCATTCTTACGCAAGAGATATCATTTTACATATTTCTAATAATCAGTGTGGGCAAAATAATCCTGCAAAATAAAACAAGTGACTTTAAATTTTTTACATTCTTTTCCGAAAATTGAAAAAATAATGTCGATTTCACACAAAAATTGGAGTCAGTTTATAAGATATCCAGGATTGTAGGAATTTTAGAAGAAATTTATTTCAAAAAATTTTTTCTTTCGAAAATATTCTTAATCGGGTGAATATTATTTCTGAGGATGCGCTCTTTAAATGCATCTTGAAGACGTTGAGACGGCCCTGCTTCGTTCAGCCACATCTGTTTTGGGGCATTTTGCTAGCTTCTGGAATTACTATTGTCATAGAAAGGGTACTTTTTGCTGCCACTTGTCCCGCTGGACTGGCCACACGCCCACACTGATTAAAGTCATAAATATTTAAAATGATATCTCTTGCGTAAGAATGATTTTATCATATATTTAATTATTGCACTGCAATCGCATGACAAAACTGCACATTTCGAGCCATTAAATGGCTTCCTATCTTCATTCGTTCTCAAGATAAAGTTTTTGTAAATAAATCACCGTAAAAAGTAAACTATTGAATATTTCAGTATTTTGTAAAATGCATTGCATTCAGGAATGTTCAAAGAATATATGTGAATTTTTTCAAATTTTTCCTAAAGTCGCAGGCATGAAGAATATTCAGAAGGAAGTACTCTCTTTAGTATTATGTTCTCCAGCAACTGAAGATTGTATTTTTCAAGATTGCAGTAAATGTCCAGGGGCTGATGGTATAACACTTCAACCACTAGGTTTAACAAATGAGAGAGCAGCTAAAGAAATAACTTCCGCTGTTTATTATATTCATGGATAAATGTTTGAGAATGGCCCTACTTGCCGAAGAAGGTTTGGATGTCGGGATAGTGAAGGTGCGTGTGTTAGCGTTTGCAGATGAGTTGGTCGTTATGTCAGAGTAAATCGAAAGCTTACAGGAATGATGAGCAAACTGAATATTAGCATGAAGAACGTGGAACTTAAAATTAACGTGAATAAAACAAAAAGTATGGTATTTGAAGGAAAGGGTAATAAAAAAGTATGCAACATTGCCTTAGACGATGAGAGGATAGAACAAGTTGATAAGTACGTATGGCTTGGTAGTCTATTTACTACTGACGGAAAGATCGATGGCAAGATATCCAGGCGTATAATCGAGGACAGGAAGGTTATCGGCAGGGTAGGAGCCATTACCAGAAGTAAAAATATAACTAATAAAGCTAAAATTGCAATATATAATTCTGTACTTGCATCCATTGTGTTGTACGGTAGCGAAACCTGGACATACCAAGAAAAGGATAAGAGTAAAATCAACGTGGTTGGCGTGCAGTTCCTACGCAATGTATGCAATAAAACGCTAATGGACAAAATCAGTAATGAGACGATTCTCAAAGAATGTGGTGTAGAGGAAACACTGTTTGAATGGAGCGAAAGAAATTTGTTGAGATGGTTTGAGCATGTATGTAGAATGAAAGAAGAACTGACGAAACAAGTATATTTAGGTGAAGTAAATAGTAGCGTACCCAGATGCAGACCGAGGAAAAAATGGTGAGAATGTGTCAATGAGACCCTGAATCGAAAAGATAAAAAGTCACAGAAACACAAGAGCTTGCCTGAGGAAATGTATAGACAAAAACTAAGCTAAAGAGGTATGCCAGGAAATGAAAGAGTGGCGACAAATAGTTTATAAGAAGTGCATGATGAAAAGTGTCAGTGTAATAAGAGACTCCTGAAACTTTGGATACAAATGGGCCTACGTGGAGAGCTTTGCATGGGGACTTTGTGAAACTCTTCGCCTGGGATGCTTGCTAGAGAGATTGATCAGCGACCTGAGTCGGAGCAGTGTTGCGGAACGAACGTGTTATTTAAAGACACAACATGGGAGTTCCAGATTAATCTAAAAATCTAAACCCCTACCCCTTTACCGCCTCTTACACTTCCTACAAACTCCTTCATTCCCGAGAGTATAACGAGGCTAGAACCGAGCGAGTCACGCTCACCCAGAAAGGGATATGGCTTATTGGTATAATAATAATAATAATAATAGATGGTGGAGAATGAGAAATTCCATTAGATCTTACACTGATCATTCTCCACAACGGACTCGAGTTCCCCCTGGGCGTATGGCAAGGCGGGCAATAGATCAACACCATAGAAGTGCCTAAGATGGTAATATAACACTTTTAGAGCCGCATTGTGTCTCTCTATGTACCCGTAGCGTGCATATTTTGAGCATCCACTGAGAACATGTCCAAGTGTTTGTGGCTCTTGCTTGCACGCTCGGCAGTTGGTATCGCCTACAGGTACATTCATTATGCGCTCGCGGTAAACTAAGGTGTCTATAACGCCGTCTTGACAAGCAAAAAGAAATCCCTCAGTCTCCGATTTTAATCCAGCAGACTTGAGAAACATGTTGGACAGACCCATCGAGAGCTCTTCTCTACGTATAATGCCGTAGAATTTACCATGAAGGGGCTTGTCAGCACGTTCTCTTAGTAGAAGCGTTTGTTCTGCTTCGTATACACGAGTTTTGAGCACCAAAGGTGTTAGTGATGCTAGGCCATGTGTAGTGTCGCTGGAATCAAATGGGAGGCCAAACTCCTCTGCGGCCCTGTCTGCGGTACGGTATAGAAACGCGGCAGCATTGACCACTTCATGTTGATGTACGAATCGCATAAGAGAATCTGTGCTATTTAGGACTGAGCAGGCTGTAGCCAGAACCGTTCTGCGATGAAGACACTCTAAGCTCAGCAAGCCTCTACCCCCTTTATCTCGAGGGAGGTATATTCGAGGTACGGAAGATCGAGGATGATGACTTCGATGGATTGTCATCATCTTACGTGTGCTTCGGTCAAGTTGCTTCAACTCATTGACGTTCCATTTTACTGCACCAAACGTGTAGAGCAGTATAGGAACGGCCAGCATATTGGTCGCCTGCATCTTATTCTTTCCAGATAATTCGGAAGCCCAAATTTTTCTGAGAATTTGGCGGTACCGTTTTCCAAGGGCCGTTTTAAACACACGCACATCTTGGGTTTCCGCTTGCGGTATTCCAAGATATGTATATGTTTCTCCAATACCAAGATGTTGAATGGTATTTCCGCCTATGAGTTGAACATCCTGATCGTGACGCGATGATGTAGTTACTAGTCTTCCTTGGTGTAGGTGGACGCAGGCACACTTGTCCAGCCCGAAGCTCATGCCAATCGCTTTAGAGTACCTATTTACCGCCTCCACAAGGATGTTAAGTTCCTCTTTCGAGGAAGCGAAGAGTTTAAGGTCGTCCATGTATAATAGGTGGTTGACCTTATATTCTCTTTTGTTCGGCGGGCCACATAGGTATCCAGAGCTTTTGCCTCGGAGCACAATATATAGAGGCAAGAGGGAGTTGCAGAAAAGTATCGGACTTAGAGAGTCCCCTTGAAAGACCCCCCTCTTATATGTGATATAGCTTGTAGTTACTTGTCTTTTGTCAGATGTTATGACAAATCTTGTCCGCCACAAGAGCATAAGCTCTTTTATGCATCTCACTATTTTTGGATGCACCTCCAGGCACTCAAGGAGCTTAATAAGTATCTCATGGTTCGTGTTATCGAATGCCTTACGGTAGTCAATCCAAGCCATGGACAGATTGCGTCGATACCTGATCGAGGCCTGGGTAATACACCTGTCTATTAACAGGTTCTCCCTGCAACATGCCAGACCTCTCTTGCATCCACGTTGTTCAACTATTGCACTCCATACCGGCTCGATATATGTTAATATCCTCTATTTGAGGATGCCAGTGAACAGCTTGTAGCTAATGTTTAAACAAACTATGGGCCTGTAGTTCTTCGGACTTGACAAATCTCCGGTCTTAGGGATCAATACCGTGCGTCCTTCCACTAGCCACTGCGGGACGGGTTATTGTCCGTTTAAGAAAGTAGTAAATATACGAGCTAGATGTTGGTGCGTAGAAGTAAACTTCTTCCACCAAAAGTTGTTGATTTTATCTGGCCCTGGCGCTGAAAAGTTCTTAGTTCTAGCGATAACTTTCTTCACTTCTTCAGCAGTAATTAGTGGACACTCTTCCTCTGGACCTTACAACCTTTGCCTTTGTCAAAAGTTACGAAAGAGTGATATATCTGAACCGTCTTCATTTAGCTGATAGGTATCTCCATATACTTGCTCCCAAA
Organism: Andricus curvator; assembly: GCA_932195095.1. Classification (NCBI taxonomy): domain Eukaryota; kingdom Metazoa; phylum Arthropoda; class Insecta; order Hymenoptera; family Cynipidae; genus Andricus; species Andricus curvator. The sequence continues at coordinate 9,581 of CAKNYM010051564.1, forward strand.
AGACTTGAATCTCTTCTCGCCTAGGCGGATTTTTAACGGCACATGACGTTTTCTTGAACAGACGGGAATGATGAGTAGAAAAGGTGGAATTTTCATGAATCCACTTTACTCGCCGTTTAAGGCGAGTATTTCAATTTTGAACTGAAGCTGTGCAATACGCTCGCGAGTCTTACTCAGACGTACTGAAGTATTGTTACTTCTATTGTCGCCAAGCAGGGAGACCGCCTTCTCGTAAACTACACAGTTCAGGTTCCAAAGATTAACATTTTCTGGGAGAAAATCGGGGAGAGCAGTATTAGCTTCAGCTAATTTGTCCATCCTGAGAAAGACTTTTTGGTGGAGGATGGAGGATGTTGCTCTTCTTCTTGTTGATAAAGAGCTTCATATCCGTTTTTTCGCAAAAAGGATATCTGATCTCTTAAATTCTGAGGCGTTTGATGAGCATATTCCGGGTGCATATTGACCCAACGGTCATGTAACCTCTGCATGAATCCTCTTCGCGCTGGTGAGTTTCTTTGCCAACAGGTAAGGATGTCTCTCCTGAGTTGGTCTGACCATTTAAATCGATGTTCTCACGTTTGGTCGTCGCCTCGGTTCGGTCCTATTGCCACTCCCAACTGAACCATGGCCTCCATCCGAGAGAGGCCTATTGTGCGTGGCACTGCGCGATACTGGTGTCGTAACCGCATAATTCATTGCATTGGGGAGTTAGCCCAAAGCAACGTGGCTGACTGCAAGAGCCGGAGCTCTCGGGCGATGGGGTCGCCACATCCCTACGCCTACAATTTCTCATTCTCCACCACTCAACGTATCAGTGCTACGAAGCCTGATATGGTCCTCCAAGATCTGAAGAACAAGATCATTTACGTGATTGAATTCTCAGCACCAGCCGATGGTAATATCACGGCAAAGGAGGAAGAAAGACGGGCGAAATATCAAGCACTTCTTTTCGAGCTGAGCAGGCTGTACCAAGGCTACAAAGTCCATCTTGTAGTTCTCATAATCGGCTGTCTTGGAGGTATGAAAGCTTCATTTATTAGCTAACTCAACAAGATTGCGGCTTGCCAGCGTCAGGCTCATTCCATCACGGACCGGATGCAAAAGGCTGTTCTTCTGGGATCACTTCATCTGGTCCGTCAACACTGTTCCTCATAATATTCTACGAAGATTTGTAGCTCTAAAAAAGTATCCAGAGGTGAAACCTTCATCTCCAACTGTCCCGTCTGCCGCGTAAGGTCATCCGCGGCTAGAGACTTGTCTCCAAGGAAAAGTATTGCACGATGTTATCTCGCGTAAATTTCCCATTCTTGCTTACCTTCTAGGATAGAAGGAGCAGAAATGGATGACGTACACGTTCCAGTTGCGTCGGGATTGGTTGCTTTAAGGAGCCGTGATCGTAGCTTCCGGAGCCTACAACTTCTCATAATAGATGGTAGAGAAATGATCGCAAACACGTGTTACGTCAAAACGTGGTTGACCGGTGCCGATTATGTGGAGATACCAACGAATCCATCGAGCACATTATTGATGGTTGTCGCGTAATGGCTCAAAGAGAATATACGCATAGACATTCCAATGCCCGTTTTAGAAAACGATGATTACATCTTATATTGGGATGTTACTATCCAGACGGATCATTACATCCGATCCAATCGACCCGAAATCGTGATGCGAGAAAAAAAGGTGGAAGAGTCTATATCATCGACATTGCTTGTCCACTTAACCGAAATTTGCAGGAAACCTATACAACCAAGATCCATAAGTATAGCGAGCTAAGGCATGAAGTAAAGACAATATGGAGGAAGGTGAAACATGTATCTATTGATCCTATTGTGATTTCGGCTACAGGCAACGTGCACGCAAGATGCACTGAACATCTTAAACATTTAGGAGTCAGTAGGGTACTGGCAGCAGCTCAGAAGGCTTTTTTATTGTACACCTGTCGCATTGTGAGCAATTTTCTAGGCCATCAGGAAGCAAGTGACTAAAAACCTGTTGAGTGGCAGATGGTAGCTCTACGAAAGCATCCAGAGGCGACAGTTGTCACCTCCCACGCTCGCGGCCGCTGTGTATGGATTACAAGCGGTAAAATACGAACTCCAAACTACAGTATACTCCTACTTTTGTGCCTACAATATCATCGCAGACGATTTCAGACATCGTATGAAATCAACTTATAACATCCTCATCTCATCAGTCACTTGACTTAGTCCGTGGCTATGATGAAAAACCGGGCTCACCCGAGAACACGTTTAACAAAATAAATAAAAGAGAGCCTCGGTGGCTCAGTTGGTTAGACGCTCGGAATTCACCTTAGAGGTCCGGGGTTCGATCCCTGAGCCGGTACCTCTTGAATTTTTTCTATGTACCTTTACCTAGGTTCTGTTGGTTCGGATCCCACCTTCAGCTGTAGGTCCCCCCATCATGCACTTGACTGCAACCCAGTCCGTGAATGATGGTGTAAAAACCAGGCTTTGCCCAATATGTCAAGGCACACGCTGTTATCAGATCACTTGATTGCATCATAATAATGCGTCCGTGACTGAAAATATATACCGGGACAGCCCTGTGCATACTATTTAAAAAAAAAAAATAAATAAAAAAATCCAACTCTAACCAAAAATGCCGTCGACATATTGGGCTGTAACCATCTTAATCCTGAGATATTAATATATAATAATTTAATTTAATTTAATTAGTTTAATTTAATTAATTTAATAATAATATCGTCGGACCAACTCAGGAGGGACATCATTACCTGTTGGCAAAGAAGCTCACCGGCGCGAAGAGGATTCATGTGCATGTTACATGAACGTTGGGTCAACATGCACCCGGAATATGCTCATAAAACGCCTCAGTATTTAAGAGATTAGGTATCCATTTTGCGCAAAAACGGATATGAAGCTTTTTACTCAGAAGAGCAACATCCTCCAGTGAACATACCACCCGTTCCAGCAAGATCACCTTTGCAGATAGCCGATAATGCCAACATGAGAAGTAGGAGATCTATCCACCAAAAAGTCTTTCTCAGGATGGACAAATTAGCTGAAGCTAATACTGCTCTCCCCGATTTGCTCCCCGAAGATGTTAATCTCTGGAATCTGAACTGTGTAGTTTATGAGAAGGCGGTCTCCTTGCTTAGCGACAATAGAAGTAACGATACTTCAGTACGTCTGAGTAAGACTCGCGAGCGTATTGCACAGCTTCAGTTCAAAATTGAAACGGCGAGACGGTATGCATCAAATTTCGGTATGTGATTAGCTACATAACATCAAATGAAAAATTCACTCCAAAAGTTAGGGCATTTGCTCGAAACTTAAGGAAAGCTAATCACACGCTGAACAAGTGTAAACTCTTGACCATCAAGCAGCACTGGACGAAAAAAAGTATAATCTCTTTCAACAGTAAAAGAGCGCCTTAAACGGCGAGTAAAGTGGATTCATTCAAGAAAACGTCATGTGCCGTTGAAAATCCGCCTAGGCGAGAAGAGATTCAAGTCTTTTGGGAGCAAGTATATGGAGATACCTATCAGCTAAATGAAGACGGTTCAGATATATCACTCTTTCGTAACTTTTGCGAAAGGCAAAGGTTGTAAGGTCCAGAGGAAGAGTGTCCACTAATTGCTGCTGAAGAAGTGAAGAAAGTTATCGCTAGAAGTAAGAACTTTTCAGCGCCAGGCCAGATAAAATCAACAACTTTTGGTGGAAGAAGTTTACTTCTACGCACCAACATCTAGCTCGTATATTTACTACTTTCTTAAACGGAGAATAACCCATCCCGCAGTGGCTAGTGGAAGGACGCACGGTACTGATCCGTAAGACCGGAGATTTGTCAAGTCCAAAGAACTACAGGCCCATAGCTTGTTTAAACACCAGATACAAGATATTCACTGGCATCCTCAAATAGAGGATATTAACATATATCGAGCCGGTATGGAGTGCAATAGTTGAACAGCGTGGATGCAAGAGAGGGCTGGCAAGTTGCAGGGAGAACCTGTTAATCGACAGGTATATTACCCAGGACTCGATCAGGTATCGACGCAATCTGTCCATGGCTTGGATTGACATAACATAACATTGACATAACATAACATCTAACAAAAGTCAAGTGACTACCAGCTATATCACATATAAGAGGGGTGTCTTCCAAGGAGACTCTTCAAGTGCGATACTTTTCTGCATCTCTCTTTTGCCTCTATCTATTGTGCTCAGAGGTAAAAGCTCTGGATATCTATGTGGCCCGCCGAACAGAAGAGCATATAAGGTCAACCACCTTTTATACATGGACGACCTTAAACTGACGGTCAAGATGTTCAACTCATAGGCGGAAATACCATTGAACATCTTCAACTTCTTGGAATACCGCAAGCGGAAACCCAAAATGTGCGTGTGTTAAAAAACGGTCCTTGAAAAAAGGTATCACCAAATTTTCAGAAAAATTTGTGCTTCCGAATTATCTGGGAAGAGTAAGATCTAGGCGACCGATATGCTGGTCGTTCCTATACTGCTCTACATCTTTGGTGCAGTAAAATGGAACGTCGATGAGTTGAAGCAACTTGACCGAAGCACACGTAAGATGATGACAATCCATCGAAGTCATCATCCTAGATCTTCCGTACATCGAGTATACCTTCCTCGAGGTACAGGAGGTAGAGGCTTGCTAAGCTTCGAGTGTCTGCATCGAAGAACAGTTCTGGCTACAGCCTGCTCAGGTCTAAACAGCACAGATTCTCTTATGCCGCAGAGGAGCTTGGTCTCCCATTTGATTCCAGCGACACTACACATGGCGTAGCATCACTAACACATCTGGTGTTCAAAAGTCGTGTACACGAAGCAGAACATTCGCTTATACTAAGAGAACATGCTGATAAGCCCCTTCATGGTAAATTCTATGGCATTATACGTAGAGAAGAGCTATCGATGCGGCTGTCCAACATGTTTCTCAAGTCTGCCGGATTGAGATCGGAGACCAACTGCCGAGCGTGCAAGCTAGAGCCAGAAACAATTGGACATGTTCTCAGTGGATGCTCAAAATATGCACGTTACGGGTACATAGAGAGACACAATGCGGCTCTAAAAGTGTTATATTACCATCTTAGGCAATTCTATAGTGTTGACCTATTTCCCGTCTTGCCATACGCCCAGAGGGAACTCGAGTCCGTTGTGGAGAATGATCAGTGTAAGATCTACTGGAATTTCTCATTCTCCACTACTCAAGGTATCATTGCGACAAAGCCTGATATGGTCCTCCATGATCAGAAGACGAAGATCATTCACGTGATTGAGTTCTCGGCACCAGCCAATTGTACCACCAATAATATCACGGCAAAGTAGGAAGAAAAACGGGCGAAATATCAAGCACTGCTTTTCGAGCTGAGCAGGCTGTACCAAGGCTACAAAGTCCATCTTGTAGTTCTCATAATTGGCTGCATTGGAGGTATGAAAGCTTAATTTCTTAGCCAACTCAACAAAATCCAGGTTTGCTAGCGTCACGCTCAGTCCATCGCAAGCCGGATGCAAAAGGCTGTTCTTCTGGGATCACTTCGTCTGGTCCGTCAACACTGTTCCCCATAACATTCTACAAAGATTGGTTGATCTAAAAAAGTATTCACAGGTGAAACTTCCATCTCCAACTGTGCCGTCTGCCGCGTAAGGTCATCCGCGACTAGAGATCGGACTCCAAGGAACAGTGTTGTACGAAGTCTGTTGCGTAAATTTCCCGCTCTTGCTTACCTTCCGGGATAGAAGGAGCAGGAGTGGATGACGTACACGTTCCAGTTGCGCCTTGATTGGTTGCTTTAAGGAACCATGATCGTAGCTTGCAGAGCCTACAACTTATTTATTATTTTCCGATTTGCTCCTTGCCAGTTTAGTCTCTCAAGTTATTTTATTTTTCCGAAGTGAAAATAAGCATATTATTTACCCCACAATGTGTGGTACATTCGCTCACACTTGGCGGTATCATGAATAGTTGTTTGTGAATTAAATGAATGTTTGTGCTTTATAGTACGAATTTTACGGAACTGCGTTTTGCTATTTTTGTGAAGATTTTTGCTTTTATTTGAAAACATTAAATTCATCGTGAAATTGTTTTTTGTCGAAAAAGAGGATTTTTATCAAAAATGAAGAACTTTTTGTTATTACTGGAAATCTTGAATGAAAAGGTAACCCTAAGGCAATTTATACTAATCACACGGCACGCAGTTTTATCGTCATCTTATATGTTAATACACAAATTCCTTATCGAGTAAAAACGACTTCATGTTATTATTAAATCCCGTACCGAAAATTTTGTTTGAAATAAGATCATATTTTTTAACAGCTGCGCTTGCTAGTCCAGATGTCAACCCTATTTCCATCGGATCGACGAAAACATTCGAGTTTTCTTTTGAATTTTATGTAAAATGATCTGCAGAATCCAAAACTGTAGCATGTATCTGGTAGTTGTGCCGTTCTCAAGATATTCGAAATTAATTATTTTTTTATAAATATAAAATTTAACATTTAACATGTAACATTTTTGAAGTTTTGTTTCCCTCTTCTTAGACAAACTCAAGAGAAACAATAGTTTTTTATAACTGACAAAAAAGTATCAGTCATTTTGAAGTACAAACTGAAATTCATATTTTTGATAACACACACTTATCCCCTAACGTTAATAATTTAAAAAATAACAGAATTTTTGTTAGAAGTCATTTTATCGCGTTGCAATAAATAGTCGTTTTTCATTAAGCAAATTACTTTTAGATCAAAGGTCCCTGCATAAAATTATCGTTGAGTATGTGAGAAATAGAATAGTTTTTTGTGATGCAAGTACTGCGGCTCGAAGCACCACCACTCATGCTTCGAGTCTCCGGCTTATGCTGCAATCACACGAGTTAGCAATCACCTCTGCGCACGTGTATCACACGCTATTTTTTGCAACGCCCGTCCGAGTAGGCGTCGAGTGCCTACAGGGAAGGGTTTCGTGGCCTATTAAGACGTTAATTTAAGTCTTAACATAATCTTAAAACAAAAGATTTTTAAATTTTGGGAACAAATTTTGTTGAAAAAAATTTTTTTTTTAATTCTTGAAAGAAATTAAAAAAAAAATTTGCTGAAAAAAATTGTTCAAAAGAAAATTGGTTTAAAAAAAAGTTAAAACAAAAATATTTTTTTAAATTGTTTGTAACCAAAATTTTTGAGAAAAAAAAACCATAAGGGTTTCAGCCTGGGGCTACGAAACTGCGCATGCCCGAAAATTATTTGCACACAGTCTGCTCAAATAAGGTCCTTTAGGCACAATTTAGAAGCATGAAAACGTCAACTTTTGAGGTGGGTGTTGCAAAAATGTAGTTAAAATTATCGATAAATTATTTGATTGTTAGAGTGCATGTTAAGAATATTGAATCGTTTCAAGAGTCAAACAAAATTTCTTAAGCTTCCTGGGAAAATTTCAAATGATTTTTCATTTTGCGATTTTTGATTTTTTAATGATTCTTTAATGGACCCCGCAAAAAATATGAGTAAAAGGCCTTTCGGTCAAATTCGCTATAACTTCGGGGAATAATTCTTGATTTGATGCTGGTCAAAATGTGTTATGGGCATAACCCCCAATAATCAAGTGCTCAGGTATTAGAAGCTCCGGAAGGTAGTAGAGTGTGTTATTCTCGTGCTTGTGGTGACCGATACCTACAAGTATATACTTCTTCACAACTGTAGTATTACTCGTGTGTAATTGTGTATGAACATGAAAATTAATCATGTGTGCCAGTGTGTGTGAGAGGGGGTGGGGGTATTTGTTGTGTGTGAAGGGTGTGAAGATAGTTCGTGTTTTGTGTGAGGATGTGTCAGAAAGTGCAACTGTAAGTGAAAAGAGTGGGTAACGGTGTAGGAGAGTGAGTAGGGGGAGGGTGATGTGTGCAAATGTGAGAGGGGGGGGGGGGTGTTAGGAGTTTTTTGTGTGTGTTTGAGTGTAAGTTTCTGTATGCAGAGAGGAAGTTAGTGTATACGATTGTCTATGTTGGAAGAGATTGTTATGTGGAGGGTCAGGGGGTTAGTATGGTGTTAGCAACGAGGGGGGATATGTATTAAATAGGTGATTAAGTGCAAGTCTCAGCAAAAAGAGAGGGAGTTGATGAGTGCGATTGAAAATGAGGAAGAGGGGTTGAAGTGAGGGCGTAGGGCTCATTACTTTTGTGTTATATAATATGTGATGTGTGTGCGTGAATACGTTTGAGTGTTATTTTGAGGGTTGAAAGTCAATGAGTAAAAGCATAAAAAATGTTTGTGCATTTGTTAGTGTGGAAGGTGATTAATATACTGTCTGTTGGTGTGAAGATGATAGATGTGTTGTATATGACTGGGTACACGAAAGCATATGTATGATGGGAGTACTGGATTGATGTACTAGTAAGTAAGGTTGAAGTGTGTAACGTGTAGGAGCGGGTAGTGGTTGTTGTATTGAGTGACTGTATCAGATGATTAAATTTAAAGGTGTTAGTCATTCGTGTGTAATTTTGTGTTATTTTTTAGTGTGTGACTAAGTGTGTTGTATATTGTTTTTGGAGGAAGATAGTTGTTGTTCGTCTACACAACCTTTTTTATGCTTACATTCATTGACTTCCAACCCTCAAACTAACACTCACACGTATTCACGTACACACATCACATATTATATAACACAAAAGTAATCAGCCCTACGCCCTCCCTTCAACCTACATTCCAACCCCTCTTCTTCATTTTCAATCGTACTCATCAACACCCTCTCTTCCTGCTGAGATTTGTACTTACTCATCCATTTAATACATATCCACTCCTTCTTGCTAACACCATACTAACCTCTTGACTCTCCCACAACAATTCTGCATACAGAAACTTACACTCAAACACACACAAAAAACTCCTAACCCCACCCCACACACATTTGCACACATCACCCTCCCCCTACTCACTCTCCCACACCGTTACCCACCCTTTTCACTTAAAGTTGCACTCTCTGACTCATCCTCTCACAAAAAACGAACTACCTTCACACGCAACAAATACCCCCCCTCTCTCACACACTCACAAACAAGCACACTGTAGTTGTGAAGAAGTACATACTTGTAGGTATTTGTCGCCACAAGTACGAGAATAACACACACTACTACCATTCGGAGCTTCTGTCACCTGAACACTTGATTATTGGGGGTTATGCCCATAACAAATTTTGATCAGCATCACATCAAGAATTATTCCCCGAAGTTATAACGAATTTGACCGAATCCCCGTTATTCCCCCTCAACAGCCCTTGTAGACACCCTTTTCTCTCCCTTAACCTCCCACCACCCTAAGAGAGCCACCCTTATCCCCCTCGAAATCCCAAACTCCGGACTACAAATTCACTTCGCTATTTAACAACCTAACTTTACTTTTCCTATTTCACCAAACCCCACCTTATATTCACTTAGAAACAAAAAATTCTCCCCCACTCACCCCGCACACAGTTACTCACCTCCTGGGCTTCCACCATCACACTGCACTCAAACATTCCACACAAATTCTGCAAAACACTTTCACTACCTGTCAGCGGACCCGTTCTCTCTACCGCCACCAACATGCAAGTCCGGCACGTGTAAATAAATAATTGTGTTCTTCAAGATATACACTTTTGTATGTATATTATGTTAAACTTCCTATTTCTATTCGTTGGTTTGGGGCAGATTAGAAAAAAGGCATCTTTAAATTGCTCGGGGAAAAAAATGTACTCGGGAAAAACCGGAAAACATCCGGTAATAGGCCGGTGGAATTAGACATAAAAATTGAGTGAATTAACAAAAATTCCGAAGGTCTTCAAAAAAATTGTATAGTTTTTTATATGCTAAACATAAAATAAAATTTTGTAAAACGTGGTTGGGTCGGCAATTTGTTTAAATTAATTAATTTTCAAAATTTTTCCTCCATTGCTACACGAAAATTCAAAACATTTTACAAACTTCAGTGAGTAACTATAAACTCACTCTCTATCCTGTATTAAATTTTCAAAACGGTCGTGATGCGGCAACATTATTAATTATAAACAAATTAACATTTTGTTAATCACTCCCCAGCGAAAATACTGAAGGTTTTGTAAAATGTTGTTTCTGCTTCTTTACATTGAGAGGAGACTATTATATGACTAGTAAAACTGTATGCATAACTCAAATCATCGTTTTTTAAATTGATGTTGCATTTTTTTGCAATTCGACTCATAAAATTCATGCGAGAATTGCAAATGTTGCGTTTTTGTGTAGCAAATGTTGGAATTGTCGAAATCTGAAAAATATTAAATTTGCAAAGCGTTGCACGGCCGACATAAATATTGAAGTTGCAATTAAAAAAATTAGGTACTTTGTTAAACTAGCCAAAAAATACAAAAATGTCAGGTCCCGGAAACTGGAATTACAACATTGTTATATCGATATGGACGCTATGCAGTAATTAAGTGCTTATTTTGTGCTAATTTATGCTGCAAAAAAAAATTTTGTGCCCGGTAATTTTGGTCAAAAATATGTAGTAATGATAGCTTTAGCTGAAGCCACAACTCCGGTATGCGAAACTCGGAAACTATTAGTAGTATCAAATTCACCTTTGTGCAGGAATTTAGTGCTAATTAAGTACTCTGGATTCGTACTATGCACAAAATCTGGGCACTTATTTTGACCAAAAACGTGTAGCAATTCTGGCTTAAGGTGACTGGTATGTGAAACTCAGCAACTATTAGTGGTATTAAATTCTACTTGGCGCAGGAATTTAATGCTCATATATGCCGCAAAAACTAAATTTTGTGCCCGGTAATTTTAGTTAAAAACCTGTAGTAATGCTAACTTCAGCTGAAGCCACAACTCAGCATGTGAAACTCGACAACTATTAGTGATATCACATTTCGGTCATTTGAATGTTGAAAATTTCAAGTACGTATTAGTTGTCTTGAAATAATAATAAACGTAAAATAATTTTCATAGAAGTTCTAGATACCACTCATAGTCTTTTGAAAACATAGAATCGCACATGGGGATTATTCAATTGAACGATGTCAAAATCCTTTATCGTGAAAGAAATCTGAAAAAGAGAGAACTCATGTAGTAACAAGATTTTTACATTCTCATTCTAATGAGAAGGTATTGGTTTTATGTAAAATTTGACATAGTCGGTTTTCATCAAATGTCCACGTTTTGAGACCTCCTGAGTCAGAAAAAACGATTTTTACGAAGGTGTCTGTCTGTCTGTAGTCTGTCTGTCTGTCTGTCTGTCTGTAGCCACGATAACTTTCGAAAAAATGATCAGATTTGATTGAGCTTTGGCACACTTTTTTATGGCCGAAAAATAGAGAACGAGTTCGTTAACCAGCTATTTTGGATGAAAATCCAAAAAGTGAGCACATTTTGAAAATTTTTGAGACCACTTTTTTTGAAGATTTGAAAATTCTATGTACGGTTATTAGTAGTACGCAAAATGACGAACAAAATAGTCTTATGACTTTTCGTGATAAAAAAAAATTACTGGAGTTATAGCAGTTCCAAAATTCCAAAAAACAAACGAAAATGAACATTTTAAGCCGAAAAACGCACGATATGAAAAAAAGTCAAGAGGAGAAAAACGTTGATTCCTGAATACCCTATAATATTTTCATAACAACTTTTTGAATTTTTTGAAAAATAAAAAATTCAAATTTTGATCGCACAAAAAATTAATGAAAAATCAAAAAAGCCATTTTGCTGTCAAACTATGCAAGATACCAGAAAAGATCATCTCACCAAAATTGTGCACCTAAAAAAGATCTACAAATTTGTTATCATTCACTTTTTGATATGACGCGTAGTTTTTGTTTTATTCGTAAAAAACAGCATTGAAAATGGAAAAATCAAATTTTCAGACAAATATTACCAGCTACGAAAAAATGACCTAAACAAAATTTGTTCATCCAAGGAAGAGGTACAAATTTATTGTGACTCATGTTTCGATAGGATGCGTGGTTTTTGTTTTATTCGTGAAAATAACATTGACAGTAAAAAAAAATCAAATTTTTGAAAACAATGCAAGGTACGAAAACATAAATGAACACAAATTGTGCATTCAAAAAAGACTTACACACCCGTAATCAATTTTTGTGGTAAGAATATATTCAAAATGAAAAAATTAACTTTTTTGATAAACGGCACAAGCTAAAATAAAATGTTAACTAATAAAATTTGTCGCCTCAATTATATCATTACTTTTCATTTGAAATCAAATACAAATTTAGTATTTTGTATATGAAGAACATATAACACGAAGCACAAAGTGCGCGCTCAG